>CM054819.1:9470391-9797807 GCA_028984105.1 Lavandula angustifolia | reverse complement strand
TAAAACATATTTCATTTAGCCCCCTCATGCTTATGACAAATATGCCCAATCAAATAGACGTAGTGACTTTTGATACGTTATTCACAAGAATCAGACTTTCGTGCGGGGTATAATCAAAGGTTCTATGCGAGCTCAAAGGCGAAAAATCGTTATTTCGAGATTGTTTCAAGCAAATGTGCATTCCCCTTTTTTTTTTGAAAGACTAAAAAATCCCCTCTTTGGGACATGCTTTTTTGAGTAATTTGCATTGTTTAGAAATTAATACTCCCTCCGCTCTACAATTCTTGTAACACTTTTTTTTCCAAACGTCCCACACATTCTTGTAACATTTCTTAAAATAAAAAATTATTACAAACACTTTATTATTGATTTATTATTATATTGTATATGTTCGTTGCCATCATTTTAATTTTTATCATTTAGTAACTTGGTACTAGCCTACTTGTCGCATGCATAATAGTTGATTATTTGGTATTAATTTAGGGTTGAGAGAATAATAATTATGTTACACATTTATATATAGCGGGCTTTTTAGTCCGGAAACACCGAACTTTTTAACCTCAAAGGCCGAAAAGCCAGATGGTTATTTGGGCCTTTTTTGCCTAAATAGCTATTGGGCTCTAATATTCTAGCCCAACATGACTTCGCCCTATCCCGGCCAACCTCTAATATTTTTGCCGGCTCTACACGTTAACACTAATAGAATGATGAACATACCATATTTGAGATTTGTCAACTCTAGGGAAAAAAATAATATTTAGTTAATTATTAAAATAAACACGTGTCACTATTTAATTAGTATGACATGGGATGAGACATAAGAAAATTGGACAGATGATTCTTAGTGAATTATTAAGCTCTAAAAATTTAATTGGCTAGTTTTTTTAAATAAGGTTAGTGGTCTTTCTTTCGTTATATAAAATAAGTGTTGGTGACAAAAATAGGCAAAGTAAGTGAAATGAATGGTAAAAATAGTCACCTATGAGTATTAATGGTGTAAATTGCACCAGTAGGTAATCTTCCATTTTTACTTGTAGCTACCTACCCCCGTAAGAGGAAAATTTCACTACACAAGTTTTCAAGTGTGTTGATTATCCTTGTTATTTTATTGTCTGTGCATTAGTATTTGCGGATTATATATTGCGTGTTGGAAAATCATATTAAAAATTGAATTAATTACAATGTTGACTGCCCATGGCAGTCAACTTTGACCGTGAAATTGAGCATCTAAAACGTATCGGTTTTCCGAAATAAATTATATAGCATCGTACAACGTTCAAAGTATATGATCATAAGTATTTTATTTCTCAATTCCGATTTTGATGAGTGAAAAATAATGGCTCGAACTAATTATTAATAGAACTTACCTAAAGTGTGTTTTGAAGTCTTGATCATTTTACTATCCCACATTGATTATTTAACTTGATTAGTATGGTATACAAGTCTATACCTTTTAGCAGCCGAATAACAAAGTGACTTCAAGTGAACTTAAGCCCACACATGTTCACGCGGACAACCTTTTTTACGACCACCTCACTGGCGGTGCATTGTGGAGCGCCGCCCACGACCGAGCCCGACTCGATTCCAATCCCCGGCTCCTAGGACTCGCGACCCGCACCTCGCACCGCGTTCGTGGCCTTCAACCCTTCTCCTAGGCGGATGCAACCTATAAGTAGGTAGTCTTGCATCTCATTTCATACACTTTTGAAAAAGCTCTATGCACACTTAACATGTCATTTTAGTAGCCATCTAAGTAGTTTATGGGACTCATTTGGTTTCAATCCAAAGTTCGAGAGTAAGGAGGTATAGAGTAAGAGTAAGTATAACGTGATAGCGTGCGCACACGAGGGAATGAATATTTGTATGTTTGGAAGTGACTTTTGTTTTTAAACCTTCCAAGTCATACGGTTTAAGCGTGGATAAACTTTTTATGAAATGTTTATAAACTGTTTTACTCACTTAGTACAATAGTGTTCATCCCCAAATATTCTCAATTGTTTCAAGTTGAGTGACTAGTGAATACGAGTGGAGCTGAAGGCGAGGTTTTGCTGTTTATAACCGTAGCTTCCATTTTAGCTCATTTTCTTTCGATGAACTCTACTTTCAGGTTGAGTGGCTAGTGAAGACGGGCGGAGCTGAGGCGAAGGTTTTTGCTGTTTATAACCATAGCTTCTGTTTTATCTCGTTTTCTTTTGATGAACACTAGTGCACTTAGACTTGTATAGAGTTGTTGGGGATTTTGATGTATTCTTACTCTTTTGTTACAAGTTTGCTATAACTTGGTCTGTGCTGAGTCATATCCTTGACCAGTAAATAATAGTATATGAACTATTCATGTTCCGGTATTCCATTTTCTTTATCAAATGTATCTTTAGTTACCAGCGTTTATACAATGTATTCAAGTATTTTACTTTTCCCTTTCTTTCCCGCTTCTTTACTTCAACCTCTAATTGCACTATGACTTTAATGGGTTCCTTTAGGAATTGGAAACTGACAGGAAGCTCTTTCTAGACCCGATAACTCACTTTAGAAGGAAGCTGTCCAAAGTGAGATTGACTCTATCATGCAAAATCATACATGCGTATAGCTGACCTACCCGAAGGTTGCAAGTCATTAGGATGCAAATTGATGCTAAAAAGAAAGTATGAGGCAGATGAGTCGATTGACAAGTAGAAAGCTCATTTGGGGGTAAAAAAGGTTTTAAGTAAATAGAAGTGTACAATTTTTTTGATACCTATTCACTTGTAACGAGGATTACATCTATTCGTGTGCTTCTCGTGATTGCTACTTTGCATAATCTTGAGATTTACCAAATGGATGTTAAAACTGTTTTTCTAAATGGTGATTTAGAAAATAAAATTTATATGGAATAATCTGAAGGGTTTGTAGTACTTAGGCAAGAGCGGAAGGTATACAAATTGGTTAAATCCCTATATGATCAGTCGAAACAAGCGTCGTTACAATGACACTTGAATTTAATGAGACAATGTTAGCAAATGCTTTTTAGATAAAAGAATATGAATAATGGCTTCATTATATGTCTGCCTTCAGCGAAGACGATATGTTAATCATTAAACGTAAAAACGCATGTTGAAAAGGGTATTTGAAATGAAGGATATGGGAGTGGCCGACTTTATTCTTGGAGTAAAAATCCAAAGAACTTCCCAATGGAATTATCTCTACACAATCTCACTATATTGAGAAGGTGCTTAAGAAATTCAATAGTTTTGATAGCCCACATGTTAAAACTCCTCTAGAAGTTAATATGTTCACTTAAGCAAGAATATGAGAAATTTGTTGCTCAAGAGGATTATGCTTAGGATCACGGGTTGCCTAATGTACATCACAACCGTGCGAGGCTTGATGTAACTCCGTCCAATGAACAAACTAAGCCATTAGAAAAACTCTTGTAAGAGTTCTAAGGTACTTAAAGTACACTCTTAACTCTAGGTTGCACTACTCATAATATACCTTGGTACTCTAAGTGGTAATGAGATGAAAATTCGATATCCGATAATAATGACTCGTTCTCTCGTATGTGGTTATATGTTTACTATATAAGGAGGGAGCTCTCTTATGAAGATCCACAAAACAAATCTGCATAGTCCCACCCACCATGAAATCAGTATTTATCGCCTCGACAAGGTCCATGAGGAAGCCGAGAGGCTCCATAACTTTCTTGAAGATATTCCAAGTTAAACCAAATCGTGTCACCAGTGATGATTCATTACGATAGTCAAGCGGCTATTAGAAGGCCCAAGAGTGGGTTGTATAATGATAAGTCTAGAGATATACGTCGACGATATAATATTGTGGGACATTTTATCACAAGTGAGGTTATCTCTCGTCGACTATGTTAGGTCAATAGATAATCTAGCGGATCCACTTACCAAGAGTTCGTATCGAGATAAGATGTATATATAACCTTATAGAGGGATTGAGAGTTAAATCCACGTCTTAAAGATGATTATAGTGGTAATCCAACCTTGTATATTGAGAGATCACATGAACTATGTTCAGTGGAAAAACGAAGCTATAAGAGTCTGCTTTTAACAACACTCAAATACATTATTCTTTGAATGAGCTTGAGAGTGTTTGTGACCTGTCGAATGGTGAGGTTAAGTCCTTGACTTTTCATGATTTTTAGATACCTTAAGGAGGTAGAGTATGACAAGATACTCTTTAAAGAATCACCTGATGTAAGTGAGAAGTGAGGGCCACTTCGAGTAATGCTTATGAATCCAAAGATGTTGTCCATAGCCAAGTAAAAGAGACAAACGTGAGAATCAACAAGGTTGGGACTTTATTACATTAGTGTTATTGTTAAAGTATACACCATTGAGGAATAGTTTAGAGTCACGTATTTACTAGTCCGTCTGTGATACTCGATATCGCTAACTAAGGAAAAAGTTCAAGGTCACAAGCTACATACCCCGATGTTTTATTGTCTCTTGATAACATAGTTATGTGTTGCATGCATGCATTTGAGTATTTTCACTCGTGGGAGATTGTTGGAATATGGAATGAAAAAAGTCGAATTAATCGCATTGTTGACTTGCCACGCATAGCCTACTTTGACCGCAAACTCGAGCATCAACTCGTGTTATTTTTTAGAAAAAAATTATATAGGATCGTACTACGCTCCGAATAGATTATTGTTGTGTATTTTATTTCTCAATTCCAATTTTCATGAAGTGATAAATAGTGGCTCAAAGTTTGTCGCGCAAACTAACTATTAATGGAACTTACCTATAGTGGATTTTGGAGTGTTAACCAATTTAATGAACTAATTAATGTCCCATATTGATTATTTAACATTGATTAGTGTGGTATATAAGTCTATATCTTTTAGTAGAGAATAATAAAGTGACTTGTGATAGACTTAAGTCCGCGAGCCTTCGCCGACCACCCGCTGCGGCCGTGCGATGACCCAACTTCTAGCTCCAATGCGCCCGCGACTCGTGACCCCCCGTCCGTGACCTTGGCCTTGACCTTGAATCTTGGCAATTCATCTTTTGGGTGGTCATAGCTTGGTAGTTGGGATTGGTCTTGGCCCAGTTCTTGGTGTATGGTGGTCCTGCTACACCATATCTTACCTTTTCAAGGTGTCTTTTCAACAACTCTCCACCGGCAACTCTCCATGTCTCCACTCTTATGCCCATGATCTTCAGGCTTGAAGGGGTTGCATTAAATGCTCCAACAATCCTTCACTTGGGCATATGCAGCTATAAATAGAGCAGTCTTGCATCTCATTTCATACACCTTCAAAAAAAGCTTTATGCACAAATAACATCTCATTTCAAGTAGCCATCTAAGAAGCTTCTGGTCCTTGCTGCAGTCTAGTTGGTTGGAGCTTGAAGTCCCCGGCAGACGATGCACACTTCGAGACGTCGTCATTCCTATCTTTAGGGACGATACGTCGAGATCGGGAGTTCACTACAGGCGCATAAATCGTCTTACACAGTAGGTTTCCATCGACTCGATGTTTGATTCTTCTTCTTTATTTTGTTTCATTTTTGTTTTTCCGACTTACCTTTTATGAGTATTAAACAACATTACATTTGTGTAGTAAAATGTTTTACTTAATATCTAATCGGACTTAGTAACTGATGCGGCTTCTTATCGTAAAAAACAAAAAGGGGTCAAATTAAAATAGGCATAATAACTTCACATTGAAAAGGAGAAGTGCTTAGTTGCCCATTTGGGCATAATTTACCTATTTTGCCAATTCGACAAGTTAATTATCTATTTTTAACCGTTTACAAAAAAGAAAAATAATAATAATGCAGCAATGTGCATTGCGCTTTGTTGGTTAAACTAACGATGATGGAGCTTAGAAACGCTGTCGTTGTTTCCCACCTCGTCCATATCGCCTCCTCTCCACCGTTATTTTGTTTGCTGTGCTAATTCTTCTTCAAATTTATCGCCCATTTTCGCTACAAAACTCTCCAAATAATCCACTCGTCACTCTCATAATTCGAATTCCATCTGCACTATCTTGTAGACACTATTGTAAAAATGACTTCTTTCGCCGTTCCATGTCCGAAGGTATCGACGCCGTTGGCTGCTTCATTGCAGCCGCACCAGAAATTGCCGAGTGTTGCGTCGTTCAGACGATCCGAATGCAGATTGGTTCAGACGCCCAATCTCGCAAAAACTCAAGGTTCCACTTGTTACACTTTTCTTTGAGTTTGCCATGATGGCGTGACGGACAATGTGTTCTATTTAGCATTACGCAGGATTTTCAATTTTCTTATGTAATTTGCTTGAATCAGTAATAAGTGTTTAGAATGGATTAATCGAGAGACTTTTAGAGTTTCTGGTGATAGTTTGGTGCTAGAAACACTGATATTTTTTCGCCTGTGCTGAAAGTTCTTTTGGTGATTCTATCGAACACTAATGCTATATAAAATTCCAGAAGCTGTAGTTATTAGTAGAGTTCAGACCTCTGATTTTTGCCCACTGCAGTGTGTTACAGAGCTACTGAAAAATCTTTTATTGCTGTTTCTTATTGATTTTAGCCTGTCTAATACTAGCTTTGTTATTTTAGTTGCTGGGAGTTTAGGTTTATTCGGATTCTTTTTTCCCATATTTTAGCAGTTGGGAATCTGAATATGCTGAACTTGTGTTCGCTACTTGTTTTGTTAAGTCTCTTGCGGCATGTTGTTCTATTCTAGATTAAATATATGAAGCCAAAAATTTGTAAATCGATGAATCTATATTAACATTGACTTTTCAGTTTTTTATACTACAAAAATCAATCAACAAAATATTAAATGGGACCATCTAGTGTTATCATTCAAAGAGACCTCCCCAATTTCTTTTGTATATGAGATCAATATTACTACTTTGATCTTCAATTTGCCAATACTTTCCAAGGATTCCTTACCATCCTTGATGATGTTCCGATTCGTTTCCTGCCAAATGGACTGACATAATGCATGACTGAATACCCAAATAATCCACCCTTCTTGCTAAAACAACAGCCCTTATTCAAAGACAAGAGACTGCCAATTGGGATGACTACAAACTCCTTTATATCTCACAGGGGTCTAGCCAGAGCCAATCTGCTGTTTTTAAGGTGTCTGCGCTGCAAAATGAGGTAAAGCAAATGCTTTATATAGCATATACATTTTGTCCTTTCAGTCATTTTCTTATGCTACGAACTTGAGTTGATTTTTTTATTCCTACATTTGTAAGGTTGCTGTTGGGAAAACATCACCTGATATGGACCTGCTCAAAGATTCGAAAAGCCAATATGAAATTCCAGATGCAGCATCCATTTCAGTGTTCATGGACCAAGTATCGGATCTCATCCAGTGTGTACAGAATTATTTGCACAAATGATAAATCAGTGCACCATCTTCTAACCCCTAATAAAAGTATCGAATTTATTTTGATGGACAGACTTGTAGATTCGAGAGATATTGTGGAGTTGCAGCTTAAGCAAATGGATTGCGAACTTGTTATAAGGAAAAAGGGAAGCATTGCCACAACCTTCAACTTCAGCTCCAGTATTTCTTCCCTCACTTCCTCCCCCACAGGCTACACTTCCACCTCAACCTCCTACACATGTTCCAGCTCCTGCTTCAGTGGGTTCTGTCCCATCTACGCCTTTGGCTCCAACATGGCCATCGCCAGCAAAGCCAAAGTCTTCACATCCCCCATTCAAATGTCCAATGGCTGGAAACTTCTATCGTTCTCCTGCTCCTACTGCGCCTCCTTTTGTGAAGGTTAGTCATATGCTGTATATGTTTGCTCTTATTTGTGTATCATTTGAGAATTCTTTGAAGATATGTGGTTTTATAATACACGCTCTACTGGCTGCAGATTTTCTAAAAATTTAATCATTGTTACTATTATTTTATTTTTCGGAAATTACTTGTATAGACACTTGCAGAATGTGCATTTGGTTTCCCTGTAAATTTCATTTCTTCCACACTAATATGACATGTTTATGGAGGTCCTTTGCACATTATCAACATGGAGCGGTGAGGATGAATTAGAACTCCGAAGCTGGATTTGCTCTGTATCTGCTGCATGTTGACGGACAGCATGAAAACTGCAGTTTTTCTCGAACATTACCCCTTTTTTTGTCTGATTCATGAGTAGCTTCTCCCTGATGTTTTCACCTGAACATGACAAGTGAAACCATTAGTTTATTGCATTTTATGCTTGATGCTCTGGGTACAGAGGTCCATATTTCAGTTTCTCCAGTTCCTTGCTACACCTTCTGCGGATGATCTTTTATGTTAATGTGCTTTCTTTTCTAATTTCCTTGTTTTCCCTCTATACTACAAGTACATTGACTGGATGCTAACTCAAATTGTTTTTCTAGGTTGGAGACAAGGTCCAGAAAGGACAAGTTATATGCATTATTGAAGCTATGAAACTGATGAATGAGATTGAGGTAAGCTCCTAGACCATGAATGAAGATGATATATCTGAATACATTCTGCCTGCTTGTTAATAAAAAAATTCATGATCAGAGAAGAGAGAGATGCTTAGTTCAGGTCATGCAGTAGGTGGGGTTTGGTGATAACTTATAAGAATGTTTTGTTATTTTGATATTTTCCCGAAAGCAAAATGTGTGAATGATCCTAAAGTTGAAGCACTCATTTGCTTGTTTAGAAAATTATGTCTGCATTGCAGTTCCACAATTCTGGTCTGACTTCTAGAATAATTAATTCAAATCTTTAGCATATTTAGAAAATTTATTAAACTCCCTGATTTTTTGGATTGCTCATGTAGACTCATAGTGGACGTTTTAAATAATTTGTCCTCAAGGCATATGCATGATCCTCCTATATGTTTAATTGGGATCTCAATATTGTTCAGGCTGATCAGTCCGGCACTGTAGTTGAGATTCTCGCGGATGATGGGAAACCAGTCAGCGTGGACACGGTACCTCACTTTCTCTTCTCTGATTCCTTCATTTCAATTTTGAATCCTATAACAAATTTATCTGCTTACTTGCTTATGAGCTAGCTAAATGGTTATAACTGCTTCTATGTTATAAAAGCTAAATCACAAAATCACCCGCCCTACCTGTGCCACTATTCTGTTGTGATCCCGTTACTCCATTCGAATATTTCACCTCCCCTCGATACCTATACTTCTGCTGGAAATACAACCTAGAGGCCAACTTGCAGCTTGAGCAATCAATACTGCCTTAATATTGTACTTATCTCATTTGTGTTCCATAGCATATTCAATCTCTTTCTTCATAATATTTTGTGCTATTTTGCAGCCTTTATTTATCATCGAGCCATGAAGAACTCAGACTATGTTTGAAGCTAAAGATATTTCTTGGCCCTTTCGGAATATTTACAACTTGATCTTGACAAATCATGTTTTCATCGCCAAGTCGTCTCTTACTCATTATGCTTCTTATAGATTTGAGAACAATACAGATTAGTTATGTGATAACTGATAATCTTCACTTGGGATGTTGATCACTGTAAGCTATATAATATGAGCGATTGATAATAAGATGGTCAAATACCAAACTATTTTGCATTATTTTACATTCTATATTTTATTTTAGAAATGTTATCCAATTATATTTAATAAAATCTGCAGCTGCGATTCATCCAAGTATCCAACTAACAAAAACCATAAAAATCCACATGTTTACACAATTCTCGCAGAGAATAAAAGAAAATATTGTAGTCTCAGAGGGAGAGATCTCTTTACCAGTTAGAAGGATAACTAAAAACTTTACACACACATACAAAATGTAACATAATTCAATGACAAAATCTTGGCTTCCAGAGGACGCAAAGAGGTAATGGCGTGACCGTGTAAACAAAAACAGACCAGGCGCAAGAAGAAATTACGTGAAAGGAACATGATCACGGGGAAATCAGGCTAAAGAGAGTAGCAATAGCTTATTCGCCTTCACTGAATTGTAGTGCAAATACACAAGATTCTTGCTACAGTGGTTACCATGAAAAGGCAAAAGTAGTACTATCTCGCAAGTTTAAACTCTCCCCGGTCACTATTTTATAGGAAATGAGAACATAAATTGACTAGAAATCCTGATACAACTCCAGTAATTAACAGGTTACACCCTCATGAAAAGACTGAAACCTTTTTTGAGGAACCTGTAATTTGATGAAACTGAGACCAAGTTCTTTTACAACTTTCATTCTGAGCTATAGATTGAAACAATCAGATCGTGATCCTTTATATATTACCAGAGATTGAAAGCATCTGACATCACTGCTCCACAAGCATTTATCCCTAGCATAAGAGAACTCTAAGAGAAACAAACAAAATGAACCTGAAACCTACTTTACAGAGTGCAAATGAACCTGAAACCTTGGTTGAACCCATGAATTGCAGAATGCATAATTTGGGTTTCATATCTTAAAAAGCCAAAAATAGAAGAAAGAAAATGCTGAATATACATATAGAATATTTCTCTACCTATATCATAAATCCATTTGAAATAGCACATTGCACTTAATATTATCCTCGTTGTGGCAAAAATGATGGGGAATGCAAATTCTTTCATTTCATAGAGATGTACATGAACTGAACCTGTATTTCTCAATAATGACATAAATGCCTAATCCAAAAGATTAAACAGGCTCCAGCACATTTGAGGAGACCTGAAATCCATCCTCCTGCAATTTGATTGTGCCATCCAACCCGCCTTGGTGAAAGTGCCAGTCAATAAAGTACTGGACACAGTTCACACTAGAATAGGAAAAGCAAGTCAATCAACCACTATAAAGAGAGGTATTGTACCATGTCAGGAAGACTTCTAGGCATGGGCACAGCAGTTACATATCTCTGCGCACACGGTCTATGAGTAGTTGCTGTTGCATAAGTGGACGTCTCTGCATTGTCACTTTGCCCCCGACCATGGAACTTAGCAAATCGATTAATAACGGAAAACTTCTCTAGATCTTGACATTCCAATCTCAAGTCCAATATTGATGCACTCTTGTCCAGTCTACCACATACAAAAAGAACATATTTACATCAAAAGGTCAACTTGATCACTCCATCGGACAAAAGCATACAAATGATAATGCAAACCACACATCACCAGCCAAACACCATCTCTTACTACCCCCTTACCAAGTAAAGGAAAAAGGAAACGGCATGGGAATGAGAATAAAGCAAAGGGGCAAAGAAAGAAAGAATGATAGACAGCGAAGTGATAACACAATCAACAAATGCAAAATGATAACAGTGAAGTGATAACACAATAATGCAACTAACAACAGAGTATGATGTGCTTTAAATATGTGAAAGAATATTAAGAACTCTGTGAACAGTTGTGATGGAGCTGAACTAACATTATTAAACATGTTAAGTAAAAAAAGTTTCCACGAGAGAATACAAGAGTAAATTGAATGACCTTTCATTTTATTACTAAACATGAATAACGAAAAAGAAAACTATCATGTAGAACTGGCTCGCTCAAGTAGAAAATAAGAAGCAAGATCATTTGACAGGATGAGTATATGAGATTATCGTACTAGAATCAAGATTACAGTAGTTTTAGAAGTGTCCACGTTGCATCTACTGAATGTGAGAATTAATTTCAACCCCATGCAAATTTATATAGTTATTTAAACCTAACACACACAAATAACATAATACCAACTAGATAAAAAAAATCACACAAATCTGAGATATATAAGAACAGAATGAACAAAAGAAGAATCAAGACAAAGGTCTAATTTACCTCAAGAAATCACTTTCTAGCTTTGTAACTTTTTCAGACAGATCTTCAGTAACTTTCGCAAAACGTGGATCACCATTGAGTTTTCCCTTAACAGCATGTCTAAAAAAGATGGTCATCAATGAAAGACAGATATATAGACTATATCTAAAACATTAATAACAAATATCAAAATAGGAGACCCAGACGTTTGGCATGACTCAATCAATTCAGATAGGATGGAAGTTCTTACAGCTCTATGCCATCACAGGGCAAACCCAGATCAGTAGAGGCAGTTAGGGCACTGCATGCATCTCCAAGTGCTACCCTAGATACAGCATAAGCCACACTATCATATTCTGCAGTAGCATCAGCAGACAGAATAGTTGCTGGCGGAGGGCAAAATAATTGCTGCATAAGCTGTGTTGTCAAGATAAGCCTTCTCATTGATTTGAGTGCTTGAGGCCCATCTTCAATCAGGTCAACATCATCTTCGACCTGTTATTAGAGACAGAAATAAAGAGAATGGTAAACAGTCACCTAGTGAAGATATGGCGAACAAATAAAGTAGCTTATGTTTTGATCAGTCAATACCATATCAGAATCAAAATAGCAACCCCATAATACCTTCTCAGTAAGACAATTTGCTGCTCTACTCCAGTCTGATTCCACCACACTGCATGCAGTAACATTTCATGAATAAGGTAAGTAAAATTTTGCAGCAAGACCACAGACAGATCACTAACAATACTTTAGCATAAAAACTCCAACTAATTCCATAGATAATTTGCTGCTACTCTATTTGTCCTTGTTAAAGAGACTCAGAAATGAGAACACCATAGGAGGACAACCTACTGAGTCAAGATGATTACCTGAGACTTGGACTTTGTGAACAATGTGATATCTCTTTGTACCATGAAAGACGTTCGGAAGTAGCACTCTTACGCTTCTTTGGTCTCAATATTTCCTGATGCTGAGTAGCAACACTCATCTGCAGTGACGGAGATGATAAGTGCTCATTCGCTTCTACTGTCAGAGCAGAACCCTTTAGGGAACCACTGAATTGATGAGCCTGAACAGGCGTAGCATTAGTTTTATCCTCTAAATAAGGAGTATCCATAATGCTAGTAGATGTTCCAGGAGTAAATCGAGGTTCTTCTGGTCTCGAGGACGTGACATGGCATACATTTTGCAGAGGACCATTTTTAAGAGATCCATACTGGTTAAACCAGGATGGTGCCATCTGGGGGCTAACCATACGATGATCAACTTTAGAAGCAGTGCCATCAGCAGGAGGTTTGGTCCGAGAATCATGCAGAACAGTTGCCGCTGAAACATCCTCTGTGTCAGCTTTTCCATGTGGCAACGTGATTTTCTGAAACATATCAGATGGCGTAGAAAAGCTCACCACCCTAGAGTATTCAGGAGGAACTCCACTACTTGAGCCCAATGAGTTTCTAAAATCATCTTGATTTTGCTTCTCTGCCGTCAAATGTGCTTGACCAATGTCATGAATATCTTGTGGTCCTTTGGTCCTCTTCGAGGACCTAATGCTTCGATCACACTCTGCATTCTTCAAGGCCCTCATCTGGTTTAGTAAAGAATACTTTTCATTAGGAAAGGTATTAGGTTTAAGAGATCGGCCAAAGTCTTCTATATCCTTTTGTGTAGAAGCAGAATTAGTAGGTGACTCATCCAAGTTATTCTTAATGGAAGACGCACTTCCTAGAGATACTTCTACTTTTGAGGCTGAGCGTAACTGTCCAGAGTTTTCCTTTGTGTGCTCTCCCACATCAATACCAACTGGAGAGTCCGCATGAATTGCAGTAGATTTAGATGCAATATGGCCCCCTTTACTGACATCCAGATCACCTCCAGAACTTGATTCCAAAATATTAGGCAGGGGTAGCTCATGAAAAAGAGGACCCTTCGGGTACTGAGCCACTGAAGTATATTGAGGTGTAGGAAAATTAGGAAACACGCTATTCAAAACCTGGCTTGATGACCCCTGTCGAGAAATGCCTAGCAACCCAAAATTCTGAGAACCATGAATTTGATCCCTAGTTGATGCAGTTTCAGCTGGACCAATCTCTTGTCTTTGTTGAGCAGTGCCCCCATATGGAGGATTAATTTTCTGAAGATCGCCAGATGTATCAGGAAGAACAGTCTCTTCAGGACCTCTTTCCATAGAGCGTGAAGTACTATAGCTGAATGAAGAATCAATTTGCTGATTAATAGCTGCTCTTGCGCTTAGCCCTGTCACTTGATTACTCTGAAGATGACTTCGCAAATGTGGACTATCAGCAGTAATTGTCGAATGATTATTCCCTGACGCTTTACTGCCAGAGTTATTATACCCAGGGTGTTTTGGGCCTGCAGATGTATCATTTTCATATTCCATCTGGGGTTTTTCAATGGGAAGTTGCTTAGATAGCAGTGAAGATGCCCTAATCATGCTTTTATCTCCCATCCCTGCACCAGCATGATTAGCATATGTTGCATTTCCCATGCTTTGAGCATTCCGGGAAGGTGATAAAAGGTCGGGAGTCTGCAATAGTTGAGATGGAGGTCCAAGTTGCAATCCAAAGCCTTGAGAGAGAGAAGACTGACTGCGCTGGAGGCAACCACCATACCCATCTGAGTTTTCTGCTTCAGATGGTTGAGATGATACATTCTGATCAGAAGAACTTAACTGCATCAGATATCCATGGTCCCTTGATTGATCCACCTTGTGCAGAAGCTCCAGCATGTTTTTACTGGATTGGATAGAAAACTCAGAAAGTTGTAACAATATGTAAGCTCTATAAGAAATGAATTAAGTACCTGGGTGGAGAAACATTCTTTGTGCTTAAATCAGAGGACCGACTAAAAAGATTAGATGTCCCAGGACCATAACCAGTGAAGTCACCACCAGAAGACTCTTTGTCAAGGCGTTTACCGTCTTTTGGAGGATCATCCTGCAAGTAATATAATATTTGTAGTTTTTGGATAGTAAATATCAAGTCTCCAATGTCTAACAGGGCTAAAATTCAGAATTACCTTTTCCGTAGGGCTTCTTTGAACCTGACCAAACAATTTCAACTGGCCAAAATGGACGTTTTGCTGAGGTAGGGGATGCTTCAGGCCATGGGTAGGCCCCGCATCATCATCCAGATTTCCCATGGGATGATACTGAAATTTGCGAGAAGCGGAACCTTTTTTTAGCAAGTTGATTATTTGAGTTTTGCTTCCCCGAGGATAGAGACTTTGAATCAATCCCATCTAGCTTTGCACTTTCCCTAAAGCCAACCGGAGCATGATTAGATAAGTTTGACTGGTGGCTGTCATTAGAATTCTCCTTCACAGCAAAACTCTCCCTGTCATAATTTCTAATTCCATCTTTCTCAAAGCTCTTCCACAACCCTTGATTATCATGAATTTGGTCCATCATTCTTCCCAATCCTTCAGCCCCTTGGAATTTTGTTGAAGGAGAGGCATGCTTCCACTGATTGAATAAATAATTGTTCTGAGCAAGAGGATTAACTCCGTCACCAGCTACCATATTGCATGAGTTGGCTATTGAAGGAGTAGCCTCATGTAGATTCAAACTGGCTTTAGATTTATTTGCTTGGTGATTTTCAGAAGCACTAGTTAGAGGACTAGATTTCCATAAAGAACCACCATCTACCCTTTGTCCCTGTATTACTCTAATTTGGTTATTTTGAGACAACTCCTCAGCATCAAGAATATTCAGTGCTCTATCTCCATCAGGTGGTACAGCTGCCACAGCATTCCAACCATTTGGTTGTGGTCTAGTTCCACTCTGGCCAGGAGGCCAATCTTCAGATATTGCCTTTAGATTTTTTTCTGCACCCAGAGCATTTTCCGAGGGATTTCCATATACATCGCTCTCATCGGCCAATGAATTTTTCATGTGTTGGGGATTCAGCCACTTGCTAGTTCCTGCCAAAGACTGCCCAAATCTTTGAGAAACATCATTTGTCACACTAGGCTCCTTCTGAAAAGTCT
The DNA here is from genome assembly GCA_028984105.1 of Lavandula angustifolia. Lineage (NCBI taxonomy): Eukaryota > Viridiplantae > Streptophyta > Magnoliopsida > Lamiales > Lamiaceae > Lavandula > Lavandula angustifolia. The sequence continues at coordinate 9,782,119 of CM054819.1, read as the reverse complement.
GCTTAAGCTGATTCAGTCCCATAGGATGAGTGTTTACATTAGAAGAGGCGCCCATAGCTGAAGGAATTCGAAAGCCATCACTAGGCAAGGATGCTTCTTTGACCTTTTCATTGTGAATTAAGGGTGGGTGATTTGCTGAAGAGCCAACATTATTTTGAAAATTCAGACCACTCCAACCCTCCTGTGGCCCTATATCGACACTAGAAGTTTCAGCAACTGCAGACTGCATAAGGGCACTCCAGCTACCACTCTGAATAGATGGAAATCCATTTGATATCCCACTAGTTTCAAATAAATTACCAGCTTCTCCACTTATACTGGGATCTTCCCAAATGCAGACCATATATTATCATCCGAACCATACAAGATCTTTTCTTCAGCAGGATCTAGGGTAACTTCATTCTGAGGTGAAGAGACTTGCATTGTAAATCTTTCATGTGAGGTTTGTGATAGAGTAGCCAACTCTTGCCTCAGTCCATGGTCCTTCTGTGTGGCATTATTTTGCAATGAATTCACTGGCTGGTGGAGCCCCAAATCCTTTATGTCAGTATTTCGTGACTGACGAGAAGCATGCTCATTGGTTTCATTCTGAATGTTTTGTCGAGATATCGAAGTCCCCTCCTGTCCAGTAAGTCTATCAGGCCAAAAATTAAGATGATTACTGTAAAGAGGATTGGTAGATGTTGGCATTTGAGGAACTGAAGATCTCTCTGTCACCATTGAAGAATATTGGTTCACAGCAAAACCCCTTGACTTGGAAACTGGAACTCCATACAGAGATTGATCAACCTGTTGATGTGCCACGTCCATCAATCGCTGTGTCTGTCCTAAATTTGGTAGAAAGGCATTTCCACTAGAGGGCCCTTGCATGGCAGAAGAACCACGACCAAGCCAATTCGTACCAGGCTCAGCTGTCCAAGGATTACGTAATACATCAGAATTTGGAGTGTCATTGAATATAGGGGACTGGTTTCCAGATGCCTGTTTGATTACAGGATGAACCTGACTAATCGGAATTTGAGGCCTTAAATCCAGCTGCTGAAATTGCTGCTGCCTTTGAAGCTCTTCCATTTTCCTGATCATGAGTTGCTGTTGCAATTGCTGCATGTCATTGAGGCCAGATTGTTGATGCTGTAATGCCTGCAGCATGCTTGCTTGCTGATGGTTCATCTGCTGCTGACCCCCAAATAGATCAAAACTAACAGGAGAAGCAGATGTTTCTGGTCTATCTGAAGCTGTTGGTTGTTGTTCATGCCTACTACTTCTCTGTAATTCATGCACCTGAAAGCCTCTTGAGGATGATGGATTACGTTGATCAGAGTATGTATCAGATTCCTGGAAGTTTGCCTCGTTCTGTCTACTTTGGGAAAATTGATTGCCATACATATAGCCATTGGAATATTGCTGCTCATTTAGGAGCTGACTTGTTGAGAAATCAGGCCTCGGATTTGATTGAGAAAAGTTCAAGCCATGAGCTGCATGAACAGGATAGCTAGACTGCCCTCTATCTGTTTCTGCTTACAGAACCACAAAATATTAAAAGAATCAGTAAATGATCAGAAGCAAAGACTAAGATGGCAATGTGTAAATTGAGAGGAAAATGGCCAAAAAGGAATAGAAAAAAAATCTACACTGAAACAGAGGTAATACCCAAGTTTTGCCCAGAGAAGTTTTTACTTGAGTTTTGCACATCAACCCGTCTTGGGCTGCCAACCCAAAAATTGTTGTTAGGCACTGGCCAGTTTCCTTCCAAAACATGTGACTGATGCTGTTCCTGCAATGAATTGTCTTGTGCAAAGAAATTGTGAACCCTATCTCCAAACTCGTTGCCAGGCATAGATGGTTGACCCAGAATTTCAGAGGTCGAGTATTGGAATGTTGAGATTGCTAAGTTACTAAACTATCTCGAAATCTATTTAATCTAGAATCTATAACGCATTACAACCTCTGTAAACAAACAACAAGTATGTTAACATCCAAGTCCCCTGAAAAGCTACCGTGAATCCTGCACCACCTTCTCAAATACTGACTGCCTCCTGAATAAGAACACTGCAGAGAAATCATTATAATGTGTGAAAATAGGACTATACATGCACTATTGCACCATTAATAGAAAGTTAAATACAGGTTTCACACACCACAATTTATGCACTGAAGAACGGAAGAATACATTGAAGTAACAAAAAAAAGGAAAGACTAATTCGGCCATCTAATAGCCAATACAAAAATATAGAGATATCAAAAGTGCCAAATCCTGGATCAGTTTTGGAAAAATGACAGGTCTGCAGGGATTATGCAGGGACAAAATAAGTTGGCATTAAGGTCATAGGAAAGTAGGTGGCACCATTCAATTCAAATGTCTAGATACATGTGCACATATTTACGCACTAACGAAAGATGTGCGAGCGAGGTGGTTCTGGGTGTCGGGCACAGTACTTCATACGACAAAAAGGCATGAAGAAGCTCATCGATGCATACTTATAGCTGTATATTATTTATGGCTCCTACTAACTTCAATATGAAAACGTCCAAATATGTAAGGCATGCTTATTCATGTGAGGTGGGTCCAGAAACGAGGATATAATTATAATCAAAAAGCAAAACAAAAGGATAATCCTGCCCAAGTCTCAGCTAGACTATTGAATGTAAGTTTGTCCAGGAACTCCTATTCGGATGAATACAATCTTCTTTCTTATTGTTCATCAAGTAATTTGACATTCAACATTGCCAATGGGCATAAGAGCGTTGAGATTGAAAAACAAGAGATTTCAAGACATGACCACATACAGCTAGCAAGATCAATATAAAGTTAGCAAATTCAAAAACTGCCAAGAGAAAATAGTGTTTTTGCCGTAAGTAATCTAACTAACTCTAAAAAAAAAGGGGAAAAGGAAAAGATAACCACTTTAGTCCATATGAACAAAAAGAATATGGGGGCAGAATCACACCCAAAAAGATTGTAATCTAATCTACAGTCTCTTTGAATCGTGAATAAACTGCCAATCCATTTACCTCATGAAGATCTAGCAATTGCTTTAACGCAGCACCTCATGGAATATGCATAAATATGGGTCATACACCAATAGAGAACGGTTAACTGCTACTAAGATGGCATCTCATTCAAAGATGCCATTAAGCCCATGCTTTTCCTAGGGTTGTCATAACCATGGTTTTCAAGTTGCTCGAGGTTTACACCTCAACAGCTTCAAGGCGACCTTCTCATGGTTTCCGCGTTCTGTGTCCACCTCGAGGCCTGCCTCAGTTCTAACGCCTTAGGAATATTGCCAGAGACGTGGATCCAGCACATCTAGGGCTCTTCATTAAAAAAAAAATCACAATTTTGGGCAGTAATCAATCAATTAACCAGTGGGCTTCTACCAAGAGCTTAGCATCGGCACCTAAACTCTAAAAATTCTGAAAACTTTCCGTAATCTGGAAGGAAATTTCTGACCTAAATAAACTTGCGCTGCTCTCTCTCTCTCTCTCTCTCTCTCATATGAGAGCGCTGACTGGCGACTGATATGATTTTATTAAATAAATATTATTTATGTTTTTATTTAGTTACTTAAAAGATTATTTGATTGTGTTTCTAAATCACTTGTTCGTTATACAGTAATTTCGATTTAAGACTTTATTTATATATGTTATGTTAAATTTAGATTATCTATTTTATATTTATTGAAATATATATTCTAATTCAAATAGAGTACGTCTCGAGACTTATGAATACCTACTGAAAAGGCCCCATAACCGATTTAGGATTTTTAAAACCGGCACAAGATAACAATACTTTCACTCCAGATTAAAAAAAAAACCTTCCCACCTTGGATCTTGCCACAAGGTGAGGCTATGGAACAACGCCATCTCTTATGTTTTCAGGCTTACACTTCGGCCGTCACCTCGATAAGCCTCGGCAATGACTAAGCAATGTGTAGTATGAGGCTTATGCCTTATATTTGCATCTCCATCTCTCATCTCTTAGGCCCCGTTTGGTTTAAAGAAAGGAATGGAATCGGAATCAGGAATCAAACCTGAAGGAATGGAATGAAAAGAATGATACCTGAATCACCTGTTTGGTTTGCTGAAGGAATGAACTTGATTCCATTCCCTGTTTGGTTTAACGAAGGAATGGAATCAAGTTCATGAGTAACAAAATCGAGCATAATTCAGAGCAACAAAATCGAGCATAATTCAGAACTTGATTTCAATCCAGAAATCGAGCAACAAAATCGATTCTCAAAATTCAGAGCAACAAATTCAGAGCGTAATTCAGAGCACAAAATCCACCACAGAATCCACAAGTTCAAAATTGAGCAACAAATCCGAGCAACAAATCTACAAAATCCACCACAGAACATAATTCGAGCAACAAATCCACAATTAAGGGTGGATCGAGAAGCTCAAAATTAAGGGTGGATCGAGAAGCTCAAAATTAAGACAAAGCCCAACAACAATCGAAAAGTCAGCAAGTTTCATGATCCCAACAAGTTCAAAATCGAGAAGCCCAACTTCTACATATCCAACAAGTTCAAAATCGAAAATACAGAAGCAAATCTAGAATACGAAGCGGGCAAAGAAATTCGAATACAAGTTCAAAATCGAAAATACAGGTTTGACATTGGATCGCGGCGGACCGATCAACTCCAACGACGCCTTCCACACCGCGTGGCTCTCCGGACCGCTTCTACTCCGGCGGCTCCACCTCCGTCGTCTCCGAGCCCCCTCCGCTTCATCCACCAAGCAAGAGAAGACGCTCCGTTACTTCCCCATCGCCAACGACAAGAAGAATTGCTACTCCATCCCGACCGCCGCGACCTGGGGGCCGCTACTTCTTCCGCGCATTCACCGTCTACGACAACTTTGACGGCAAATCGCACTCCCCACGGCGGGCGAGATGGGCGCTGCATGGCGCGGCGAAGGCCGGGGTGACGACGGCGAGAGACTGCGCGGCGGCAAGACGGGCGCGGCGGCGAGATGGGCGGCGGGGTGACGGCGGGGAGAGCAGCAGGGTGACGAATTTTGAAATTTTTTGGATTATGAAATTTTTTGGGGAAGATAATTTGGGGGAAGAAGAAGTAGGGGAGTGAGGAGAGGGGAATCAAAATCTCAACCCCCCAATTTTGAGGGGTTTGAAGAAAGTCCCCAAGAGGGGGATGAAGGGGGGAATCCGATTTCATTCCATCTCGAAATTTAACGAAACAAACATCGAGAATGGAATGATTCCTTCCATTTCATTCCTCATTCCATTCCTTTTCCCCAATCAAATATGTTCGGATTTTGTGTTCTCTACTTCTCTAAATTTTGTATATATGATAAAGAAGTATGATATGGTGTGTGACTATTACATATGTTAAATGGTGCAGTGTAGAGAAGTAGAGTTGGGTTTTTTATGAGTGGCTGAATAGGGTGGGTGTATTTACTTATGAAGAATTGATGTAACAGTTGGAAATCAACATTGCCGACTTTTATTTCGATTTGGAGAGAATTTGTTTTTGATTTATAGGACAGTTTGTTGAACTTTTATGAGCATTGTTGTGAACTATAAATTATATTTAGGTATCGCAGTTCATTCGGCAGTGGCGGCGGTGCCACATGAAAATGCCTCTTACAATTAGGACTTTTAAGACCTTGGATCAGATCCTTGTCCCTCACTCAGTAACACAATTAGCTAATGTAAAGCGTGATATTCAGACCTTCCTAATTGAAATTTGAAACACCTTATTTTCTACAAGAATGGCCTTCTTTATTAAATCAAAAGCTAAAAGTGTAACGCCCCAATTTCCATAACTTTTTTAAGGGGACATCACCCCTTGCATAAATTTAATTTTCTCAATTTAATTTTAAAAAATTATAGATATATAAAATCAATAAGGTTTTAATGCATTTCATAACAGCGGAAGTCTTGAATCAAAAACATGTGCACCTACTAGTTCACGGAAATAAATAAAGACAAATGCATAGTTCAAGATAATGTGTTTAAAAAAACATTTTAGATCCTTTCATGTGTGACCATCATCATCTCCCACTTCAAGCACCTGCCGGACCATGATCTGAAAATATGAAAATATAAGGAGGTGAGTACGACTACTCAGTGGGGTCAAACATTATCCAAATTATAAACTATAAAAAATTTAACATGAGAAATTAGACATGCAAACCCGGAGGCTTAACCCGAAGGTTTTACTGCGTGAATTACCCGAAGGCTAACCCGAAGGTTTTACTGCGTGAATAGCCCAAAGGCTCTGCCTGTACTGAATAACGCATGAAAAAACAGTATAGTGTATAATAAGGATAAAAGAAAAACCCCACCTTAACCTTTTTGAGTGAATGAAAAGATGTATATCAATGAATTAAGTCATGCGCGCCAATCCTAACATGAAATAATTCAAATCTTAATGTCGTGATATGCATGGAACAATTAATCGTTTTGTACATGGGATGCAAATAAGTATATCGATACTTACTTCTACTTCTCATTTCTAAATAACTCTGAGTTCTAACGACTTATTATAGTATTAAGCTTATAACATGACATATACAACGATACCTTATAGTTATTAGGTTGCAAACAATATCATATCTATATACTAGGTTTCTATGTTCTATTTTAACTCGTGCAGAATACCTATTTTAAAAGAGTTCCACAGAACATGAATTCATTCCATAAATTCTAATATTCTACATATAGATTCTTTAATGAGTCTAAATCATTCCAGATTTGGTTTCATATAAAAATAATAAGTCCTCTAAGAGTTATAACCAAAACAGTACATACTGCATCGACAGAGAAGATTTCTGACCTACTTACCTTTAACTATAAGCTTCAGGGACTAAACATACTTTAAAAATTCTAATATTTAACAAACATCTAGGGACCATACATAGGGATATCATATCAAAAATGCACATTTGTTGGATAAGGGATGACTTCTGAAAAACATAGAACGTTTCAATCAAAATCCGAATACGAAAATGCATGCTCCGACTAACTACCCGAAAATTTGTATTAAACTGCTTTCATACACATAAGTTAAAAATACGAAATAAATATTTTTACAAACCCCAACGTGTGTGGAGTATTTAGGAAAAAGAATCAAGTCAAAATCAGTTTTGTGGAGTGAGAATGTGAGATATAAATATTTTGCTAAACCCTATCCCGAATGCATGGTTTTTGGACAGTGTAAAAGTAAATATTTATTAAAAATATAGGGACTTGTCTAAAAATCACCAAAATTTACAGAGATCTAAAAGACATACATAGGAAGCTTCTCCTAAAATTTCACCACGATAGGAAACCGGGAAGTTGTGTAAATAGTTCTTGAAACAGTTCGCAAGTATGTTGACAGATTTTTCGAAAAGTTTATGTGAAACTATTTTATGGACGACTAAGAGTGTATTTATAGACTTAGGATAAATTATCTAAAGATCTCTAATTATAAAAGGTATCAAATATATTTTATCCATAATTATTTTCGTCCACTTACCATATAAGACATTCAATCCTAGATATATTAGGATATGGATAGTCACAATTAGATTTTATCATAAAACATGTATAACACTAATATAATATCTATTTTATTCACAAAATATAATTTTAAATTATCTCCTAATAACTTATATAATATAAATTATTATATTCTTTCATTAATCCTAGTAGGTTCAGGAAATTCAAAATAAATTTACATAACAAAAATAATTTAATGAAAAATAACATAGATGTTTTAATTTTCATTTTCATTTTTCTAAGGCGCGATTTACATAACTAAACTCGTGATATTATGCATGAAATGCAAATGCATTTTATTTTATCTATTTATTAATTTTTAGGTAAAATTTCGCGGTGTTACAAAAAGGATGGAAAGGAAGGCCAAGGGGATGAAAATATACAAAAATATGTAACGCAATTGGAACCCAAAATAATATAGGTTGGAAGACTAAAATGTGTTTGATGCAACAGGATCATAAAATCATGATTAGGTAATAGCCTATACAATATACATCTTGAATAACAATAAACAACTTTAAAGTGTACCATCTATTTTCCAAAGTTTCAATGCTCTAAAAAGCCAGAACTTAGTCACTCTTAATTGCAATACAACTACAGAAACTCATTGTAACTACAAGTCCAGAATCTAGCTGGTTTACTATCTTGAAAGCAACAAAGATCTTAAGAACATCATCATTGGGGGCCAGATTATTGATAGGGAATCATCCATTCTCACACAGTGGCATTGAGTGTTCTCAGAAGCCTTGTTATATGGAGTTGCATGTCAACAATATAAGGAGAATAGAACACTAGTTTCCTAAAGTGTACTATATTATGGAAAAGTACAAATTACAAGTGGATGCACTTTTTTAGACCATTCTAACCTTGAAAAGAAATCCTCGTCAACCATGAAAAAATCCAGTGGGTAATCACAACTGGGTTCTTAATGATACTATGATTACTTCCTACCAAATCAATACAATTGATGATATAACTAGATGTGTTTGTTAGTCAACCATAGCATAAGACGAATCATCCCACTGGACGAAACTAAGGGTATTTCCCCTAATAGGGATTAAGTAGCTTCTCTATCTCTTACTCGAAAAGGTTGGCACCGGCCGAGATAAATATCTTCTTACTTAAAACTATGTAACAAAGAACCAAACAACAACACTAGATTATCAAGAACGGGATAGGTCATTATTGTGATTCACCACCTAACGTATCCTAAGCCATACAAGTCTAACCATGTTCAGCTCCACTTAAACTCGGACATATCAACAATTACTCAAAGCACACTTATAAAGTGTCATTCGCACAAAGATAATTACACTGTTTTTTTAATTTGTGTAGTTATCCTAATGTTACTAGACTTCACATTCATATTCCTAAAAATGGGACAATGTTTCCTAATCATAAATAAATTCTATAGCCAAAAATCTAGTTATCGTTGCTGCAACAATCACCTGCAGCAACATCAAACCACATCTCAGCACGGTTATGCAGGATATCCTAACTTAAGGTGCATTCGATGTTGCACCATTACTCTAAAAAGAATCTGTCATATCGCTTGTTAGATATTCTCACCGTTCCATAGATATTAACCCGTTTCCTTTTTGGGATGTCCACTTATCTTATCACATACCTAAAATGAAAATAAATAAGTGGATCACAATCATCTAAATAAATAATCCTACTACTTTATACTTTTAGATACAGTGTATGAAAGTAAAAAATTGAGCCCTCTGATAATACATACACACACAAAAAAATTACTAACGTAATCATTAATCAACTGCTTATTGAGAGAACATGTGTTCCTAGGTTTAGGTAGGACTTGGAAGGACTCAGTCAATTAGGATTTAGGAGCAATTCGGGCCCCAAATTGTCTACATTCTGTTTTGATGCAAAGTGTAAAAAACACGGGATGAGTGATAACAATCGTGAAAAATATATATTGGCGTAAATTAGAAATCCAAACAAGAACCAAAGTGTTGACGTAATTAGATATATGCATAGAATAAATCAATCTTAAAAATTTAAAAACAATTACCCATAAACAATTTAGTGCGCTAATATTTAAATTTAGTTTGCTACTTGTCAAATAAATTTTGTTATGCATAATATATATATATATATATATATATATATATATATAGAAAGAGAGATGGGCCTATTGGGCTCATGACTAAGTTTTTAAGTGAAGAAGACACCAAAGTGGCCCATTCCCTTAAATCAATTTGAGCAGTAACTGAACTGTTGAAGAATTGTTCAAACTGGGGGCCCTTAGCTTTTTTTGGTTAGGAGAAAAATATAAAAAAAGAAATAGGAAAGAAAAAAAAATAGGGAGAAAGAAATAGGTGAGAAAGAGAAGGTATTTTGTATATTATTTGGTTGAAGAAAAAGAGAAAAAAATATGAGAGAAAAGAAATGGTGTTAGTGAAAAGATAAAAATATCCTTCAATAAAATAGAAAAATAAAATATTATTAAAGTTAAAATGGTCGTTTGTTTCAAATCTTTCTTTCTCTTCATATTTGTTGAGAAAAGATTTTAAGGTGGGTCCCACCCTTATTTCTCTCTTCTCTCCTATTTCTCTCCTCTCATTTTCTTTCCTATCAAATTCTCTTCAATCAAACAAAGGGTTAAGATTTTGGGCCTGAGCGGTCGGGCCACCCACAACTACTCATGGCCGGCCCTGCTTTTACAATACTATTTTATACATTTACACCATTATCTTAAACTCCGCGTGACAACCTAATGGGCCAAGATCAATGGGACGGAGAGAGTATTAATTAAGTTAGTTACACTTAATTGAAAAGAATGGCAGTTAGGTTATTAATAAAAGTAGTTAGGAAAAGTTTTGTGCTGACATGACACACTCACTCTTGTTTATATATTCGATCACAACTCAATGAGAATCACACTTCCTGTTTCTATCTTTCAATTTTGTTAAGTGTTATGGTATCAAGAGCTTATGTCTCTAGAAGCAGTTCTCAGTTTTGTGGCGATTACCCCCATCGTAGCCGCCATCTTCTCTGATGAATCATTGATAAGTTTTCTAATTCGATCCATTATTTCCGCTGATTAGATCTCTCTAATCTCCTTGTTTTTCGTTCGATTGAGTTGTGATCTTATGACATCCCAGTTTTTCCTTACAAGTTAAGAGGATTACTTGATTCTCTAGTTATAGATTAGAAAACCCACACTCACGTAAAATTATTTTAATTCCAGCAATAAATTCGAGATTTATAAATTTAAGTTCGTGTGTACGTCAAACATGGAATTAATATAAAGATACATATGTGCTAACGTGGTGTTGTGAAATTTACATAAGGTAATCATATATTTTCATGTTTAAGGTTTCATTAATTAAGTAATGTAGAGCAAGTGGGTAACTATCGCCGACTCGAAGTTAAGAATTCCATTATTCCAATCTGCTCAAAACTTGCATATTCTATATCACCTTAAATAATCTTACAACCGTAGCTTTAGAAATGATTTGAGGTAAAATCACCTTCATTTTATTTAACTTATGTACCACTTATCAAATTGTTTACAGAAGGGGGTTCCATTTTTATTAGAACCCATTTTTATTTTCCTGCCTGCGTAATTAGAGGAGGTACTTAGCTTTAAGTAGAATTCCACGGTTTAGTTGATGAGAATTCATGTTAAAATTATGATATTAATCTAAATTAATTCATAAATATACTTAGGGTCCATTTGGTTTGCACATATTACGGTCCGAGAAAGTAATCGATTCCATTTTGTTAAATTCATGTGTTTGGTAGAGGAAGAAAGTAATTCGATTCCAAAAAATTAAAATCCTATGTTTGGATTGATTTTAATAAAATTAGGGAAAGTAATAAGAATCCTGATAATAAGTAAAATAGTTTCAAATTCTTGGATTCTTTTTCCCTACTATAACCTTGTTATTCTTTTTCCTTGATATGGGAAATTTAATCACGGTACATCATCGATTCCTCCCAATAACTAAGACCATCATCGTTTTCACAAGCACTCACGCCAACATCGATTTTCAGAAGGACTATGCACGCCTACGTTCTCTATAATCGAAGCCCAAGCAGTTATGAATCTTAAAATCAAACTCGCGGCCGATGACGTGATGATTTGATTAGTCGATGCAGATGCCATGGTCGGGAAATAGAGTCGCTTGTGGACGATAAAGGGGATAGTTTTGAATTCGGAATCTTCGGTTACAGGAGGGTTTTAGGAATGAAATCGTAGAATTGATCGGAATTTCGAACATGGTTTACGGTGAGGTGATGCAAATTGTTGGTGAAGACAACGATCGTGAGGGGAACACAATCGTTGTTCTCTCTGAAGTTTGGAGTTTCATGTAAAATGGGTTTGCGTAGGTGGTCGATAATTGTAAAAGATAGCAATTTCTTCCGCAAATTTTTACAATTGTGTTTCTGCTATCGAAGTCTATGATTATTCGACTTCAAACGGTGAAAGTAGTTCAGGAAGTGAAATTAATGTTTCAGGGGAAAGTTTAGTAGAATGCGAAGCCATAGTCTGTTATTTGTTGTTGTTAGATGATTGAAAGACTTTAAATTTAAGGGTTGTGTTGGTCCCGAGTCAAACGTTCAGGTGTAGAGGGGGGAGTGTAGAATACACCTGAAAACCTTTTCTCAAACTAAAACGCGAACAGTTCGATTAACAGAGATTGCCTACTGAACGAATTCAGGAGACCAAACAAGCTGTTCTAGATCGCGTGGACAGAGTAACTGAAGATGCTGAGCTCTGCTAGCTGACTGATGTCAGAATTCAGACGCGTTCAACAATGTTCAGTAGTGTGTGGAAAATGTAGGCCCAATTTAGTTTTATTTGAAAACGTTTGTTTATAAAAGTAGTTTCAGTAGATTAGTGCAGCCAGTTAAGCTTGTTATTGAAACTCAGTTGAATGATTTTGTAAATGGTTTTTCAGTATGAATAGTTAAATCAATGCAACAATTATAAACACAACGACTTTTAAAGCGGTTCAGATACGCAAGATACTACGTCCACTGTCCTGAACAAGGTAGGAGGCTATTTTATTATACTGAGTTAGTCTCAGTTTGTTCGTGCACTGGACATACACAACCTTGTGATTATACTGAACAAGTCTCAGTTTATAGGGTTAAACAAAATATGTTTGAATGTATCTCCAACAATGAAGGAGTTCTTAACACTAAGAACAATTCACAGATTGAACTCCTTTGGTCTAAGCTATAAATAATACAGTTGAGCTTAGGTTACAGGGAGAGGGAACAAGAAGGGCTTCTAGCGAAGAACAGTGATGGATAATCTCTCTGGGTTTATGTTCTTCACTTGGATGCTAGAGGCTTGAGTTATATGCAAGCTTGTGTTCCCTTAGAGCAAGTTGAATGCTTTTCACACTTGGATTGAGCTCTGAAGTTCGTCGCGTATAGCTTGTGTTCTTGTTTGCTTGCTGCTCTGTTCGTATTGTATGTTGTATATCTTCAATTTGATTTTCCCTCTATTTATAGATGTGAGCTATGGATAGATCCGTTGGAGACAAACTGTCCACGTGTCACTCTATGGGTAGCTAAAGGCTCTTTTGAATTTTCACAGAGTCCACTAACTTTTTCGGGAAAGTGGTTGACTTGCAGCTTTTAACAGATACTTTTCCAGCTGGCTGCTTGTCATTGGTCGAGGTACAGAAAGTAGTTGAGACATGTTCAGACTTCAAGGTTTACTGAAGCTGACTTCTGTGATGCAATACCTCGGACAACTCTACTGATTTATTTTCTGAAGTCCACTGTCAGTTAAAGTAACTGACCGACCGTTGCTGAGTCTGACCCAAGGTTCAGTAGTATACTCCTGCTGAGTTCAACTCTACTGAAGGTCAAGACTCTAAGTTCAGTAAACTGCTCCTGCTGAGTCCAGTTCTACTGACTCCTGAACACCTTTCAGTATGCTGCTCTTGCTGAGTCCAGCACTACTGAATCTTCACTTCATGGCACTGCGGCGAATAGTTCATCAAGGACAAAGCGAGACATAACTCTTCGAGCCGGAACCATGCTGAAGGCTAGTCTACTAAGTTCTGAAGAACTCAAAGATAAAGGCGTTACAAATACAAAGGAATGATTCAGCAATCAACATAGGGTTTTGGGATCAGCCAAATCACTAATCACTAAGCAACTGATCTACTGCTGAATCATCTCCCAACAGGTTGCAAGAGATATTTGTTTTTCTAGGACTGATAGACTGTAGACAAGTACGTTTTTAATGAACATTTTTGGCTTTCAAATCTCTAGTGCATATATATGCGATTGCGGAGATGGAAATGGAAGTTTATGTCAAAATGCTCAGCTCAATTTATTTGGCCCGTCTCATTCTTTATATGATTCTCCTAGTGATAAATGATCGACTGTTATTGTAAATGTATCGACGGTTGAAGGGAAGAGGAGATTACCGAACACTGGAAGGTAGTGTTTGAAAGTGAATATTTGAGATTTGGAACAACGGCGTCCAAGAAATTGGCGGAGGTAAAATAATCGTTTTTGACAAGGACCGACACCAACTTCGATTCAGATATTCCACATTTTCTGAATAGTTCCCAAACACGCTACAAGGAATCAGTTTTTATCGAAATCATATTCTACAGAATTACATTCTTGACAATTTATTTTCCTCTAATCATTTTCCCCAGAATTATATTCCAAGGAATCACATTTCCTAACAATTTTACTTTTCGAGCGACTAAACGAACCCATAGTGGCATGGAAGGGTTAAGAATCTCTTTTACTCCTAATATCACGTTTGTTGAAGCAAAATGTGAAAAGATTTCGTGTGGAAGTAGTAATTGCAAGAATTTTATATTGGCACCGTTCCTTAATTTGCATATCTTTCTATAGATAGGTCTTTAAGAAGAGAAATGAGTAAATATCATTTATTACATAATTAATGAGGTGCTCTGCAACTTAATTTATATAGATAATAGCATCCTAAATTTAGCAATAATTATATCCATTCTCTGATAGTGTCGGCATTAGTTTCTTTCTCTATCCATGCATGTGATGCATTTTGTCACGAGCCGCATGTTCGAGTGGAGCTAACGGGCATCTTGCGGGGCGTTGGGCCAAGTGGGCCGAGTTTTACTAGAAGATAGCGTTGGGTTAGACTTCTAGATTTTTCCCTTTGGAGGCTTGTAGAAGATTCTAGAACTTTGTAGAAATGTACAAAGTATAGATAAGACCTAGATCAATATGGAAAGATCTAGGTGATTGATTTGATTGATAGATGATTGGTAGGTGATTGATTTGATTAATCTCGGATTGATAGGAGTCCTTAGATCGAATTGATCTAAGCCGTTCATTGTAGAAGAGGGGGCTATAAATACCCTAACTCCATTCATTTGTAGATCATCCAAGTCTTGAGTAATATACAAGTATTCTCCAAGAGCTTCTCTCTCTATTTCTCTCTCTAAAAGTGTGTTTGTTCGAGGGTAGGCTGACTAGCAAGCTTCAAGGCGATGTCAAGTTGCTAGTGCCGCACGTGAAATTCCGCGCACGTGACAGTTGGGTATCAAATATACCAAGCGCGAGGGAATGCTCAAGGCCGTCAATTCGGCGCCTTGTCCACTTGTGGGAGTGACCTACGACGTCAAGGTTGACCTCGGGACGTGGAGTATGCGTGTCGACTTTTCTATTGTGGCCATGGACGATTATCCAATGGTGCTTGGCATGGAGTTCGTGGATCAAGTCAAGGCCATACCAATTCCTTATGCCGATATTTTGCTCATCACGGACGGTGGCAAGCCAAGCGTGGTGCCGTTAGCAAGGGAAGAGGTACAAACGACAAAGCGTATCTTGGCGATGCACCTATTGGACGAGGTCGGGAGGGCCAACAAAGTCCCGACAGGAGGCGGGACGTTCATCATCCGGAGGGGTGGAGCGACGAAGCAAGGACGATCGGAGACGACCGAGGGACCGCGAGGCTCAAGGTTGCTCAAGTGAAGACCAACTCGGAGTTAAAGTTAGCAAAGGCGGGGTCGATGCTAGAAGGAGGCGAGCTCGAGCATACAAGACGGATGCGACGAGGACATCGCCAAATTGAGTGGGGGAGAATGTCACGAGCTGCATGTTCGAGTGGGGCTAACGGGCATATTGCGGAGCGTTGTGCCAAGTGGGCCGGGTTTTACTAGAAGATAGCGTTGGGCTAGGCTTCTAGGTTTTTCCCTTTGGAGGCTTGTAGAAGATTCTAGAACTTTGTAGAAATGTGCAAAGTATAGATAAGACCTAGATCAATATGGAAAGATCTAGGTGATTGATAGATGATTAATAGGTGATTGATTAGATGATTGATTTTATTGATCTCGGATTGACAGGAACCCTTAGATCGAATTGATCTAAGCCGTTCATTGTAGGAGAGAGGGCTATAAATACCATAACTCTATTCATTTGTAGATCATCCATGTCTTGAGTAATATACAAGTATTCTCCAAGAGCTTCTCTCTCTATTTCTCTCTCTAAAAGTGTGTTTGTTCGAGGGTATCTGACTAGCAAGCTTCGAGGCGACGTCAAGTTGCTAGTGCCGCACGTGAAATTTCGCGCATGTGACAATTTACGTGGGATGTGTATGAGTTTTAACAGTAGGACTTATACAATTATCGTAGGAATGGTCATCTGTATTTATGTAAATAATTATATATACATACAGTGGAGCAGGGCAAACTAGATCGACAAATATTTCATGCATTATCTTCTTCTTTCCACCGTGTCATTAAGTGGGCATGGTGTAGTAATAATAAAATCAAGTTAAGAAAAGTAGTTGGTGAGAAAACTATTATTTTATTCTTATTAATCCACATATACGTGTAGGATAAAGGGGTAATAACCCTTAACAAAGTTAATGATTATGAAGTGGTTTTGCCATAATTATGTGTTAGTTAACTACTATGTATAGTGTACGCATTTACATGATATGAAGTATTTCAAAATCGGAGTTGGATTATCACTAAATCTATGGAGTAAGCATCCATAAGTTATACTTCGTGTAATTATTATTTGATGATTGGAAACGAGGTGTTTAACTTAGGGTATGGTTGGTGCCATGAGCTAAAGTTATTATTTTACAAGTCATTTTGAAAAAAATGGTGGTTATGGATTAGGATTTACTGAGAAATAAGAATTTGAATAACAACTAGTACATGATTCATCTTGTAGGACCTATTGAAGGAGGGAAATAGAATCCTACCATCAAAGATGCTATTACTGTTTTAAGTGCAACAACAAGGCCTGAGGTCATATATTCATGTGAGTCATTCGAGTTGTAGCCCAAAGTCCGAGAGCAACGAGAATAGAGTAAGAGTAACCGTAGAACGTGACACGCACACACACAAGGAGATGGATATTTGTATGTTTGGAAGTGGCTTTTGTTTTAAAACTTTCCAAGTCATATGGTTTATGCATGGATAAACGTATTATGAAATATTTATAAACGGTTTTACCCACTGAGTACAATAGTGCTCATCTCGAAATATTTTCAAAATGTTTTTTGGTTGAGAGGCAAGTGAAGACGGACAGAGGTAAGGTAAGGGTTTTGTTGTTTATAACGATAGCTTTCGTTTTAGCTCGTTTTCTTTTGATGAAAACACTAAACTTGGACTTATATAAAGTTGACGAGGCTTTTGACGTCCTCTTACTCTTTTGTTACTAGTTTGCTATGACTTGATCTGCTTTGAGTCATATTTTGAACCCCGTGAATATTATGTTGTGAATTATCTTTGTTCTGAGATATTCTATCTTCTTTCTGAGGAGTTCCTTTAGTTACCCGCCCTTTATAATATATTTCAATTTATTAATTTCCCCTTTCTTTCTCGCTTCTTTTCTCCAACCCTACACCCTGACTTTAATGCGTTCCCTTTGGAATTGGGGTGTGACAGATCTAGTTTTCAGATCTTTTTTTTTTTTTTTTGTAACTAATCTACTCATCTTAATTGTGTTCATCAATGGTCAATGGCGTCGAGTCTGTGTATCAAGTTTGATAAATCTAACTATGTGTTCTTGAAAACTCAAGTTGTAGCTACTCTTCGTGCTTATTGCTTTGAGGATATCTTATTCCAACTCTCTCATCCAGAGTAGTTCCTTGTTGCATCAACTATTGCTCAAGCCGCACCGAATCCTTAATGCTTGGTGTGGCTATGCCAAGATCAGATCCTTTTTGGCTGGTTCCTATCTTCCATCTCACCTACTATGTTTGGCTATGTAGGTAGCTGTACTACACCTGTTCAACTATGGAAGGCATTCACAGTTTTCTTCTAAACTCATTCAGAAGCTAAACTATAAACCTTCGATTCCAACTTCAAACCTTGAAGAAGGGGATCTTCCAGTGGATGATTACATCATGCAATTTCAAACTATATCTGATGAGGTGTTCAATATCTCTCAACCAATAGTTGAATCTAAATTACCGTTGTTCATCTTGGAGGGACTTGGTCCAGAAATTGAATCTATATGTGTTCATCTCACATCTCAAGCAGTTCTTTATTAATCAATGAGGTGGAGAGCTTACTATAAACACATGATATACGCTTATTATCTCAAGATACACATCAAGCAGCGGTGAGTCCTTTTGCACATGTGGCTTGCTCTCAGGATGAGTCTCAATATAACTCCTCAAACAATCGAGGAAGGGGCAGAGGTGGATCATATAGGGGCCACTCTCCAAACAACATAGGAGGAATAAATGGGGGTAGGTCAAGCAATCGACCGAGTTGCCAACTGTGTGGCAAGATTGGCCATGTGGTTTTCAAGTGCTTCAAGCACTTTGAGGGGCACTATCCATGACCTAAATCAGCTACTATACCTCCCAATGAAGCTCAGATTGCCTCAGTGCAAGCTATTCAGTGTCCAGTTGGTTTCTTCTATGGAAATCCTTTCAACCATGTTCCTTCTTTCAATCAGTACTCTAATACTGCTTTTCCTGGTTCCTCTAATCGTTTTCCAGTTGCTAACACAACTTCTCATGGCTCAATTGCTCCAAACACTGATGGTTCTTAGACAATGGAGCATCTAGTCATGTTACAGTAGATACGGGACATATGTAGTCTGTTGTTGGTAATGGCTCTCAATTCCCAATTTCTCATATTGGCTATTCTTCTATTCCACCAGTTTACAATCTAAGTCTCTATATCTCAACAAAGTACTTAGAGTTCCACAAATTTCCAAAATTCTTATTAGATTATCTAAGTTGGCTAATGATAATCAAGTGTTTATGGAATTGCATAACATGTATTGTCTTGTTAAGAATGAGGAAACTCACAAGGTTCTATTGGAGGGAACTATTAAGGATGGTTTGTATCAGTTGGATACTCACCTTACTCAAACTGGAGCAACTTAGAGGTAACATCAAATTGGTAGCTGATAAACAAATTATAATTCTCGCAAGTGCGCGAATCGATATAGTACCTAATCTAGCATCTCCGAGGTCGATCTCACAAGAACTCAACTGAGTTCTAATTATCCTAATTATTTAACTATCTACTTGGTCCTAAGCTGAGTTTGGTTTATTTAAAAATTACTTGTTGGTCCAGAGACTAGTCTTCAGGTGGGTGTGTGTGTGTGGGGGGGGGGAGGGGTTGAATATACATGAGTCCAAGTTTCAACTCAAACGCGAAAGTCAGTCTTCGACTAAGTATGCTACTGAACGAGTCAGCTTGCCAGATAAACTTTCTGATCGCGTGGACAAAGTGATTCGAAATACCAAACACTGTCTACCGACTTCAGTCAGTTTACAGTAAACTATGTAGATGAATAAGTTGGTGATCGTTGTTTTCACCAAATAAATCCTCAAAATGCTAGAACTTAGATTAGTATATGTTGGGTGATGATTCAATCCTCAGCATGATCATACTTGTGGGAAATGATTCTATCTTCTATACTGAATCACGCTCAGTAGCCTCGTGCTCTGACTGTTGAGAAGATTTGAAGATCCCAAAACCCTATGTGAACCATTCCTTTGTATTCGTATTTGTCTCGAGGTTTCGGACTCGGCAGACACTGCTTCCTGGTCAAGGCGCTCGGTAGCTCATCGGCCTCGGCACCGGTGTAGAAGACTCGGTGAATCTTGGACTCGGCGAGAGCAAGATATGCGAGAGAGTCGGTTGACCGAACTCGGCAGAGTAGTTCACTGGACTCGAGCTGATTTTCGGTAGACCCTTCTCATTTGTCTATCTACCGAATACAAAAATCGGACTCAGGCATCGGGCCGACGATCTTACGAACCGTCCCGAATCTTTTGATAAGCTATCAGTGTTGTCAAGTACGAGGAAGAGAGAAGTTAACTTCAGTTGCCTCGAAGTTTGTTCTGTCTCAACCACCACATCCACCTCGACAAATGACAAGCATACACGTGTCGTCTCACCTACTAAAGCTACAGTCAACATATTTCCGTAAAAGGAGGGAAAGGACACTGTACCTACTACACAAAAGAGCCGTTTGCTACAAAAGAGGGAAAAAGAAGAAGATCGTCTCCAACGGATCTATTCTTCTCTCCACTCTATAAATAGAGGGATCATTCAAGATTTGAAGAACACCAACACCCAAGAACCTAATGCAATAGAAGCAAGAAACGCATAGAGCATTCAAACGAGCGAAATTAACGACTAAGTCTTCCGCAAGAATCAACCGAGTTATCTCCCGCGAAAGACTACATCCGGCTCAAAAGGAACCAAGCCGAACCGACATAAGCTTCTAGTATCCAAGCGGCCGACACGAACCTATAGCTAAACCTCAGTGTTCGTCGCTCAGATAGCTACATTCTCGTTCCTTATCCCTCTAACCCTAAGCTCACTTGTTATATCAATAGCTTAGACGAAGGAGTTCACATTTGAACCCAATCCTTATTGTATAAGGACTCCTTCATTGTTGGAGAAGTTTGTCAAACACTTAAAGTTTGATAGAATTGTAACCGGGACTTGCTCGGTATAATCCCCAAGCCACCGGCTTTGTCCAATGTAGACAAGCCGACCGAGACTAACTCGAGTATAATAAATAGCCTCCTCGATCTATCGGGACGATGGGACGTAGGATTGTTGATATCCGAACCACTTTAAAAATATACGTGTCGTTTACTTACTTGTTTCATTGGTTTCTTGTGCATACCGAACATCATATTTAAAATCGATTTAACCGTCTCAAAGATTCCGAACTTCTTATCTACCGAACCGAGACTTGTATAAAACGTTTTCCTCATTAAAACCGATTTGGGCCTACACAATTCCGCACACCGAACTCTCACCGATCGATACGAGATTCGACCTAGTCGGTTAGCGAGATCTCAGTGAGTCAGTACTCTTTTAGCCTTTAAAACGATTGAAACGGTTATGCAGTCCGCTGAACTATTTCAAGACGGCACCTTCCCGAATAGGACATTCCTGTTCGAAAGTTGAGAAATTTGGATTCGAGTGTATTCACCCCCCTCTACACCCTGAACTCACTCACGGGACCAACAATTGGTATCGGAGCGAGGAGTTCTTTGACTCTTGTTATCTTTGAGGCCGGTCTATTCGAACGGATCCGAGGGAAAGCGTTTTTCATTGCATATCACTCTACATTCATATCATTATTCTTCATGGCTGATATGTCGGTATAAGGATGGTACCTATGTTCTCGGTGGAGAACTACGGAGTATGGCGAGTCGGGATGGAAGCTCATATGACATCCCTCCATGACGATATGACCGGAGTGCTTGAAGATGGACCTATCGTTCCTATGATTGATAAGTGTCGTGACTCGGGACCAAGCTCAAGGAGGAGGAATGGTGGACCGGGAAGAAGATCCCCAAAGACGAAGTCTCTTCACTCCCAAGAGAAGAAGCTTCACAATCTAGGACAGAGTCACGGGAATGCTATACTAACCACCCTTAGTGATTCTTATCTTGGCGGGGTTCGGGAATGCAAGACCGCTAAAGAACTCTGGGATGCTCTTGCGCTACCGAGTCGAGGGACTCGGAAGATTAAAGCCTAACAAATTAGTCTTTGGAACTCCAAAAGTTGGAAAGCTTGTCTCTCATGCCCGGGGACAAAATCGAAGATCTAAACATCGATTTACCAATCGATGAATTCTATCAATGGGGTGGGAAAGATATTCAGCAACCGAGAGATGAATCGAAGATTACGAGGCATGCCGGACGGACACCTGGACACCTTTTGCCACTTTATTGCAACATTCGATTTAGATCTTGTGTCTCCGACCATATCTTTTCGAATTATAGCAGGAGTATGAGTTCGACGGACCTCAAAGAAAGCCGAGAGGCTGAAGGCGATACGAAGATTGACCATGCTTTCAAAGCTACGGTCGGCACAAGCATCTCCCGCTACGAGCAAGACGACTAGTAAGACTGAGCACTTCACTCACCGACCTACAAGAAGGAAGTCTAGCTCGAAGTACGCGCTGCTCGCGATGAAGTATCGAAGGAGAAAGAAAGGCGTAGAAAAGCCGACCAAAGCATCACAGAGATACAAAAGGTAAGTCGGAATATACACCTAAACGCGCTCTTGATACTCAATCTTACGAATGCGGAAAGAAAGATGACTCGGCACCCTCAAGGGATAAGTGCAACCAAAGAAGAAAAAGTCATCACTTGCTACAATCGCAAGAAGCCGGGACATTATCGGTATGATTGTCCCGAGCTCAGTAGTGTTGAACGCGCGGACACGCAAGGCAAGGAGAGAGAAATTCGCCCGAAAAGACAATCCTACATAGGCTGGCGAAATCTCGGACGACTCGAAGAGATCGACTCCTTTATGGATTCATCGACGATGAAGCGGCTTTCATGGCCTTAGAGCATGAAGCGAGATGAATCAACCGAAATGTGCATGATGGCGGGCGAAGAGGATGAGGTAAATTCTCATGAACCAGTTAACTCCTCTTCACACCGCACACACGACACTATTTCAGAGTGCGGATGGGAATTTGGACATCTCGACCGCATATGAAGATCTACTAGATGAACAAATTCGAGATGAGTCTACGGCTCAGGAAGACTCTTCGGGAGTTGGATACCCACGAAAGTGGAGAATCGGAGACTTTCTCGGGAGAGTCGGGGTTGTTCCGAGGCCGAAGGACTTGTGTTGAGACTCGGGGAGGAGATAAACTCTCACGATGGCCAAGTCTCGGCATCAAGAAGATCGGATTTCAGTCTTGACCAATGACTTGACTCGAGAAAGATCTTGCGAGTCTCATCAAGCAAGAACTGTCGAGGACTTCGGATCGAGCACGACGCGCCGAAGAAAAGTGATGATGTGCGGAGGAACACGATGGTGAGAGGTATATGGGCGCAGAGAAGAAATTGGAGGCTATGCTAGCAAGCAATAAGCCAAAGCACTGCAAGGAAGGACTTGGATTCAGTCTAGGAGCTTCCTCATACGCCCGATACACTCCCGAGTACGGCTTGCGATAGATTTGTTCGAGGGGAGACTATCAACGCAGATATACTGAACCCCCCTAGCAAAGAACAAACGGAAGATGAAAGCACCTCATCCCACACATCAGCATTCGACAAGAAGATCAATGCCAAGAAACCCCGGTTCGATCGAGGGGAACCAGCAAATCAAACTTGGCAGATCAGTATAGACCTCCGAAGCTGACGCATCCTGCTCAGTATGGATCATATTACTATGAACCTATAGTCAGAAGAGGCTCCAAAGGTCAGAAGAAGAAAAAGGTCGCACGAGAAGCGCAAAGGTCGGCGAGTCCACCAACTCGGAAGATCGGGACTCCTGAACCTCAGAAGCCTCAGAAGTCAGCTGTGACCAGTCCAGTGGTCAGATATGTTGACTCCAGTGGAAAGAAAATGTCTGAAACCACCAGGGTTGTTAGACAGATTTGGGTTACTAAAACTAACATCTAAGGACCCAAAATCAAAAATAAAGGGTACCTGAATATAATTGCTTTTTGTAGGTGCGTAAAGACCCATGGTATGTGGACAGTGATGCTCAAGACACATGACATACCAAAGGAGTCTACGAAGAATTATATCATGAAGAAGGACCCGGAGTGAGTTCGGAGACAATGCAAAAAGGCTATACCGGAGGATATGGAACACTCGGCATTGAGAGCGCCAACGTTCAAGAGTATCATATGTTGAAGGACTTCGGCATAATCTTCTCTCTGTTAGTCAATTTTGTGATAACTTCAAATAGAGTGATATTTGACCTGGTTTACGTGATGTTATTGATAAATCCACAGGGAAAACGGTGTTATCGGGTTCGCGCAGAAAGAACATATATGTGGCGGATCGGAACTCGGTGAACACGAAGCTTGCTTATTGGCGAAGAATGACAACCGCACGGGGTGGCTATGACACGAAGACTCGGCCATCTCAACTTTAAGACGCTCAACAAGCTTGCGAGAGACACTCCAGCAAGGGGCGCCGAATGAAGTATTCAGCAAAGACACTCGGTGTGAAGCGTATGCCGAAGGAAAGCAAACAAGGAATCAAAATCCTCCGGTTCCATCGCCTTCCCACGAGATGGAATCCTTCAGTACTACATATGGATTTGTTCGGTCAGTCTCCCCAGTGACGATCGAGGCGGAAAATATGCATTAGTGGTCATAGATGACTACTCGCACTACACATGGGTCATATTCATTGCCAACAAGTCGACGTCAAAACGAGAGTTACCAACGCTTCGAAAAAGCTCGGTGTCGAGAAGAACACCAAGATCGGAAAAATACGTTCGTACGGAGGAACCGAGTTCCTTAATTCCATGGTAAAGGAGTTACGCAGCGAAGGAATAGAGCATGAGACTTCAGTCGCACGCACACCTCGGCGAGAATGGAGTTGCTTGAACGAAAGAAACGAGAACTCTAAAAGAGGCAGCTAGGACTCTACTCGCGGACTCAGGACTCCCAAGCCAAATTACAGGCGAGCAACGGATACTACATGTTATACTCGGGAATAGATCTCTCTGACAAAGCGGCATAAGCGGACACCATATGAACTATGGAACGGCGGGAAGCCTTCTCTATCTTATTTCCATATTTTTGGTTGTTCATGCTTTATTCACAATAATGGGAAAGATCGATGAAGACTTTTGATAGCAAGTCGGATCGGGGAGTATTCTTAGGATACTCTCGGGTCGGCAAAGCTTTGAGTATTCAACTATCGGACTCTTTGCGTGGAGGAAAGCCCTCATGTTGTTTTTAACGAGTTTGCTACGAAGACGGGAGCAATAACTCAAATTCGAATACGAGGACATCGGTAAGCGGCTACGGGATCTAAGCTTAAAAGACAAATCTAAAAAGATCCGGCTATGTTGGGATGATGATTCGGACGAAGAAAGCGAAGACAAATCTACCGAATCTCAACCCGGCGAGCAAGTAGGCGAGCAGATTGATTCTCCCGAACAGAATAAATCCCGGGAGTAACTCGAGGTCGATAAAGAAACCGTTGAGGTAACCGAGACCAACACTGCGAGAGCAACACCTCGGGGGGAACGTCCAGTAATGTTCCCGAGCGAATGCCCCTGAACCGGTGACTCGGTAGACCATACTCTTATTCTTGAATTACTTCAATCTCGGAATAGTACAAGTGAAATGCCTAACTCACCTACTATACGTGTTGAACAAGTTTTTGGATGAAGAGTTGAAACATCGTAGATCGTGGCTCGATGCTCACTTCTTGATTTAATCATTGGAGATCCTTCGGCAAATGTCCAAGACAAGATCCGGATTCACAGGAGAAAGCGCATTATTTTCCTACTTCTTGTCTACCGAAGAGCCTCGGACCATTGAGGATGCGGCTGAAAGATCTTGGCCCGGATCATTGCTATGCGGGAGGAGGAGTGAATCGGTTCACGAGAAACGAAGTATGGGAGCTTGTAGACGGACCCCGGCATCAACATGTCATTGGAACCAAATGGGTCTTCAAAAACAAGCGAGATGAAAACAACGTTATAGTCGAGAACAAAGCGAGGCTCGTGGCTAAAGGCTTGTCAGGCTGAAGGAATAGATTTCGATGAAACTTTCGCTCCGATTTGCAAGATTGGAGGCAATTAGACTATTCCTAGCCTACGCAACACATCAAAGATTCGGAGTTTATCAAATGGATGTGAAGTCTGCGTTCACGAACGGCGTCTTTGAAAGAAGAAGTCTATGTGGAACAACCGCCCGGCTTTCAACGGGGACATCAAGTATATAGACTCGAGAAAGGCTCTATACGGGTTAAAACAAGCACCCGGGGCTTGGTACGATACCGCCTGCGAGTTTCTTCTTGGAAAGGTTTTCGAAAGCGCACATGAGCCGCACTCTATTCGGCATTCAACCGGAAGAAGACTTATTACTTATGCGGATCTACGTGGATGACATTATATTCGGATCAAAGAATGTCATCATGTGTCAGCAATTTGAAAAGATGATGAAGGATAAGTTCGAGATGTCGATGATGGGTGAAATGAACTACTTCCTTGGTTTTCAAGTCAAGCTCCGAAAAGGGAACGTTCATCAACCAAGGCGAATGGACTCGAGACCTCATCAAAAGATTCGGACGCACATCCGTAGAAATCAATCAAGATCCCGATGAACACGAATATGAAGATAGATCTTGATAAAGAGGGAGTATCGGTAGACCAAACCGAATACCGTGCTATAATTGGTTCTTTATTATATCCTAACGGCTACTCGTCCCGACATAACTTATCTTTGTAGGTATGCGTGTACTCGATTTCGGGCGAATCCCAAGCGAGTCATATGGACTCAGCAAAGAAGATTCTCCGCTATCTACGAGGAACACGGCATGGGTTTGTGGTATCCGGTGATGATAATATTGAACTAACCTGGTTATTCGATGCCGACTATGCGGGATGTAGAATAGACAAAAAAATCAACTTCGGGAACATGTCGGTTCCTTGGCGGCAAGAGCCGATCTCATGGTTTTCAAAGAAACAAGCACTTAGTGGCCACGTCGACTACGAAGCCGAATACATAGGCTGTTCGGACGTTGTTGCGCCCGGATCCTTTGGGCTGAGACAGCGGAATGAGAGACTATGACGTCATTCGGAATGAAGTGCCGATTTTACTGCGGATGTACCAATGCTATTGCAATCACTCGGAACCACTGTACTTCACACGAGATGCAAGCACGTGGACATCGGACATCACTTCATTCGTGACCATGTCGAGAAAAAGGATATCGGGATGGAGAAGATCCATGCCGACAAGCAACGGGGCGATATGCTGACCAAGCCTCTAGCTGAATCCGGTTCGGAGAACTTTCGGTAGAGCTAGGTCTGTTGGACCCTACCCGACCCCGGTCGTAAGAGGTTTCGAGGAGAGACATTTCGAGTAAGTGGGGAATGTTCACTCTCGATGCGATACATTCGAGCGTAGAGACGAAACCATCTACACGAGGTATCAGTGACTACTATGTTCAGTGACGGGTTTGCGTATCTCTACTCGGTAGTAATTTAATACAACGATTACTTTGCATTTATGACAAAGATTGAGCATGACATTAATATCTTTTGGTTTGTCTTTATTATTAACGGCTCACATTTAATGCACGACATTCCATACATAAGTTTCTTTGAACTCACGAGTTACTACTTAGGCTATTTTACAAGCGGCTTTGACTTAGGCGACTTTTGTGATCATTGCCTATTTTATAACTTCTAATCTTAACCGTCCCATATCATAAAGCAAGTTTAAATTCAGCCTTCGATCGAAAGCTGTTCATCTTCGTATTTGATATATATATTCGATCATATCTTTGAAAGCGCCATTAGCATACTTCATAACTTTCAAATTAGAAAAATCAGAGATCTGCATACGCAATCCTTACTTGCAACTTCATTCTCAATCTTATCTCGAATTTTATCTATTGGTATGCTTATATCCGTTAATATATTTATTATATTTTTCGGTATCGCATTGTAAAGCTTTGTCCTATCCAAGAAACAGTGCTGATTCATTTCTTGTAACAGTACTACATGGCTGGTCTATCCGTCGAGTTCTCCCAGACAAGATAGAGGAAATCCTCGGCAAGGGCCGTATCCGGGTGCGAACCCGGTCATGGAGTTCGACGCGTGCGAGCTCGAGTACATGGACGATATCTTCACATATACGAGGAAATCCGGATTTGAGGAGTTTCTATCGAGGAAGCCGACCTTCTTCCTTCCTCGACAAGTGGCGGAACTATATCCGAACTCAGACTCGGTTAGAGGAGACATTACGGCGAGGTTCGGCTGTTAACACCATTGACGACGCATCGAGGATACGGCGAGATGTCTTTTAAACAAGCGCCGAAGAAGAGCTTCAACCTCCGTCCGAAGGTGTCGGCACCTTGGGGTACAATGACGACGCTTGTTGACACATACCTCTCCGTTTTACGTAGCGAAGCCCACAACCTTGAGCGTATTTCCAAAGAATGCCATGCTTTACCCCAGTTCGAGCACCGGCGTACATCGTCACTCAGTTGTTGACGAGCCGGCGCTCTTTCGATCGAGGTCTCCCGACCCAAGATCCATATGATGATGGCGATTTATATTGCGTGAAAGTCAGTGGACCGACTTCTTTGTTCGCGAATATATGGCTCGAGCGGCCAGAGTTCGACAAAGCTACGCGAACACGACCGCAAAAGGAAAGCTTCTCTACGGACTTAAATTGTCGGTCATGATCGAGGATTCTGCGGTGGCGAGATCACATATGACGGCAAGGAATATTTTAATGTGAAGAAAATCCGCTTTCACAACAAGTCCGCGGCCACGCAGCATTGGTTCGGGGGCCAGGCCGCGAAGCTCAGCCATCTAAGCCACCGGCGAGCGACTCCTAAGAAAAGGACACCTCCGGCAAAATCACCTAAGGCACCAGCCAAGAGGCGAGGAAGGCCATAGGATACCCCTCGCTGAACCGGAGACTACTACGAGTGGCTGCTAAAGAACCCGAACTCCTATTCGGCCACTACGGTTGGTAGATAAGTCTTCCTCATCCGAGAAGACCAAGTCGGTGGAGAAAGCCGTCTCATCGAGGAACAAGTTCAAGAGGAACGGGGGAGAGGCTACCGAAGCCCAAGCGAAGAAGTCCAACGTCCGGATAGCCCTCTCTGTGCCTCCGCTCGGCGATCTACCACCTGCCGACCACGAGGCTCGACTTCGTTGATATCGAGTCGGATTCTACGTCCGCGAAGAGACTCTTGGGATGGAAGCGTAGTTATTGTCTCTAGAGCTTCCGAGAGATCATCCAGTTCATTCCGAGCTTGCCGACCATTCGATTTGCTCGTCCTAGCCAAGTCGGCAAGGCTCCATATGATCCTACGCTTTCGGGAGTGGCCTCGGCTTCAACGCCTTGTTCTACACTACTCCCGTCGGCGGCTACACTTGGAAGAACCGAGATTGCGTGAGGAGATAGGCTATTCGAGCACGAGAACCTCAATACGATGGAGAATCTAAGAGGCGGCCATGCTTGCAATCATTGCCGATCGACGCCAAGCGGTGGCTCGCCGCCTCGAAATGGGTCGACCTTGACGGTCGGGGACCCACCTGATGATTCGAGGCCACAGAAAGCGATGAGGGACATCCACGAGACAAGGATACCCATACGAAGAAGCAGCACCACTCGGTATCCTTGGGCACGAGAAGCCTTCGGCCGGTGTCTCGTCCTCGGCGAGCACTGCTCGGCTCTGCTCGAGTCAACATACGAGGCGGCGCCCGGCCCATCCGCCAAGAGATCCCGTCCGGTTGCCAAAGCTCTAACTACACAAGGAGTTAAAAATCGGGAAGTGGCGAAGGCGATCCACAAGGTGTGGGAGAAGTACGCATTGGCCACCAACTTCGAGCCGTGGGCCGAAATCCAGCATCTCTACATCGGCTACCCGATGTCTCAGCTCTCATATCGAAGCATTGGCCCAAGCGGCAACCGCGGTTTCGAGACTCGGCTAAGGGACAATTCGGGAGAGGGACGAGGCCAAGTTCCTTGAACAATTTCGAACGCCTTGTCCGCTCATGCTGAGTCATTTACCGAGCAAGCCCAGGGCCACGGAGAACAGGCTTAGACCTTATTCAAGCGGTCGTGGAGGACAAGATCGGTGAGAAACTAGCTGAACCGAAGTCGAAGCCGTTCTCTCTCATACGGCATACAAGGACGAACTCATATCTCGAGAGGAACGAGCTACATCTAGCATTGGAGAAAGTGCATACCGCATCGGGACGACTTGTCCACTTGTTTATCGAAGCTAGAGAAGAAGGTACTCATCCCAACCCCGTTGTACTTGATGATGCCAAAAGGGGGAAGGAAAGAAGAAGGGTGCTGAGAAAGAAAGTGAAGGAAGTGAAGGAAAGAAAAAGAGTGCGAGAAGGCGACTCCCACTAAACCTTCTGGACTACAGAAGGGGACACTACGAAGGAAAGAAGGGGCGAGAAGAAGAAATCTATTGCCGACATTAGCAAAACTCGGTCTCGTAAAACTCGGACTCGGACTCGGGTAAGGCCCGGGGTGTTTCGGCTGCGAGCACAGGCGAAAGCGGCCCAAGTGGCTCGAGACCCCAGCGGACTACTCGAGGCAACCCGGACTCCCAAAGGCATTATTAAGGAGGTTCTTGAGTACGGCGAACGGCGGTGGAGGACTCGAAGAAGAAGAGGCTCCTCTTCCACCACCCGGTTCGAGAAGGCAAGGGCAAACAAAAGCTTAAAATTCCAACCCCTCCAAAGAAAGCGATTAAGGTACATATCTGGCGAGGAGGAAGCCCCAAATAGGCTGCGGATGAGAGGCGGCGAGAAATTGCGAGGCGGAAGCGGCTAACAAGCCAAAGTCTAAGCCTGCTAAAGGAAAGACTAAAGCCCCATCCGGAGGAGGAAAGAAAGCGCTAGAAGCGCCTCAGAAAGCTCATCATAACGAGATGAAGAGGACGAGAGAAAAGGAAAAGGAGCAACGAGCGAAGAGTGCGAAAGCGGGGGTACGTCCAAATCTAGATCTAGTACCCTGGCCGAATCGGAAAGAAGCCCCTCAACAAGCCACCGATACACAAGGAGATGAAATTGAAGCCATATTTGATCGATGAACAGATATCTATACGGGCGAGGAGGCAAGAGCGTTCAGAGCTACCGAGACGAGAATTTGGAAGGCGGACCTTGAAGCTACGATGAAAAGGACCGAAGAGGAGGCCGGGTGAGAGTGCGCTTCTAAAGGCGATATTCCATACAGTCTGGGAAATTCGGGAAGCGGTGACACGAAATTTCAAAGATGGCCAAAGAGATGAATGGATACCGGCTCATTTCAATCAAAGATGGGAAAATACGAAAATTGAGTTCATCAAGAGGAACTATTTCGGAGGTTACGGTCCAACAAGACAAGGATTGAAGCTTACAAGGAATGGATGTTCGCTTTCGAACTCGAACTCTACCCATACCTCGACAAAGCCATATACGAAGGTATAGAAGTTAGTGTTCAGGACCCGGAATCATACCTCCACCGAGAAGACAGGGATGACTCGGTACACTTTGGTACGATTGAAGGCGAAGTGAAGCATGCCGCAGCGAAGAAAGAACTTCTTTGAAGATGAGCACCGTCGATTTTGCGGAATTTCTAAAGCTAAGGAAGATCACATACGGGATGTATGGAGTGCCGCTCCCCGAAGATCATACTCAAGAGTTCATGGACGAGAATCAAGAAGTTCGGTGGCCCTCCTCCTTAGATCTTTAGCTCTTTCCTTAGCATAGCAAGATTGTATGCATCTTGAATTTCTCTTATATTTATACAATCGGCTTTTGGCTCGACAACTACTTGTTGTTTACACGTGCCGTGTTTGTTTTATGCTTTAACACTGAGAATCACCGAAGTGATTGCTGGCTCACACTCTCTTTTATTACATGTCGTTGATTGCTTTGATAGATTACGCTAGCTTTGTTTTGTTTTGCAATGGGGGAAATTGTTACGTTTACCTGTTTGCTTTATAGTCTAGAAGCGATGGAACATCTCCACTGATCCTACTTGTAATATTTGTAAGGAGTTTTTGTTTCTATGTTTGTTTAGTGTTAGCATAGATGATAGGTTTTGGCATCATCAAATAGGGGAAATTGTTGGGTGATGATTAATCCTCACGCATGATCATACTTGTGGGAAATGATTCTATCTTCTATCTTGAATCACGCTCGGTAGCCTCGTGCTCGGCGTTGAGAAGATTTGAAGATCCCAAAACCCTATCCGATTGGTGAACCATTCCTTTGTATTCGTATTTGTCTACGAGGTTTCGGACTCGGTAGACACTCTGCTACGGTCGGGCGCTCGGTAGCTCATCGGCCTCGGCACCGGTGTAGAAGACTCGGTGAATCTTGGACTCGGCGGGAGCGATATGCGAGAGAGTCGGTTGAGGCTTGAACTCGGCGGAGTAGTTCACTTTGGACTCGAGGCTGATTTTCGGTAGACCGCTTCTCGGCCAGTCTATCTATCGAATACAAAATCGAGACTCAAGCATCGGTGACAGTCTTACGAAGCTGTCCGAATCTTTTGATAAGCTATCGGTGTTGTCAAGTACGAGGAAGAGAGAAGTTAACTTCAGTTGCCTCGAAGTTTGTTCCGTCTCAACCACCACATCCACCTCGACAAATGACAAGCATACACGTGTCGTCTCACCTACTAAAGCTACAATCAACATATTTCAGTAAAAGGAGGAAAGGACCTTTGTACCTACTACACAAAAGAGCCGTTTGCTACAAAAAGAGGGAAAAGAAGAAGATCGTCTCCAACGGATCTATTCTTCTCTCCACTCTATAAATAGAGGGATCATTCAAGATTTGAAGAACACCAACACCCAAGAACTGTCTGATAGAAGCAAGAAACGCACAGAGCATTCCAAACGAGCGAAATTAACGACTAAGTCTTCCGCAAGAATCAACCGAGTTATCTCCCGTGAAAGACTACATCCGGCTCAAAAGGAACCAAGGCTGAGGCAGAGCATAAGCTTCTAGTATCCAAGTGATGACATGAACTTATAGCTAAACCCTCATTGTTCGTCGCTCCAGATAATTACATTCTCGTTCCTTATCCCTCTAACCACTAAGCTCACTTGTTATATCCATAGCTTAGATGAAGGAGTTCACATTTGAACCCGATCCTTATTGTATAAGGACTCCTTCATTGTTGGAGAAGTTTGTCGAAACACTTAAAGTTTGATAGAATTGTAAAATGGGACTTGCTCGGTATAATCCCCAAGCCACGGCTTTGTCCGAGTTACAAGGCCGGCGAGACTAACTTCGGTATAATAAATAGCCTCTGATCTATCGGGACAGTGGACGTAGGATTGTTGATATCCGAACCACTTTAAAAAATATATGTGTCGTTTACTTACTTGTTTCATTGGTTTTTCACGTGCATCTTGAACATCATATTTAAAATCGATTTAAGCTGTCTCGATTCCGAACTTCTTATCTCTTGAAGCCGAGACTTGTATAAAACGTTTTCCTCATTAAAACTGATTTGGGCTTACACAATTCCGCACACTGAACTCTCACTGATCGATACTGAATTCTGACCTAGTCAGTTAGCAGATCTCAGCTGAGTCAGTACTCTTTTAGCCTTTAAAATGATTCGAAACGGTTATGCAGTGCCGAACTATTTCGATGCGGCACCTTCTGAATAGGGCTCATTCGTGTTCGAAAGTTGAGAAATTTGGATTCAGGTGTATTCACCCCCCCCCCCTCTACACCTGAACTCACTCACGGGACCAACAGTATAGCAAACATGTATCGAACACAGGGAACAGAGATTTTAATATTAAATTCCTATTAATCTATGGGGTTGGTTAGCGACCACGCAATTTTTTGAGGTTTTCTAAATCCTAAAACAAGAAAGTAAAAAGCAAGAATAAATATGTAAATAAACGTATGCAAAGAAATGGGTCCAGCAAGATGATTCATGCACACACAATCGATCATCGATACTAAAGATAAATTAATCCCTATAAATCAATCAGTTGTAGGACGCCGTAATTAAACTAACACACCCCTTATTCCCCCTTAATTATTCGATAGTCGCCATGGTGGGCATTGAAACGACTACTTCTCTAAATTATATGCAACCTACGTTGGTGGGCAATCAATAGATTTAACATCTAATCAGCTTTAAGAACTAAGGGAACCCGATTTAGGAGCCTACTCGTATGGTGGCCATCTAATAGTCTCCTATCAAATTAATCATATTGTTCTTAGAACAATTGTGATACTTATTTAGCCTAATCCCACGAGAAACGATGGAAGTATTAAATTAACTATGGATTAAACTAACGTAGGGTGATCAAACCTAAATTAACTAATCTAATTAAGTAACCAAGATAAATTTGGAACCTAAGTGATTATTTATTAAAGCCTAAGTCTCACGAATTCATTAAAGTGTGTGCTTCACATCCCGCCGACCCCTTAAAATTTAGCTACTCATATGGATCCGACTGGGCAGGCGGACTGTAAAACTGGGCAGAACACTAAACATGCTGAAATTCAGAAATTAGATGCACGAAAATTATAACAATTTGACAAACTGATTTAAAACACGAATGCAAACGAAATTAAAACTAAAAGATCAGAAGATACCAATATGAAGAATCCAAACCATCCAAACGATAAGCACAATCGAAATCTCCAAATTAAACTAAGAAGCGGAATTGAAATTCATGTTTGTTTCTCCAAATCTAAACAAAAACGAAGGAAAAATCTCCAAGTTCGGTTGTCTCTCTCTTGCGGCTGCTCCCTCTCGAAAAAAGGTGTAAAAGATGATGTTTTTTCGTTTGTCTCCTCTCATATATATAAGGCGGCTACTTTTCCTTGCAGAAGTAGGTTTTTATATCCGATATGGAAATATATTAACTAGATAAGTCATATCCAATTCTTCCATATCATCTCTTTCCTTATCCTCCACCTTCCTTCTCTACAATTTCAATCTTTCCTTATCCCCCAAATCGCGTCTGCCACCTCAACATCTTGTCACCGCCGCATCAACACTAAAATCTGCAAGACAGCGCAGAAAATACGGTCCAACTATCCAGGTGGGCGCCAAAACAGACAGAATTTGCATAGTACGAATTAGACTCATCAAACCTCCTTACACTTGAGCTATACTTGTCCTCAAGTATTAGAAACACAAAAGAGTACGTACTATTCAAATTCAGTCAATCCCCAAGATCAAGACTTTAAAATAAAAAGACACAAGATGAAAATAAGACAAGAAAAGACAAGGAAAAGATAAAGACTCGAAACGAAGAGAAGAACAAAACAAGAACAAGACAAGAAGCAACACCAATCATATCCATAATCTCCACACTCAAAGAACTAGCCAAACATGTCAAACCATGCAAATATGAGTCTCATCAAACAAGTAGAGTTGTAAATTTTAGACAAGGCACACAAATATCAACTTGGTCAAGAACCTAAACAAAAGTGGATCTTCCTCACGGTTTACTCAACACTCTCTAGTCTACTCTATCACGATAAAAGATATATAGTCTACTCTATCACGATAAAAGATTGTCACAATTGCAACATCAAGGAGATCTTTCTCTTCCGGTTGTAATGGGGCTTTAGAACTTAGACAAATTTTCTTTGGTAAGGGTCCTAGGGGTTTTAAGCTCCATCAAATGTGAATTAATGTTATGCATGTCATACTTGCTTATAATGAGATAATCAAGAATAGATAAACAACACCCACCACTAAAAATTACATATCAAATGCTACTAATATAATCACAAATACCCTTATTGCAGTCTGAATTTTCCAAGTATTTTTTTTTCGTGGATCAGAACTGTTTACTATTCACGAAATCTGGGTACAAATTCGAATTGATCATAAATGCAGCGATTCATAAATAATTCCAGCCAACACTTATTTTTTTTATTTTTTTTCGTAGCATACAACAATTAGGTAGACAAAGAATACATAATAAAATTAATCTCAATAAAGCGTGTAAAACATGCAATGACACGGGAAAAGAGAAGCTAAAAATGCCTCGGCTAATATTTTATGACTAAATCAAAGAATGGGTCAAGGCTCAACTGTGTTCACTAGGGGATAATGTAAGGTAGGAAAGTATTATCGCGGCCAAATAGTTTAATCTCTAGTGCCTCCCATCATGTATTGCAAGTGACTCACCTTTATTGCAACTTTGTGGACAACACTCTCAAAGAAATTAGTAGGAAGTGTCCTACTTTAAAGCCTCAAGTCTAATATACGGAGTGTGTGTAAAATCTCGATCCACTAAATTACTTATTATTCGTCATCCCAAATTACATACAAATGTGCACCAAGTCCTACTCTTCACAACAATTAACATGCTTGCATCTTGAAACATAAAGCACAAACTAAACATGCTTAAACAAAGAATAAGAGTGCATCAAAAACTTTAAATTTTGGCATGCTTCGACGACACAAAAGAAAGGACAACATAAAGTGAAAGACGTAAAGACCTTGTTGGTCCCGAGTCGAACGTTCAGGTGTAGAGGGGGGGGGGGAATGAATAAACCTGAAAACCTTTTTCTCAAACTAAAAAATGATAAGTCCGTTTCACGGAAGATGTCTACTGAACTGCTCCAGTAGACCAAGAAAGTTAATCTTGATCGCGCGAAGCAGTGGGCGGGCCGATGCGATCGAGGTCCGCTAGCGGGCCGATGTCGAATTCATAACCGTTCGTGCAGAGGTTCAATAGCGTGCGGATTGTGTAGGCCCGATTCAGTTTGTATAGAAAATGTTTGTTTATTAAATCCGTTCGGTAGATTAGTGCAATGTTTTAACTTTTAACGAAATGCGGTTGTATGATTTTGTAAGAATATTTTCGAGTATGAGCGGTTAATAAATGTAACAAATAAACAACACATCAGTTTTTAAAGTGGTTCGGATACGAAAGATCCTACGTCCACTCGTCCTTAACAACACAGAACACTATTTTATTATACTGAGTTAGTCTCAGTTAGTTTGTACACTGGACAAACTTTTACTTGAGATTATACGAGCAAGTCTCGGTTTACGGGGTCAAACAAGGATGTTTGAATGTATCTCCGGCTATGAAAGAGTTCTTAACGGTAAAACGATTCAATAAATGAACTCCTTCGGTTTAAGCTATGAATATTACAATGAGCTTAATGTTAGAGAGGTGAGAATTAGAAAGGCTTCTAGAGTGAAGAACAAAGAGGATATATCAACTCTGGGTTCGTGAACTTCACTTGAATAGACGAAGTGTTCTAGAGCTTGATTCTTGAATGCTTGAGTTCTCGTATGGTCGCTTATGTGATCGTGTAGTGCGACTTTGAAGATCACGACCTTCCCTCTATTTATAGGCGTGAGTGTGAATAGATCCGTTGGAGACGAACTATTCACACGTCACTCTATACTAGGTGGCAAACGACTTCTTTTCGAATTCTATAGAGTCCCCTTACTTTTCGGGAAAGTAGTTGACTTGCAGCTTTATGTCGGAGACTTGCGAGCGGGCTACTTGTCATTGGTCGAGGTACACAAAGTGGTTGGAGACACTGCGGACTTCAAGGTTGATACTGACCCGGCTTTTCTCGGTTATGCGACCTCGGACCACCTACCTTGGAATGATATTGAAGTCCACTATCGGTTAAAGAAACCGGTAGTCGTTTCGAGTCTGACCCATAGATTCAGTAGTATACTCTTGCTGAGTTCAACTCTACTGAAGGTCTAGACTCTGAGTTCAGTAAACTGCTCATGTTGAGTCCGATTCTACCGACTCTCGAACACCTTTGACTATCTTTGCTCCTGCCGAGTCAAGACTCTCGAATCTTCACTCCATCGCACCGTAACGGATAGTCTCCGAAAGACAGGTAGACGGAAGTACCGAGCTTCGAACCATGCTAAAAGGCGAGTCTGGCCGAGTTTGAAAAACTTAATAACAAGGCGTTACAAATACAAAGGAATGGTTCACCAATCAACATAGGGTTTTGGGATAAGCCAAATCATTAACAACTAAACAACAACTGAATCATCTCCCAAACGGACCTCCCCTCCTTACATTTAAAACCTTGTGTGCCCTTAGGTAAGAAAAGACAAAAACAAAGAAGGAGAAATATGACAAAAGCATAAAACAACACGAACAAAACCTCCTTACACTTGATCCCCACTAAGATCAAGTGTAGACATAACAAATAAGACAAAATACTCTAAACAAATAAAAAGAAAAATCATAGACTCAATAAATAGAAAACAAAAACAAAGGGGGAAAGGCATCTTTGCCCGCACAGGCGAGGCGGGGACGACCGCTTTAGTTCATCAAACCGGCGACGAAGGGCTGCAAGCTCACTACGCAACTAAATCTTCTAAGATCTTTCCTCCTTACACGTAAGTCCTCAACAACCTACTTAGCCAAGTTCTGGAAAAACAACACAAAAACAAAGACCAAATAATGATAAAATCAAAGGAAATAAACGAAAATAAACTCGGTTTGCTCCGGTAGCGCCTCTCTTTCTGATGCTTTGGCGGCCTATCTCTACAATTTTGTGGAGGTATGCATAGTAGAGTCTCATCCACTACCTTGAACGCCCGATGCAATTTCTTCCCACGGTCTTTATACCACATGGAATCATTATAGGCCTCTCTCCAAAACTCTTTCTCACACTTGGTTGATGGCCTATCCACTTGCAAAATGATGGACGTCTGCTCCCTTGCTGCCCTTTGCTTGTCTCTTGCAAGTTGGGGCTTCGGCTTTGAAATGCATGGCTGATCATCAGAAGATAACAGTCTATTGTAAACGCTCTGCCTGGGCAAGTGAAGCACATTCTGTACAGAGGCAGAATAAAAAGCTTTATCTGGTGGTTTCCCTTTAAATGGTAAAATTCTGTTAGAATCCGCCTGCTTGGGCAAGTGAGCAATACTGCCGACAGTAGCAGTTTCGGGCGAGTCATAGAGTGCCATGATGCTCTCCTTAACCTCTTCATTGTTGGGATTTTGTATACTGGAAGCAAATTTTATGCTTGTATACAATGTGTTTTATCCTTACCACTATTTTATTCTCCTATCTGATAAATATATATTTGTACATCTAATCCTTTATCTTGTATAAAAGTTAGATTTGTGTAGTGTATGGTATCACAGAAGACTACACAAATTGGTTGAACTGACAAGATATAAACAGCTATCACAGCTGAGACAACTTAAGGATAAGTTGTCGGTTTAAGCTGCAGTTTAGATAAGAAGTGGCTTGTCTTGGCTGCTTGTCTTTATTGGTATACTTAAGGTGGTGTATTGATGGATCACACTGAGATGTGTTCTCCTAACTGACCTTAGTGGAGAACCAAGATCTCGGTGACTTAGCTATTCTTAAGCTTGATAAGACTTCAGCTGAGTGCATCTGACTATCTATCACTTTGACCAACTATGTTGAACGTCATCGCGACCGGATCTACGTATCTTGGGTGCTAGTAGTCATTTGTAGCTCAGCTGGTTATGCCCGTATCTTGCAACCGTATCCTAGTAAAATAGGTTGATAACATCCCCTGAGGAATCGTAAGGATTAGCACACTAAACCCGGCCGGTTGATTAAGTTCAGGTGTGTTAAAGTTTAAATAATTTCACAAAGTAGAAGAGATATCTTATCGTCCCAGTAAATTGAATTGAAATTGCATTGGTTTTTTGTAAAATGATACTCCCTCCGTCCCATTGGTAGCGTCTTGTTTTCTATTTTGGACGTCCCATTGGAAGCGTCTTGTTTCTAAAAAAGGCAAGAATATGTGGACAAGATTTAACTATCCAAAAGTCAAACAATATACACCACACATTATCATTTTCTTAACATCCGTGCCCATTGGAAACAAGACGCTTCCAATGGGATGGAGGGAGTATGAATTTGGATTGAGGTTGACTCCATTTGAATTGTGTTTTTTTTATAGATGTAATTGTGCATCTATAAAGAGTTTAAAAGAAGTTCATTATAAATCATTTTTTGAAAAAAAAATATTAGATTGAAATGCAATTAGATTTGAATTTGTTTTTTCAATGTAGATGTGGATGTGTAAAAAAATAAAAGAATAATGGATGCATTTGCCCTTTAATTAAATGAAATTCTAATTGAGTTCAATTGAATTAAAATTAAGATTACGTTGGTGTTGAAACCATTCAGTTTTTTATATATATAAGATTATAAGGCCAAAAATGATTTTTCCCCCTTAATTTTGCTTCAGACGTGCAAGTGGCCGGAAATATCATTTGCAATGAAAAACAGCAAGGGTATCTCACTCTCCGCCGTAAGGACCAAAAATGGGTATTTTCTAAAATTATAGATCCAAAATTGATTAAGACATCATTACAGGACCAATATCGATTAGGGCAACTGATAAGCCCAGATTTGTTGCTCCATTTTACCGGATTTTATGCGCGGTTTCTTCGTATTCTATGCAGGAGATGGTCATATATGGAGATAATGGTGGTACTTTTGGAAGGAATGCTAGAGGAGAAGAAAACATGTTCTTTGTGCGATTTATGTCTTCTTGGGCCAATTCACGGACGTTGGAGAGTGTAACTGGGCCAGAGCCGTTTGGGCCGAAATTGTCAAGAAAATATCCAGGCCCACTCTCCAATTGTTGAAGCTTGGAAAAGCAATTGGAGGGAAAAGGGAAGCCTTGGAAGGCTGCTGCTTCGAGATGATGTGCCCTGTCACATCGCAGCTTTCCCATTACCTACCAGCCACACCCCTACTCCATAGTGCCTGTAGGGACATTTAATGCTGTGAAGACTAAAACATTATATCAACTCTTCTGGATGTAATATGATCATAACTCTCATTTTTAGGAAAGTAGTAGTAGAAGAAAAACTCTCTCTAATGTTCTTGAAGTTTTTTTAGCCTTTTAATTCTCGTCTTTAATGTTTTTTGCAACGGACTTGATTGTGAAGACGATTTAATGCTTCGACTCACGGTACTCTTTTGCATTTACTTCTCTTGTTTTACGTTGAGTTATAGCTTCTATTTTACGGTTTTGTGAATGTTCTTGTTCTCTCTAGTTTACGCCATTATTATTACGTTAGTTTAAGTACGTGAGTGTGAAATATCAAGTGTTTGTTAGCCTCGACTCATTTCTCTTATGTTTTCCGTATGTCTTCCTTAAATATGTTGTCCGCTTTTATTACTCTAGGATGTGTAGCTAAATCTTGAGATCCGGCTAGATAATGAAATTCGACTCCACACTTCGTGAGACTTCTCGTGCTTATAACTCGGGAAGTAGGGTTTCGGGTAGATCCCGGGCGGGTTGAGCATGTTGGTAGTTTGAGATTGATCACCTTAAGCTAGTTAACTTTTTAATCACCTAGATCTATTTGATAATGACGTCATTTTGTATGATCAACATCGGTGACCTAATTAATCCAGGTTCCTTCGGCCTAAATGCTTCGTAATGACTTTTCTTTCGTTGATCAACAAGCTAGAATTGTTGTTAGGATAGGGAGTTGGTTCATGATCAACATGCCTTCTCCACAGCAAGAAAAAGGAGTGGATGCGTCCGTGATCAACACGGCATCCAAGCTGGGTAGTCTTATGATCTAGTTAACCTTTTGTGTCGAGGATCGAAGTAGAGTTGGAATGGATTTATCTGGCCAGGTCCCCTTTCTTTCTGTAATTGCCCAGTTTTCGATTTATAAATTATTGTGCCTAGTGTTAATCAAAACCCAAAGTTAATGGTGGTTGCTAACCAAACCTTTTTCGGTCTGTAGAAATAACCCGTTTATGTCTACCCATTCCCTGTGGATTCGACCCTGCTTACCTCTGTGCTTGTTTTAAGTTAGTGTTGTGCAAGAAAATATAAATTGGTTTTAACGACGAGACCGCGCACCGACTAAAATGGCGCGTTGCCGGGGAATTGGCGTTTGATTTAAACTAACCTTTTCTAGTGACCTTTTTATTTTTGTTCTACCCAAGTGTTTCTTCTAGGTGTTTATGAGTGGCTCGTTCAACCCAAATTTCACGGCTAGACCACGAAATTGAGAAGAAAGGCGCCAGGAGACTCGGGAAGGAGACACGGTTGCGCAAGCAACAAACCGGCCCCGGAGTCGCGAGGCGAAAGAACCGTATATCTGAGAGGCTGCGAGTGAGGCCGGTACGAAGCTAGCCATCCGGAAGACCGAGATACTCGGTTGTCAGGCAGAGGACCAAACCGAGAAGGACCAAATCGACCGGGAAGAATTCGATTCCGAATCAAAACGAGAATCCGAAACAATCATGGAAGAAGATAATCCAAGGGTCCTCGAGGTCAATGAACATACCGCCAGAAGCGGAAGGACCCTGTGCGGATCGCCGCTTATGGTGAAAATTCTGTGGAACTCAAGGCGGTGGTCTTTGAATGCCTGCCTAAGTTTTATGGAAAGACGAATGAAAATCCATTCTCATTCTTGAATGAATTCGAGAAGATATGCGAGCTCCGGAAGAAAAGCGCCGACAACCGACAATCAAGTAAAGCTAGTTGCATTCCCTTATGCACTATGCGATAGAGCCAACATGTGGTACTCGAGTCGCGCACGTACTCTATTGAGAGTTGGCCACGAGATGGAGACAACCTTCCCGGAATACTACTTTCCAAAGAACAAAGACAAGCTCCCCGAGGAAGGAAATATCAAGTATCCACCGAGAGTATGACGAACACCTCGGTGAGTATTGGGAACGTTTTAATAGATTGGTGGAAGGCGCCTAATCATAAATATAGAGATGGAGAACTATTCCGGGTTTTCTACCAAGGCATGACCATGAGATACAAAGACTTGGTAAATTAGGAAGTGGAGGGTGGATTCACTCACTTTAAGATTAGTGAGGCCGGGCAGTACATTCAAAGATTGGTGGACTCCACAAAAGAGTACGACAGAGAGAACGCCAAGAATTTGAGGAAGGTTGCCCAAGCAAGTTCTTCGGGATTATGAAAGAAGAACTGAAGACGAGGATGGAAAAGATTGAGAAGATCTTGAGCCGGGTGGTGAACAAATCAACTTCAGCAGAACCGGTCGAAGTAACTTGTGGTGCATGTGGCGAACTCTGGCCATTCTTCCATTAGATGCACAATGGGAGCGGTTGAATACGAAGATGCAAATGCGGTGGGAGGGTATCACTTCATGAAGAATAGAGATCACCCTAACCTCCGATGGAGACAACCGAGGGAGACCGTCCCAGCAGAGTCAATCCGGCTACCAATCACCTCCACAACACTTCCAACAACAAGGCTTTCATAATCAGAGTGCACCTCCACCTGCCCAAAACTTCTATCCACAACCTCCGCAGAACTTCCAAAACCAAAACTTTCAATCCCAGCAAAACCCAAATTTCCAGCAGCCCCATCCAAATTACCAAAACCAAACTCATCAAAATTTCCAACAACCTCAACCAAATTACCAAAATCAACCTCAACGAGGACTATCAACAACAACCTTCACCAGTTTACCAACCACAAACCCAAGCCACTCAGCCAAATCAGAACCAACCTCAATTACCGCCCATCCAGAACCAACCCTATAAACCACCACATCACAGGGGAGGTGCACAACAAAATCAAAATATGCCACAAAGGGGTTATCGGACAAATGAGGAGTTATGGAATGAATTCCAAAATTCTCAATTTGAACAAAAGGCTGGCATGAGTGCCTTGTCCAAGCAGCTGGAACAACTAGCTAACTCCTTGAGGGATATCAAAGGAGACCAAGGAAAAATCCCTGCCCAAGTACATATCAATCCTAAGGAGGAAAATGCTAGTGCGGTGACTTTGAGGAATGGAAAGGAGTCGCTAGAACTTGTAAGGAAGGAAAGAAGAACCTCCGAAGAAGATGAAGTGAACGACGGAAGATGAGTTACAAAGGCCAATCGCGCCATTGTCCCCACCACCTTTCCCTTACGCTTTCTTGAGGAAGGCCAAACCAAAGAGAGATGCCATGAACTATAAGGCATTATTTGAAAACCTGGAAATAAACATACCATTGTTGGAAGCTCTTAAACTCCCACAATTGGCCAAGTTTATCAAAGAGTTTATAGCTGGAAAGGTACCGGATGGAGAAAAGGTGATAATGGAAAAGGTCGCATCTGCTATGATCCAGAAAAACCTCCCAGATAAGTGTGTTGATCCAGGAGCATTCACCTTACCTGTTTGATTGGTGAGAAACTAATTCCACGTGCTATGTGTGATCTGGGTGCTTCAATTAGTGTGATGCCCCTCTCGGTTTACAAGACCTTGGTTGGTGCGGAGTTGACTGAAACAAGAGTGGTGATGCAGCTTGCGGATAGATCATGCATCTATCCAGTTGGATTGTTGGAAAATGTCCTAGTGAAGGTAAATGAGTTTGTCTACCCTGACTAACTTCTATGTCATCAATACCAATGATGAGAGGATCAAAGGCAGTGGGGTACTTCCGGGCGGACCATTCCCCGGACACAATTAGAGCCATTATTGATGTGCATGAAGGCACGATTAGCATCTCTTGGAATGGAGAACAATATACACACAACATCTATGATGCTATGAAACCGCTGGCGGATGTTGAGAATGTCAATACTACGGATCTGCATACACTCCCTAGTCCCAAGATCATTTGGCAAATGAGTTTGTTCAAGACAAAGTGG
Source organism: Lavandula angustifolia (assembly GCA_028984105.1). Lineage (NCBI taxonomy): Eukaryota > Viridiplantae > Streptophyta > Magnoliopsida > Lamiales > Lamiaceae > Lavandula > Lavandula angustifolia. Next base: position 9,738,089 of record CM054819.1, on the reverse strand, counting down.
AACCAACTACTACACAAGAATCAACCCGGTTGGACACTCGTGGGATGAGTGACATTGAAGTGAAGGAAGTTGTGATGTCCTTATATGCACAACCGAGTTGAGGATTGTGTCAATAGTCCGACCGGGCTACCTCAAGACCGGTTCGGAGAAGCCTTTACCATCAATCATTCAACCTCCCGAATTGGAACTCAAACCTCTCCCGGCTCATCCGAAGTACGCATACTTGGGAGATAAGGATACGCTACCGGTTATCATCGGCAGTCCTAGCCTGTAGAAGAAGCGGTGACCGATCTCGATTCTACGAAGCATAAAAACTGCTATTAGGTGGACCTTGGCGGACATCACCGGAATCGGCCCGGATGTGTGTATGCATCATATTCTTATGGAGCCGAATAGCAAACCAAGCGAGAGACGCTCAACGCAAGCTAAACCCTAACATGAGGGAAGTTGTTCTCAAAGAAATTGCAAGTTGCTATCCATGGGAATCATCTACCTAATTTCGGATAGCAAGTGGGTGGTCATCCTGTGCATGTGGTGCCTAAGAAAGGAGGAATTCAATTGATGAAAAATGATAAACGGGAGCTAGTCCCAACACGTCCGGGTCATCTGGGTGGCGGATGTGTATCGACTATTGCAAGCTCAACAATGCTACCCGGAAGGACCATTTCCCCGCCTTTCATTGACCGGATGTTGGAAAGAGCTGGCGGGCGGGCTTATTTTTGCTTTACGGACGGGTATAGCGGGTACTTTCAAATACATGTGAGTCATGATGACCAAGAAAAAACGACATTCACATGCCCCTTCGGAACTTATGCATATAGGAGGATGCCGTTCGGGCTGTGCAATGCCCCAGGGACCTTCCAAAGATGCATGATGAGCATTTTCTCAGATATGATTGAAAGATGCATTGAAGTCTTCATGGACGACTTCACAGTTTATGGGAATTCTTTTGATAAGCGCCTTAAGCGATCTAGACAAAGTGCTCGCGGATGTGTTGAAAAGAATCTCGTGCTCAACCACGAGAAATGTCATTTTATGGTCACGGAGGGTATTGTTCTAGGTCATGTCGTCTCGGAAAAAGGAATTGCGGTTGATAAGGCAAAGGTGGACCTGATTGCGCAATTGCCATATCCTACGAATGTCAAGGAAATCGAGAGGATTCCTTGGGCATGCGAGCTTCTACCGAAGGTTTATCAAAGACTTCGCAAAAATAGCTCAACCATTGACTAAGTTTGCTCCACTGGATGTGCCATTCGAGATAAGCGACACTGCAAGGAAGCTTTCAACTTGTTGAAAGCCAAGTTAACTATCTGCTCCGATCATGCAAGCACCAGATTGGGATTTACCATTTGAAATCATGTGTGACGCCAGCGACTACGCAGTTGGTGCGGTTCTTGGACAAAAGCTAGGCAGAGAGAACCATGTCATCTATTACGCTTCCAAGACTCTCAACCACGCCCAGTGTAATTATACAACAACTGAGGAGCTTCTAGCCATCGTGTTTGCCTTTGAGAAGTTCAGATCCTACTTGCTAGGATCTAAGATTATTGTTCATACAGATCATTCAAGGCATTGAAGTACCTCGTCAAGGCGGAATCCAAGCCGAGACGATCGGGTGGATATTGCTTCTCCGGGGAGTTTGGACCGGGAAGTCAAAGATAAGAAAGGAACAAGAGAACAAGGTTGCTGACTTTCGAGTAGGATCCCCATTACTGCCGATGGAATCCGGATCCGAGAGACCTTCCCGGAGGAACATTTATGCGAGATCAAGGAGGTCGGACAGCATCAACTTGTCCATGCATGGCCTGAACTTTGCGGTGCGGTGGGTAAGCTCCCTTGGTATGCTTCTATTGTTAATTATTTAATCACCAAGAGAACTCCACATGGAATCACACGAGCACAATCTCTTAAGCTTAAGAGCGATTCAAAGTATTATTTACGGGATGAGCCCTACTTGTGGAGAGTTGGGGTAGACCAAGTTATCCGGAGATGTGTTCCCGAGGAAGAACAAGGTAATATTCTCAACCCTTTGCCACTCCTTAGCTTGTGGAGGCCACTTTGGAGCAAAGAGGACTGCACGAAAGGTACTTGGGCAAATGGTTTCTTTTGGCCTTCCATTTCACGTGATTCCCATTTTTTCCGTAAGAGCGCCTCGCCGCCAAATGACCGGGAACATCTCTCATAGGGATGAAATGCCCCAAATACCGATTAGATTTTGCGAAATCTTTGACGTATGGGGTATGGATTTTATAGGGCCGTTCCCTAGTTCATTTGGTAATCTTTATATTTTACTTGCTGTGGACTATGTGTCCAAATGGGTGGAGGCGAAGGCCACCCGAACTAACGATTCCAAAGTTGTTTCTGGATTCTTGAAGTCCAACATCTTTAGTAGATTTGGAGTGCCCAGGGCTATTATCAGTGATCAGGGGACACACTTCTGCAACAGAACCATTGAGGCCCTGATGAAGAAGTACGGTGTCCAACATCGCCTGTCCACACCATACCATCCGCAGTCTAATGGGCAAGCAGAGGTATCCAACCGTGAAGTTAAGGGGATCCTTGAGAAGACAGTAAATCCCTCCCAAAAGGATTGGAGTGCAAGGCTTGATGATGCCTTGTGGGCTTATAGAACAGCATATAAGACTCCAATTGGGATGTCCCCATACCGGTTAGTATTCGGAAAGATGTGTCATCTGCCTGTGGAGATTGAGCACAAGGCGTTCTGGGCAGTTAAGAAAATTAGCATGCAACCCTCCAAGTGTGAGGAGGAGAGGAAATTTTAGCTCCAAGAGTTGGAGGAATTGAGGATTGAAGCTTGTGATGTTGCCAGCTGGTACAAGGATCGTGCAAAGTTTTGGCATGACAAGAATATACGAGGAAAGACCTTCCAAGTTGGACAGCTGGTGCTTCTCTTCCAATCTAAATTGAGACTCATGCCTGGAAAGTTAAGATCAAGGTGGCTTGGCCCATTCAAGATCACAGCCGTCTTCCCAAATGGTGTTTTTGAAATAGTTGGCCTTTCTGATGAGAGATCGTTTAGAGTCAATGGCCACCGACTGAAGACCTATTATGATCGCTCTCAAGTGCAGATAGTGGAGTGCATTGATCTGCACTTTCCTCCCTCTCAGTAACCAGACGGAGACGTCTGGCCAAAGACGTAAAAGAAAGGCGCTGGAGGGAGGCAACCCTCGAGTTGATATTTTGTTTTGTCTGACTTACTTATCTGCCATAGGGCCTACTTTTCATTTGTTTATTATTTTTGAAATAGTGTTTGGATTTGACATTTGTAGTAGGTGGACTTGGTTGCAAATTCGAAAAAGTGAAGGGGTCTCTATGCAAATTCTGGGGGTCGCGGAGATATTTTCAAAACTCCAGGGGGGATCTGCAAAGAACAATGCACAGTCTCGGCCCTTTCTTCGAGGAGGAGTGATGTTACACTTCCTTTCACATCAATTTAACTCTCCCCAACCCCCCATATTCCCGCTATCACTCCTCATTTTTTCTCTTCAAAACTCTCTGCAAAATCTTCTACCAACCCTAAAAATCTTCTCCATCACAGCGCAGTCCCACCATTCCCGACCACAAAAATATCTGCCAAACAGCCAAGGTCCACCAACCACCGCCGCTCGCTCGATTAGCCCTAGTTGTTGGTGGCCCCTGCTTCTTCTCCCCCCTTGTCGTTCTCATCTCGAACCATCCCTTCATGAAGAAGCCGAGCAAACAGGCTCGTGCCCGGGCACAAATCGCTCCACCAGAAGTCGAAGGGGAAGACTACGTGCAAGCCGACGAACTCCCTGCAACCTTTCATCTCCATACTCATGGCGTCGAGTGCCCTGAGGACCTAGTCGACGCAGCTTTCCACGGAGAGCGACGAATCGTCGACTTCCAGGCAAAATCTGACGTGAGTCCTCTTCTGCTCTTCAAGGACCCGCACATGCAAAGGGGAGCCCGCCGAAGGGGTAAGAACTTCACCATGGGTAAACCCTTCAACCCTTCTGTGTTTGCTTCTTTAGGAGTTTTGAATGAATTCGAAGGGTATTTTCGTGCCATTGGGTGGGAGTGGTTGTTGAATCCTAGACCGTTTGATGTTTATGAAGAATTTGTACGAGAATTCTGCTCCTCCTTTGTTTTTCATTCCACTGACTCGCCATATGAAAAAAGCATCTCTTTTCGCTTCTATAACACCTCCTTTAATTTGTCCTCGGGGCTGAGTTCAACTTGTTTGGGAATAATCCCATCCGCATATGTGTTATCGATGAGTATGTGTGCGCCTGCGTGGTCATCCTGCTGAACTTGATAGTCTCGTTCCAACCGGTGAAGCACGGGACCTACGCCCCGAGCGGTGGCATTGAAGTTTTCCTCGTCTAAGACCGATGTGTGTCATGTTCATAACCCTGTCTTGCGCATGTGTCATGTGTTTATCACGTCTACAACCTCACCTGGGCGATCCACCTCCTATTCCCGCGTGTCCTATCAAGAACTTTTTCTTCATGTGGTGCATGCACCACAACATTAAGGTTGACTTAGGATCTTGGATAGCCCATGGTTTTCATTAAGCCTACCAGACATTTCACACTTTGCCACCTGTTCGGAACATTTTTCCATCGCCATTTCCTCCTCTATAGCACTCGCTATCTCAACCAGATTGCTCCTCCCAAATGCTTCTCACTCAAAACTTTGGATTTTGCCAAAGTAATTAAATTGAAGTCTAACGGGCTGCGGAGATCCTATCGCCGGGACCTAGTGTCCCGGCGTATGCCGTGGATGCATGTCAGTCCACTTCGGCGAATCGGGAGTCGAGCGGAATCTCTCTGGATAGCCAACGAGGAAATGCGACAGCAGATGGCCGCCCTGTAAGAAGAACTCCAGAAGTTGAACCAGAAGAAAAAGAAGAAGAACCGTGCGGCTGAGCCGCGCGACCGGTAATTTGTTTCCTACCACTCTTCCCCTTGTTTTTTGTTTTATTTTTGCTTGTGTTTTGTTTTTGTCCTGTCTCCCGCTTTTCACATTTTTTGTCCTTCCTGCTCGAGGGCGAGTAGGGCCTTAAAGTGTGAGGAGGGGGTGTTTGTTTTGTGTGTTTGCTTTGTGTGTTTGCTTTGTGTGTTTGTTTCGTCCTCTTGTTTTTACCTTACTCTGTTAGGCTTTGTTTGCTTGAGGGCAAGCAAATTCCTAAGTGTGAGGAGGGTATGTCTTTGTTGTTTGTGTGTTTGTTTTGTCAGGTAATCGAGCATGCCTAGTGGCCCATTTTGCCATGTTCTGTGACTGCCCCCTGCCCTATCAAATTTTTTTCAAAACTTAGTGAATCTATAGCAAGTTGCATGTATCTTCACTGTTTAGGATTAGAAGAAGCTAGGAACGATGAAATTGAGGCATAATTTAAGTCCATTTAAAGCTGAACTAATATGTCGGGATTGAGCCTATAAGTGGGAAACTTCCCACTTAATTCTTTTTTGAGTGAATAGATACCACAAAGTCACCATATTAACAAACCATATGCACCACATGATAGAAGGCACTAGGGTGAACCGTAATTACGGCATGAGTTATATATTAACCTAGCGCCCAATAACCCCTAGTGATCCAATTTGAACCGTGGCCTTGTTCTTTCAATGAGTCAGTAAAAATCAGCCCACTGTCCATTTTAGACCTTCTCTTGGCCCTGCCATGCGTATGTGCTTGTGAAGACACAGCTATCTCGAACCAAGAACCGAGCCTTAATTCCGTATACGGGAATGAAATGTGAATTGGGAAGCTGGGAGGAAATCTAAGTCCGAATCAAAAGACCCCAGTAGAAAGAAAAGAGAGAATAAGGGTGCAAAAAAAAAAAAAAAAGCACCTTGAGAAATTAGAAATAAATGGAAGGGGAAGGGAAGAAAGAAAGCTTGATTTTAAACCTACTGCCATTCCCCAACCAAATCTGAAAAACTCACCGTCTTCACTAAGTCTTGGTTTCTGTACTTGCACAATTAGAGGTCCAACTCGTACGTATGCATGACAATTGATTGAGCCTAGGACACTTAGGACCCCACCTTCACAACATGTTTCACGGTCCTTGGCCCCATTACAACCCAAGAGAAAAGACCTTCTTGATAGAGCAGATTGATTGAATTAATATGGTGAGTGCGTGTACCTAGGTTTACATGAGCGGCTCTCCGGACTAGTGTAGGTGAGTGATGAGCGAACCGTGAGAAGGACTCAATGCTTGCCCTGTTTTGACTTAGCTGATTTTTCTATCTATGTTGATACATGTTCTTGCTTAAGAATCGCTTTGTTGAGCTTATCAGTTTTGGCTAGGGGGTGTGTTGTAGATTTCGGCATTATTGTTATGCTTGGCTGCTTGTTTATTTTCTTCTTGCCTTCGTTTCTTTCCTGTCCTGTCTGTTCTTGTGTTTCCTTATTGTTTTCCTTTTGTCTTGAGTCTGTTTGTTAAGTCTTGTTGGGGGAAGAGTTGGAAACTGAGCAGCAAATCCAAACTTTGAAATTATTCTCATACTTGAGGGCAAGTATTGCTTAAGTGTGAGGAGGTTGATAAGCCCGGATTTGTTGCTCCATTTTACCGGATTTTATGCGCGGTTTCTTCGTATTCTATGCAGGAGATGGTCATATATGGAGATAATGGTGGTACTTTTGGAAGGAATGCTAGAGGAGAAGAAAACATGTTCTTTGTGCGATTTATGTCTTCTTGGGCCAATTTCTGGACGTTGGAGAGTGTAACTGGGCCAGAGCCGTTTGGGCCGAAATTGTCAAGAAAATATCCAGGCCCACTCTCCAATTGTTGAAGCTTGGAAAAGAAATTGGAGGGAAAAGGGAAGCCTTGAAGCTGCTGCTGAGATGATGTGCCCTGTCACATCGCAGCTTTCCCATTACCTACCAGCCACACCCCTACTCCATAGTGCCTGCAGGGACATTTAATGCTGTGAAGACTAAAACATTATATCAACTCTTTTGGATGTAATATGATCATAACTCTCGTTTTTAGGAAAGTAGTAGTAGAAGAAAAACTCTCTCTAATGTTCTTGAAGTTTTTTTAGCCTTTAATTCTCGTCTTTAATGTTTTTTGCAACGGACTTCAGACTGTGAAGACGATTTAATGCTTCAGCTCCTGGTACTCTTTTCTGCATTTACTTCTCTTCTGTTTTCTGTTGAGTTATAGCTTCTATTTTCTGGTTTTGTGAATGTTCTTGTTCTCTCTAGTTTCTGCCATTATTATTCTGCTAGTTTAAGTCTGTGAGTGTGAAATATCAAGTGTTTGTTAGCCTCAGCTCATTTCTCTTATGTTTTCCGTATGTCTTCCTTAAATATGTTATGCCTTTTATTACTGCCTAGGATGTGTAGCTAAATCTTGAGATCCGGCTAGATAATGAAATTCGACTCCACACTTCGTGAGACTTCTCGTGCTTATGGCGGGAAGTAGGGTTTCGGGTAGATACGGGCAGGGTTGAGCATGTTGGTAGTTTGAGATTGATCACCTTAAGCTAGTTAACTTTTTAATCACCTAGATCTATTTGATAATGACGTCATTTTGTATGATCAACATCGATGACCTAATTAATCCGGTTCCTTCGGTCTAAATGCTTCGTAATGACTTTTCTTTCGTTGATCAACAAGCTAGAATCGTTGTTAGGATAGGGAGTTGGTTCATGATCAACATGCCTTCTCCACAACAAGAAAAAGGAGTGGATGCGTCGGAGTGATCAACACGGCATCCAAGTCGGGTAGTCTTATGATCTAGTTAACCTTTTGTGTCGAGGATCGAAGTAGAGTTGGAATGGATTTATCTGGCCAGGTCCCCTTTCTGTAATTGCCCAGTTTCCGATTTATAAATTATTGTGCCTAGTGTTAATCAAAACCCAAAGTTAATGGTGGTTGCTAACCAAACCTTTTTCGGTCTGTAGAAATATCCCGTTTATGTCTACCCATTCCCCGTAGATTCGACCACCGCTTACCTCGTGCTTGTTTTAAGTTAGTGTTGTGCGAGAAAATATAAATTGTTTTTTGGCGGCCGGTTTTAACGACGAGACCGCGCACCGACCAGCAACATTACAAGACCACAATTGATTTTTTCTGGGTAAATTTGACATTTTCATACTTTTATGAGATATAGTGCACAAAACTAATAATTTAAGGAGTTTAAACCTTTTAACCAAAACACAACAATGTAGATATGAATTCGTTATACTCCCTCCGTTCAATTCCTCTTGTCTCGCTTTCTTTTTGTATTGTCAATCTATCTTGGTCTATTTCAAAAATAGAAAATTTCCTATACATAACAAACCACCCACTTTTATACGACCCACTCATGCACTCACAAATAATAACTCACCTTATAAATATATGTATAAAAAAGAAAGGGAACACTCTGGTTAGACATGCCAATTTTCGGTTTCGGTTAAGTTACGGTTTGAAACCGGTTCTGATTTTGTCAAAAACCGAAATCGAAACCGAACCGCATATAGACGGTTGACGGTTCCGGTTTGAAACCACCGGTTCCGGTTTACCGATTTCACGGTTTTCATAATTTTTTTTAATTACTGAATTAATTTTTTTTATTAATTTAAAAAAATACATTTTTCGGTTTAGAATCAAGTCAATAATAAATTCTAAATAAATTTGTAAAATCTCATGAAAAGATTGAATAATTAAATATATTAATACAATCTCATTGTTGATTTTGTATTATCATCATCGTTTAAGAATTAAATTTTATATCATTATTTTCGATTCTTCGTTGTGTACTAATTATTAAATAATATTTGATATTCTATATTTTTCAGTGATAAAATTTGATCAACTTTTATCCCATGTATATTTTTTGGGAACGTAAGTATCCATTTGTAATTATACTAAATATAGAATAATGTTTTATCATTTTGTATACTACTTTAAAATATCAAAATTGATAGGATTTTTGTATTTTAAATGAATGGTTTGTTTTAAATATAAGTAAAAATTAGAAGATTTAGATCTTCAATAATATTTTTAATTTAAAATTCATTTATATAATTCATTAGATATCTGATCTTTGACAATTTTAATAGGTGAAATCGTCAGTTTCACCCAGTTTGGAATCGACGGTTTCACGATTTGAAAATGAGTAAATCGAAATCGAATCGCAAACCGACGATTCTGATTCGGAGACGGTTCCGATTTGCACAGTCCGATTTATGCGGTTACGATTTTAGTTTAAAACCCGATTTAAGCCGGTTTCAATTTAAAAATTGGCATGTTCTGGTTGGAAGGAGGGAGTAATATTTGTGAACAACATTACAAATTGCAAAATAAGATTAAAAAAGTTTAGAGGGATTGAAATGTAAAGTAATTAATTTAGGGTACCTCCAATGGGAGGTTTGAAAATGCTTAAAAATTGGGTTTGAATTTTTTTACCATTGGAGTAGGTTTGAAGTGGGTTTGAAATGGTGAGGTGGCAAAGCCAACTCTTTAGTTAAAGAGTTGGCTTTCTCGTTTTTTATGTCAATATTAGATTTTATATGAATTAAAAAAACATTTTAAATGTTATTATTATTATTATTTATTAATAATATGATGAACAAAAAATAGTGAGTATAATATATGGGATGAGATCACATATCCAATAAATTTTTGTTTAATTGGTGTCTGATTTAAAACGATGTAGATTTGTATTAAAAAAATATACTCTTTAATTATTTATTAAATTATTTTTTCAATCTTCTCATTTTAATTTGTTATTTTTTTAATACAAAATTAAAAGAATTTATTGAACAAATGAGCTCAACTCATAATATATATATATAGATATATTGATAAATAGTTATGTATATATAATAGTGGGATCTATTAAAAAGTTGAGTTAATAGATTTGTAATTAGAATGAAAAATATTAAAAAGTTGATGGGTTTGAAAAGTTGATGTTGCGAGTAAAAAGTTGAAAATATAAGTTTAGGGTTGAAGGCACAAGAAAACCATAAATACTGTAAAAGGTTAAAAGAAACGCGCACAGAGCCCAATGAGAAAAAGTAACTCCGAGAAGACGACACTACCCACCACCAGCCTGGGCCACCTTCTGCATTCTCCCATTTGCTTTAAAACTCTCACCAATCCACTCTCACTCACTCTCTCTCTCTCTCTCTCTTACTACCAACACCTTCTACTGCTGCACTCCACATCCACCATTCTCTTCCTCCTTCAAGGCTTCAACCCGTTACACTGTAGTAGTAGTAGTAGTAATGGCTGCTTTCCTTTTCACGGCTCTCCTTCTGGCCATGGCTGGTCACTCCAGTAAGCTGTATATTTTTTCACTTGTTTTTTCCCTCTTGAAATCTTAGTTAAAATGTTTAGATTTGATTTAGGTGCGTCGTGGTGCGTTTGCAAGGACGGGTTGAACGATGCGGCGTTGCAGAAGACTCTGGACTACGCATGTGGGGCCGGGGCGGACTGCAACCCGACCCATCAAAACGGGCCCTGCTTCCAACCCAACACCGTTAGGAGTCACTGCAGCTACGCCGTCAACAGCTATTTTCAGAAGAACCACCAACAGTCCACCGCCTGCGATTTTTCCGGCACCGCCGTGGTCTCCACCTCCGACCCTAGTAATTAACTTTCTCTTTCTCTGTCTCTATTAATTTGTTGGACAGATTTTCATTCAGATATTTTTTGTTTGTGGATTCATTACAGGCACGGCTGGTTGTTCCTACCCTGCAACCGCAAGGTATATCACCTTCTTGGTTACATTTATTTGAAAAAAACGATAATGTAGTAAAGATGAGTATTTACTATTTAATTATTAAATATATTATGTTCATATGACAGCTCAGTTTTTGTCCTTATAATGACATCCCACTTTCATATTTCATGTCCATTCTGCTGCTTTATTACTACTTCTATCAATGCTCATTATTTCTTTCTTTCCTTTTCATCATGAAATCCCTATTTGGACTTTATGATCAATAGAGTTTGAATGTATTTTGAATTTTTCATCTTTTAACTTTTTTACCTTTTTCTTTAGTTTGGAGAATGTTGGTATTTATATTTTGTGTAGTGGATCTCAACTCCTGAAGCTCTTCTATATTCATCTAAAAGATCTTTATTTATTCTATATATAGGCATATTGTAGTTGGAAATGGCATCTCCAAAATTAAAGCTCGAATATTCTTGTCCCTTCTTTTCCATCCAGATATGATTATGAATTAGATGCAGTGAGATCTAGTAGTAAGTAGTACTCTACGCTTATCACATCAGGAATCACAGTTTGGTATCTATGCAGTTCCAGCGGCACCACCACCACCACCACCACCACTCCGGGAGCTACGACTCCGGTGACTGGAACTACTGGCAACTCCCCTGGCAACACCGGTATACTAGGAGGCTCAAACAACGGCCTAGGTCCATCAGGAATGAACTCCAACAACGACTTCAGCGATGCAGGGATTCGACACTCCAACACCCTCATCCTCTCCTCCGCGCTCCTCGGCTCTTGGGCACTTCTTTTCTGGTGAGATACAAGGCAGTTAGGTAGCTAGGTTGTTTCAAGATTCATGCCAATTGAATGGGTGATGATGATGAAGAGATGGTGGATTTTGAGATGACTTCAATCTCTATAAATAGGACTTGCTGTAACTTGGATTTTATTATTGTATCATCCACGTGCTATGTTACAACTTACAACGTAACACCCCTATTTATTTATTTTCTTATGACCAAGAATATTCGTACCATGCACAGTTTTACCCAGGAGAATTGATAACTCATTCTATAGCTAGAGGTCATGTGTAGAAATATCCATTTTTAATTGGGTAAATGCAATGATACCCACTTTGTACAAAAAATGCATAAATATTCATTGTATTTTTTTACCCTTGAAAACTAGGTGTAGACCATAGTCTATGCGAATTGAAGGCTGTCCCAAGGCTGTCCCACCACACCTGATGGCTGTCCCACCACATTTGAAGTCATGTGAAGCGATGTGATTTGCCTTGAAGGCCGTCCCAGCTGAAGGCTGCCCCACTTGAAGCGAATTGAAGGTTGTCCCTCCTGAAGCCATGTGTTTTGTCTTGAATTCCGAAAAAGTTGAATGCACAGTGATGCGATGCCACCAGCTTCTGCAAATTAAATTTTAAATTTTGCATGCATGCTTTGGACAGATTAGAATAGACGTGACAAAACAGTTTTTGTATATAGCATGCATAGCGACAAAAATGGCAGTACAAGACCATTATTTTGAGCATAAATTAGTTAATTAATTGTAATAATATTTGAACTCAATTATATATAAAGAGGTACTCATACATATATTCATACATTTTCACTTCACAGAAACAAAGATTTAGAGAGAAATTTTTTGCGAGGTATGTTTTAATTATATCTTCGGAAAAGTGTTCGCACTAGGAAAAGTGTTCAACTTCGGAAAAGTGTTCGCACTAGGTATGTCGTAATTTTATCTCTCTAAAATATTTCGAGATTATAGTTTGTAAATTAGGGTATGTAAATCCGAAATTAAGGGCATGTATAAATATGAAATCAGGGTTTTTATAAATAGAGAAACTTATTTTTTTTTCATATTGTATTTTTTTCGAAATTAAGGGCATATTACGAGAATATTAAGGGCATGTAAATTCCAAAATTAAGGGCATGTAAATTCCGAAATTAAGGGCATGTAAATTACGAGAATTCTGAAATTTCTGAAGGGCATGTAAATTTCAAAATTAAGGGCATGTAAATTCCGAAATTAAGGGCATGTAAATTACGAGAATATAAATATGAAATTAGAGTTTTTATAAATAGAGAAATTAGGGTTTTATATATGAAATTAGGGTTTGTAAATAAGAAATTAGTGTTTGTATAAATAAGAAATTAGTGTTTCGTAAATAGTTGGAATTTCGAAGTTGGGATTTTGAAAAAATATTTATATATTTCGTAAATAGTATTTTCGTAATATTTTTTGCATATCCGCACTAGGTATGTTGTAATTTCATATGTTCGTAAATATTTACAAAGTTGGAATTTAAGTTCATAAATATGTTCGTAAATATTTTTTCTTAAATATTTTTTACGAAAAAATAGTTTCAAAAAAAATGTTCGTAAATATTCGTAAATAATCTCATAAATAGTTTCATATGTTCGTAAATAGTTTCGTAAATATTCGTCAATAGTTTCGAAAAAATGTTCGTAAATATGTTCGTAAATAGTTTCATATGTTCGTAAATATTTTTTCGTAAATATGTTCGAAAAAATATTAAGTTCGTAAATAGTATTTTCGTAATTTTATGTGTTCGTAAATATTTACAAAGTTGGAATTTCCAAAACAAATATTTAAGTGTTACATTTTCTTAATTTTATGTGTTGTAATTTTATATATTCGTAATTCGTAATTTTCATCATATTATTCGTAATTTTTATGGCAGTTGTACATTTTCATCATATTTTATCATATTTGTAATTTTATGAAATAATTTTATGTATGTTCGTAAATAGTGTTACATTGTAAATAGGGTTAATATTGAATTTAATCATCTGTTTTCTATATTGATTTTTTATAATGTCATGATATACGAAGTTTATATTGAGATGTAAAGCATATGTATCCTTGAAAAATATTATTTAATGGAATATATTACTTATAGCGTAACAATGAGTTATAGTTCTTCGTATTTCATGTTAATGTACATTATTACGGAGATATACATATATTTTGCTGAGAACTATGATTTTATATATCTTATAATATGGTTAGATGGCTTAATGGACGCGAATAACAGTCAAGTATGGAGGAATATTCGAGGGTTCCGAATACAAATATGGGGATGAACAACTTGCAGCAATTCCGCACTGCCTACTTTCGTTGTCATCTCTAAAAGCAACCATTGATTCAATCACGCAAACTAATTCGATGCGTACCCCGTATTTATTGTATTCCCTCGAGAGAAATCGCGTCGGTCGGCTCGTGAAGTCACTAATGACGAGTGATGAAGATTTAAATCGACTCATTGGCTTCGAGGCAGATCCCACTGTCTGCGTTGTGACGACGAGTCCGAGTGATCGGGCCGGAACAAGTACGTGGCAGTCCCGATCACATATCCCTTACTCGGATGATCGGGACCTAGTTGAGCAATCCATTAGGGATTTCAACAGACATAAGTTCTTTGGTGACGGACGGGAGGAGGAGGAATACGAGGAGGTGGAGCAAGAGGAGGAGGAAAACGAGGAGGAGGAGGCGGCGGAAACGGAGGAGGAGGTAGAACAAGAAACACATAATGAAGATTCAACGGATTCGGATGATCCGGATTACACTGCCGAAGAGGAGTCCGATGAAGATGAGCACGACGAACATCAAAGCATCTATGGTACAATGTTGGAGTTTGCAACGTGGATGCGAAACGAGGGCGGTTACAATCGGTTAATGACATTACTCGAACAACCGAGTAACCTACCCATCACCTTTTCCTCCTTGGAGGAAGAAGATGGCGACTCGATTCTGGATATAGCAAACTGGCTAGTTCCGTTCTTCCCTATCGCTCAAACCGGCATCATTGGATGTCCTGATTTGGATGCGGTTAACGACGGCGTTCTTGAGGTGGATTCGATTTTCTGGAGTAGAGACGAGCTTACGGGTGCCGTGGGAGTGTGGCACTTAGAGCATAGGCGGTCTTTTATGGTGCTAAAAACTGACAGAAATTATACGTGGTTCGGGTGTTTGCACGGAAAGTTGTGTCCTTTTATGTTGCGTGCGAAAAAGGATGCAGATGTTTGGGAAATATACAAGGTGGACAAGAAGCACACATGTGAGTTCGACTTCGAACGATTGGTGCCAAGAATTGTGAGTGCAAAGACTATCGGTGTATATTTCAGCCGACAAATGCGGAGAGAGGGGTCCATGATAAGGCCTCGCGACATCATTGACGAGTTGCGTCGTAGATTCGGTGTCGAAGTTAAGTACTACAAGGCACTTCGTGGTCGGAATATGGCTATCACGATGATTTACGGCGACCACGACGATTCTTATAGGCTGCTACCCAAGTACCTCCATATGCTCAAGCAGTTAAACCCCGGAACGATAACCCATTACAGCACCGGGGAAGACAATCAGTTCGAGTATGTTTTTGTCGCGTGGGGCCCGTGCATAAATGCGTTTATGTTTAACTTGAGGCAGATCATCGTAGTTGATGGCACACATCTGAAAGGGAAGAATACCGGCATGCTATTCGTAGCCGCGACGTAAAGACCGCAACGAGCAAGTCCCTGCCGCTTGCGATAGGCATTGGCCCGATAGAGAATAATGATTCGTGGACATAGTTTATGACCAAATTAAGGACAAGTGTACCCCGACCGAGGGCATAGTCATCGTGCTCGACCAACACGTGAGTATTAAGCATGCCATTGAAGAGGTGTATCCCGAGGCAACTCATTGCTCGTGTTGCGTCCATCTCGAGCAACAACCTCGCTCCTTACGGTCGCGCAGCCAGCAAGGATATTCCGTAGGGCCGCCAAAGCATACACAAAATCTGAGTTTCGGAGAAAAATGGCTTCACTGAAGGCGAAGAGTCAGGAGGCACACGATAAAGTCATGGACATTGGTCCGGAACGGTGGGCCCTCTCGCATTGCACTTCTCGGCGTTACTGTTTTTTGACGTCAAATTGCGCCGAGTCATTCAACGCGAGGCTATTGTGGGCCCGACGTCTGCCGATATGTTCCCTAATTGATACCGTACGGTTCATCATGGAGAGTTGGTTCAACGAGCGGCGGGCGAACATGCATGCTCACGACCATAGCCTAGTCAAGGTTGCTAAAATGAAGTTGCACGAGCAGGTTGAAAGAGGACGCACGTATCCAGTGACGATCGTTGGCGATGACGTTTTCACAGTAAACGATGGGGAACGAGATTTTAAGGTCCGTTAGGAGCAAGACGAAGCTGCCAGTGTCGTAAATTCGATCTGGATCTTATTCCATGCGAGCATGCTGTAGCCGCTATTATGTAAGTGTTCATTACTTTTAACATATTTCCTTAAAGACTATTTCTGTTATAAGTACACTAACAAAAAGTAACCGACAGTCACATCGGCAACGATATGTATGAATTCATATCGGCGGTCTACAGTACGGAAGTTCATAGAGATTTATATGATCACCAGTTTCATGCGCTACCTCCACATCAACTCTGGACCGCGCCCGAAGAAATATCAAATGTGCCAACAGTGCTCCCTCCCTTGACAAGAAGATCCGCCGGTCGGCCGAGGACACGACGATATAGTTCTGGCTTAGAGGCAAGCGCCGGTACAAGAACTAGACGATCTAGGAAGTGTGGCCTCTGCAAAGAGCATGGGCATACAAGGAGGACCTGTCCCACCAGACTGTGACTCTATAACTCTATTTATGCATTATGATCTTGCTGTTTAATTAGTACTCTTGCTGTTTAAATAGACTGAAAGTTGTTCTAATAGTACTCTCTCCATTACCTTGTATATATGTTACCTTCTACGTATGGAAAATGTGCAATTTTATATACGAAAACATTACATCATAGGTCAGAGATACATATTCAGTTATAGTTCTCCGTAAAATATGTATATATATCCGTATAAATAATAATCCGACATTAACTACTAAAATATAAACTATTTATGGAGAACTATGATTTTTTACGGTTCTAAATCAACATATTAAGTAGATTTTTTATGGAGAAATATTCAAAAAATAGAGAGAAAGATTGAGATATATATAGATTTATAGTAATCTCTCAATTTAAATTGATAAAATTGAGAGAAAAACTATCTAAGCGAGTTTAACTAGTACTCTTGCCGTTTAAATTGACTGAAAGTTGTTTTAATAGTACTCTCTCCATTACCTTCTATATCATAGGTAAGAGATACAATTGAGAGAAATATTCAAAAAATAGAGAGAAAACTTGAGAAATATATAGATTTATAGTAATCTCTCAATTTAAATTGAGAGAAATTGAGAGAAATTGAGAGAAAAACTATCTAAGCTAGTTTTAATAGTACTCTTGCTGTTTAATTTCCCGTGAAAGTTGTTTTAATAGTACTCTCTCCATTGCCTTCTATATACGTTTCTTTTCTACGTATCGAAACTGTGCAATTT
This sequence comes from Lavandula angustifolia, assembly GCA_028984105.1. NCBI lineage: Eukaryota > Viridiplantae > Streptophyta > Magnoliopsida > Lamiales > Lamiaceae > Lavandula > Lavandula angustifolia. The sequence goes on along the minus strand of CM054819.1, from coordinate 9,721,018 downwards.
TATATACGGAAATATTACATCATAGGTACGAGATACATATTCAGTTATAGTTCTCCGTAAAATATGTATATATCTCCGTATAAATAATAATCCGACAATATATGCATTTTAATACTAAAGTATAAACTATTTATGGAGAACTATGATTTTTTACGGTTCTAAATCAACATATTAAGTAGACTACGTAATATATCTCTGAATATTACGTATAATTTCCCGTGAACCGTTATACTAACCTTTATACAAATCTTCCATTAATTGTTTTACGTTGTTTTTATGCAAGTTGCGAAATCCGAATTTTACGTTGTTTTATGCACGTTCAGAAAATTGAGAGAAAGATTGCGAAAATATTGCGAGAAAATATTGAGAGAATATTTTGATAGAAATTGAGAGAAATATTCAAAAAATAGAGAGAAAGACTAAGATATATATCGATTTATAGTAATCTCTCAATTTAAATTGATAAAATTGAGAGAAAAACTATCTAAGCGAGTTTAAATAGTACTCTTGCCGTTTAAATTGATTGAAAGTTGTTTTAATAGTACTCTCTCCATTACCTTCTATCTCATATGTAAGAGATACAATTGAGAGAAATATTCAAAAAATAGAGAGAAAACTTGAGAAATATATAGATTTATAGTAATCTCTCAATTTAAATTGATAAAATTGAGAGAAATTGAGAGAAAAACTATCTAAGCTAGTTTTAATAGTACTCTTGCTGTTTAATTTCCCGTGAAAGTTGTTTTAATAGTACTCTCTCCATTGCCTTCTATATACGTTTCTTTTCTACGTATCGGAAATGTACAATTTTATATACGGAAACATTACATCATAGGTACGAGATACATATTCAGTTATAGTTCTCCGTAAAATATGTATATATCTCCGTATAAATAATAATCCGACAATATATGCATTTTAATACTAAAATATAAACTATTTATGGAGAACTATGATTTTTTACGGTTCTAAATCAACATATTAAGTAGACTACGTAATATATCTCCGAATATTACGTATAATTTCCCGTGAACCGTTATACTAATCATCAACCGGGTCAACCACGACACACATCAACCAAATTCGCATCCCCATAATATGCCGAATGCTCCAAACGTCGAGCTCATTTTGGACGAGTTCTGTCCTCGGCGGCCATCAATTAACCGATGCACGGATAATAGAGCATATACACCGCAATTAACTTGGTCTCTTTGTACGAGCTGTGCTCGTTCAAAGACCTCCAAATGCATATCACGCCAAGCTTCTTGGCGTGGTTGCCCGTACACCCGTTCGAAGTACATGTTGTAATCGAACAGTCTGTACATCATCCGTGTAATCGGTTGTATGCTCTCTCTCCGCATCCGCCGGTATGATTCGTCAGAAATCGCCCACAACGAGTCGTACAACTTGACAGTCCATGCATGCAGACGGATTCGCACGGTGACCCAGTGAGCTCCAGTGACAAAGCAAACCAGTATGAGCTATAGAAATCCGTAACAGAACATTAGTTCACCGCATTACACTAATATATCACTGTATTTTTATTAAATTCGAAGATATAACTTACGTATTGCAGCCCCGGTGCCCATTCTCTCGCAGCTTCTTTCAAAGCCTCGGAAGGCTCCCATGCATCCACGTCCATCCCGTTGTTCGCCCAAGAATATTGCATTTGAGACTTGTAAAATACATATTGTTAGCATTTTAAGAAACAATTTTGTATAAAACATTAAATACTTACCCAAAATTGTACGGGGAGAATGAGAGTAGTGCCGCTCCGCACACCATGAAGTAGACCGTCTCCTCTCGCCAGTTGCCTCCTCATGGTACCCAAATAACATTCGATCATGTCATGGGTAAGCATCTTCGTAACATCTTCGAGGATATCAAACCACGAGTGGGTCAAATGATATCTCGTGGCTGTGTAGACGTGGTCACTAAATTCATTATGTGCGCGACGCCACGCCCGATATTCCTTGAAGCCAAGGACAGACCAATCGCCCAAGTAACGGGTGAGATTCCTCTTCGGGGCAACGAACGGCGACGTAATTACACGAGAGGGTCTTTTCGTGCGAAATCCACGTCCACGTGGGCTACTCGGATCTTCTTCGACGGGGGCCTTCTCCTTTCCCTTTCCTCCTCTCCGGCTGGTACCGGCATCTCCCACCTGCACCACTTTCAACGGTTCAACATGTATCGGGGACACAATAAGTGCCCACGATGCGGAGAAATCATCACCGTATAAGGAGTGATCTTCATCGGGCTCCTATAAAATAAACGTTTACGTTAAGTTTAAGTATATATCTTTGTAAAAAGTACATATGTCTCAATAAAACTTTTAATAGCCTACCTCTGACACCGGACTGGGAGAAGCAGAAGGCTGCGCGGGCTCATCGCGTGGAAGATACAACGGCTGGGTAGATACGGGCCGATCATGAGACTTCTTCGTGCGTGCCTCGGATGCGACGGACGAGTCACTGCTGTCAGTCACGGCATCAACAACTGGGTCTGGGTCGACCCGACCAGATGCATGCGGAGTTGCTCCGCGAGTACAAGAAATTGAATGTCGACCAGAGATGTCGCGACTCTCCGAATGTCGACCCGAGATGCCGTGACTATCGGAGATGCCGCGACTATGTGAAACTGAGTGTCGACGACCCTCCTCGACATGACTATGCGACTGTCCTCCCTCCTCCACTGACTTTGGAGAAAAAGTTTTTGATCTTCTTCCAAAACTTTTTCTCACGATGAGTCATGTCTTGAGTATCAAGACTGCTAGAACTCGCCGGAACCTGGTTTCGTTCTGATCGTCTTTGCATGGCAGGCGGAGAGTGGGGCGCTGCAGGGCCGCGTGGACGAGGAATGCCCATCGCTCTGGCTCAATCAGATCCAAACTGGACAACAACCGGTTCTCTATACGGCACGCCAAGTGCCGCGCCGGACAACGTGCTCGCATAATAATCAGTCAAGATCTCTGCTTCCTCCTCCACCATCGGTCCGCATTCCAACTATGTATAAAACAAGCAATGTTACATAATTAGAATCTAAAACAGCGAACTATACAATTTAAATTGAGATATATGAACTTAGGTGGTTTCTCATGACCTATATGTCTGTATAAGATTATAGTTCTCCACAGTATATATATATTTTACCATATTTTTGTTTTGACTGTACAAACATAGTTATTTACCTCATCGTCGAAGAATCCAGGGAACGATCCTCTCACTCTCGGGAAATTTCACCTCAACAGACGTGGAAGCGCTTCTTGGTCCACCAAGTTCGCACAAGCCCTCCCAAATTCGGGGATGCAATCGTAAGCCCATGCTTGTAAGGCCCAGGCACGGGCCCCTTGAACACATAAGACACCTTACATCCCGCAAGAGTGTCGGGGATGAATTGCTTGTAGTGAAGCAATGCTCGGTATGCATACGCTCCCCACAGGAATTCCTTCCATTCGTTCAGGTTGTCCACTAACACCCAAACGAAGTCGTCGATCAGTCTCGGCCTCGGAACACCCAAGATTAGTAGGTGCAGCATCAACACATTTGCCGCTTTCACATAGTCGGCTGCAGATGCGCCGTTCACCTCGTGTTCTTTGAAAATATCCTCCAACTCGGATATTTTCAGTCTCCGATTTCCACAAAATACGGCCCTTTGCTCGAACCGTGAAAGCATCATGCTCCATTGTTGGGTCAAATGTCGATGACCCAAACATTAACCCCGAGACGCGGGCGAATTCCTGCGGACCGAACTTCAAATGACGATCCGATACCTGAAACCAAAACTTGTTGGATACAAAGTCGGCAAAGGAAACTTTACGGCACATGAGCTGGTGGAGAGCTTTGCTCGCGCTTACACTACCCTCCCACTCCATCAAATGGCCGAAAGGGCTAGTCTCACAGAATTGTGCATACAGGGTGTCACCGCCGACGACCTTCAGTGTGTCGCGGATAAGTGGGATCACATCCCACTTGTAATGAATCATAATTTGAGGTTTAGCCGATCTGGCTACGTACCTCAAATAATACCATTGACTCTACATTAAAGAAAAATGTGAAATTAGTTCAATAAATTCAATATATTCGATAAATTCAATGAAATTAGTTCTAATTGACGGCAATAGTATAAACAGACTAATTACAATATTAATTACATATTTTATATTATATTATTTACGATATTAATAAACGGACTAATTAGAATATTAATTACATATTTTATATTATATTATTTACGATATTAATAAACAGACTAATTATAATATTAATTGACTCTGCATAAATACTAATTATAGACGTGACGGCCTTTTCATCACGAATTCTTGCCTAGCAAAATAAATATAAAATATGTAATTGCAAATTCCGGAGATCACGATATATCACGTTATTAATACTTTAAAATACACGATAATATCACGATATTAATACTTAAAATATACATATATAAATATATCAACATATAAATACTATAATATTAATACTTTAAAATACATAAATACTAATTTAATTTAAAACATAATATGATATTAATGTTATTTATAAATATTTTATAAACATCTATATAATTAATATTAAAATACACGATATATTAAAAATATTAAAATATTTATTTAATTCAGATTTCGTCTACAATAATTCAGATTTCGTCTACACGATATATACCCATTATTTAATTCAGATTTCGTCTACAATAATTTATAAACATCTATACTAACCTGCGAGGCATGTTAATATTTATACTATAATATTAATACACGATATAAATATAATTAATATTAAAATACACGATATATTAAAAATATTAAAATATTTATTTAATTCAGATTTAGTCTACAATAATTCAGATTTCGTCTACACGATATATACCCATTATTTAATTCAGATTTCGTCTACAATAATTTATAAACATCTATACTAACCTGCGAGACATGTTAATATTTATACTATAATATTAATACACGATATAAATATAATTAATATTAAAATACACGATATATTAAAAATATTAAAATACAAGATATAAAATACACGATATAAATTTATTAATAAATTTCAAACCCTAAATATAATCTACAGAAGTTTCAGATTTCATCTACAATAATTTATAAACATCTACTAACCTGCGAGGCATATAATCTACAATAATCAAATTCCAGTTTATCATTCAGTCACCGTTGGACTCATCTATACAATAATTTCAAACCCTCATATCTAAGACCACCGATCAAATTCCAGTTTATCATTCAGTCACAGTTGGACTCATTACTAACACAATAAAAAAATTCGGACTTCGTCTACTAACCTGCGAGGCGGCATCATATTCATCCATTCTCGTCTGCTAATCTTCACAAATAACTGCTGGAGGAGTGGGGAGAGATATAACTGCTGCGATTCTCGTTAAGGGGTGCTAGGAAGTGGAAGTAGTGCTAATCTTCACAAATAACTGCTGGAGGAGTGGGGAGAGAAACTTGACTTGTTGATTCTCTATTCTCGTCTACTGCTAGGAAGTTGAAGTATTACTGCCGAAGTTGAAGGAAGGGGGAGAGATATAACTGCTGCGATTGTTGATGGAGTGGGGAGGGAAATAACTGATGGGAATTAAAAGCAACGTTAAGGGGTGTGGGGAAGTTGAAGTAGAAGAACAACTTACAAAACCTACAAACCTACAAAAAAAAATCGAATCCCTCAACAAACGGCTTTAAATATTCTTGCATGTAATGTCCTCGATTGGAGTGCGTGACAAAAAACCATAAAGAAAATCGGAATCTGCACATGACCCATTTACAAACCCTAATCTCTCTATTTATACAAACCCTAATTTCCTATTTATATTCTCGTAATTTCGATTTTATACATGCCCTTATTTACTAACCCTATTTTCGGATTTTATATATACCCTAATTTACAAACTTCAAGATTGGGATTTGTAATTAATTTTAAAACCCTAATTTCGGATTTTATATATACCTTAATTTATCTAATCTCGTAAATGCATTTAATATTTATAAGTAAATACCCAATTACAAACCGAAATTAGGTTTTGTATAAATAGGAAATTAGGATTTGTAATTTTAAAACCCTAATTTCTTATTTACAAACCTTAAAATTACGATGCCCTAATTTACAAACTTCAAGATTAGGATTTTTAATTTTAAAACCCTAATTTCGGATTTTATATATACCCTAATTTATATATATAATTTCGAATTTTATATATACACTAATTTATCTAATCTCGTAAATGCATTTAATATTTATAATTAAATACCCAATTACAAACAGAAATTACGATTTGTAATTTTAAAACCCTAATTTCTTATTTACAAACCCTAAAATTACGATGCCCTAATTTACAAACTTCAAGATTAGGATTTTTAATTTTAAAACCCTAATTTCGGATTTTATATATACCCTAATTTATATATGTAATTTCGGATTTTATATATACACTAATTTATCTAATCTCGTAAATGCATTTAATATTTATAATTAAATACCCAATTACAAACAGAAATTACGATTTGTAATTTTAAAACCCTAATTTCTTATTTACAAACCCTAAAATTACGATGCCCTAATTTACAAACTTCAAGATTAGGATTTTTAATTTTAAAACCCTAATTTCGGATTTTATATATACCCTAATTTATATATATAATTTTGGATTTTATATATACACTAATTTATCTAATCTCGTAAATGCATTTAATATTTATAATTAAATACCCAATTACAAACAGAAAGTACGATTTGTAATTTTAAAACACTAATTTCTTATTTACAAACCCTAAAATTACGATGCCCTAATTTACAAACTTCAAGATTAGGATTTTTAATTTTAAAACCCTAATTTCGGATTTTATATATACCCTAATTTATCTAATCTCGTAAATACATTTAATATTTATAATTAAATACCCAATTACAAACAGAAATTGTGATTGGTAATTTTAAAACCCTAATTTCTTATTTACAAACCCTAAAATTACGATGCCCTAATTTCTTATTTACATGAAATAAAGCCTTACTATTTATACAAACACTAATTTATTATTTGCAAACCCTAATTTTATATATAACTCCTAAAGAAAACAAAAGACGAAATTGTAGAAAAAAAAACTGCATTATTGCAGACAAGGATTGAGTGCGCGACAGAGGGTGGCGTGGGAATCTGCACTATTGCAGACACGCTGTTCGAAGCAGTCAAACAGCCTTCACTTCCACCAGCAGTCACCTGGTGTCCAGCTCACTAGTCTTCACTTCGAGCAGCAGGCAACAGCCTTCAATTCGAGCAGAGTCAGCGCGGCAGCAGGTAAGGACTCTGCTGCGTGTCAGCGCAGCAGAATAGGGACAAAACAGTCCGGCTGAGTATTCATGCATTTTTTATATTTGAGTGGCAGCTGGTGCAATTATGAAGTAAGATTAGGTATTTTTGGCAATTTGCCCATTTAAGTATATGCACTAAAACTTGTATAAATCTAGTATTATTCCGCTTATTATTTTCTTTATAAAATTTTATTGTGATATAGCTATAAAGCTTTGATAATCTAGTTAAAATCCAATTTTGTACTACACGTAAAAGTTTATAAAATAAAAATATGAAAATATTGGTACATGCGAGGCTATAACAAACAAAAAGCTGGAGCCAGAGAACTAAGTCAATGAGATAGATTTAGTTAGATGACGTATTAAACTCATGTATGATAATAAAGAATATTGAGTGCTTAATTAATTTTTATTAGTTAATGCTTGTGACTACAAAGGGTTATATATAATAATACTAAAAAATTATCAGTATTTGGTTATCTGTGAAGACTGACCATTCATGAATAAATCCACAAAATTGTTACATATCCAAATATAAAAAAAAGAAACATCAATATTTGTTCTACACCGACATAGTTGTTATGGTAAAAAATTCAAATAATAATAATAATAATAATAATAATAATAATAATAAAAGCTACCCAAAGCTTTCATTTTTTTTTCTTTTTTATATTTTCTGCTTCTACAAAATAATACAGAGAAAATAATAACGAGCATTTAGTTATGAAAATTCGTACCAAACTTGGATTGAGAGAGATACCTTACGGCCGATCACCCCTAGATTTTATTTAGTGTCGCACTCTCCCTCTCTCTCTCCGTCAGACTATCTCCCGGTCCACAAAATAGAGAGAATTGTTACTCGCCGCTTCATGGTGACAAAGCCGTAGTAAAACCTTTCTTCTCTCTTGATTTTTTTTTCCTGGGTTTCTAATTCCTTCGTCGAAAATATTATTTCACTGAGTTATTTTCTATGAACCTACTACCTAGTGATGTGAATCGCGAATCTTGAAATTTATGTATAATGTTTCAAATTTCAGAGTAGTATGTTTATTCCATTCGGTATTTGTTGAAGGATTATTGATAGAAATGGGTATACAAATTTTGCTTACGAAAGGGTTTAGGGTGGTGAAACGATGCTGCATGGACTCAATCTAGTAGAACTTTACTTTACCTCTTTTGTAGCTCAAAGAACTCATTTTTATCAGAGTGGTTATGTATTTCTATTTTCTTTTAATTTTGATTTGTTGAAATAGACCGCTTACCTTTTGCTCTACTTCAATATTTTCATGGGCAAATTGTTGATTTGTTTGTACCACTGTTCAGAAATGTACAATGCTTCTTCTTGCACAATCTATTTTGTTGTACTGATTGATACATTTTCTGTTATCACTGATTGGATTATATGGTGACTCTTTAATTTTACTCAACAAAATTATTGATAATCGATATCTGGTTGTAGCATAATAATTGTATAATTGTGGTGATGGACTTTATTTTTGCTGCTGTAGTTCTGGGACGGTTAATGACACAAATGAACTATGTTGATATGCTTACAAGCATTCGATTTGCAGGTTAAATACTGCAACATATGCGGCCACATTGGTGTTAGTGAAGCGATAATTCTCATCCTCTCCATGTCAAACCTGCAGCGAGCATGAGTAAAATATCCCTCTCAGTACTCTCTCAACCCCTCTTACTTGCTTGATGGCTGTATAAATAGTGCATTTCTGCCTCTTGATACTTTGGGAGCAGACATTTCAGGTAGCATGTTGTTACAGATGAGTGAAAGCATCATTATACTTGGCGCGTTCTTTTTGTATTCTATGTCGTATTTACTTCGGTTGGAATTTGAGTCTACTTATTCGCATTTAGGATTTCGGGTCAAGGAGTGGGTGTTAATGATCACCTTAGGTATTGTATGAGAACCCTTCTCTAGGAACATCTTGATAACCTGCTGAAGATTGTGATTGCAAATATACATTCTAACCAACTAAAGATTAGAGGAGGACTTGATTCTTCAGTGCTGAAGACGTGACTAACGTTTCTTCAGGTTTCATGAAGTCTTGTTCCCCTTCAATGGCTACATCAAACTCAAACCTTCTTCAACCCAAGATTGAGGTGAATCTGTTCCCCGATGATGGACTTAATTTTGGACCTTTCCAGCAACTAGAAACTCAATTACTTGATGCTACGGAAATCCTGGAGCAGCACCCATCACACTCCCACAAACTTGAAGGTGAATTTTTTTTTTTTTTTTTGCATTAATATCTTATTTTCATAGTGGAATGTCATTTAGATTATATTAGTTCTCTGTTCTGAGAGAAAGATATTAGCGTTTTTAGAAAAAACCTAACATTATCGATTTGATGCTTGATGAGATGTAGATAGATGTACTAAAGCGTCATATTTTTAAGGCTAGCCAAGTTGTATATTATAGCTATGGAATATTTTAGCATATGGATTGTTTTATTACAATGTGAGGGAAAACATTCAACATTTATATATTTTTTATTCTCATTTCTTTCATACTTCATTTCATTTATTGTGGCAAGTTTACAAATTGAAATTCTAACATAGCCTATCCCTTGCAAACCAAAGGTTCATTTTCCATTTGCTCATACTTATGACATACCTTTTTGCGTTCTAGTTTATGTAGTTCGTTGTTATTCTTGTTGTTCATTTTTCTTTTTGCTTTTGTGCTCTCTTGTTAGATGGGTTTAGCTAAAGATAATACAAGATCTTGATGTTTGGATTCATTGTGAAAAAAGTACAGTCTCAATTACTTTAGATTTACAGCAAATACTGTTTGCATTTCACTAAAGAAGAATAATGTATCCATTTTCTCATTTTGGTTTTCTCTATTTTTCTGTTGCATTTCAACTATTGATTGGATTTATGATTACCCATGTCTACTTTATATAATTAGTTCTTTTTGGCTTCACTTCTTTCTTTAATAGGGCAATAGGAGAATGAGATGTAGTTGAAGGACAAGTATTCATTTCAGTTACACCAGCCTAATTGTCTGTTACTTATATCTGCGCAACTCATCTATGCGAAAGTCTTGCTACTGAACTGCATTTAGTTTCAAGACTTAATATACAAATGAAGTCGTATTGTATTAAATGTCTTCAGTTGGAGTGCTGAAGAAGTATTTGGAAATCTACATTTTAAGTGTTTGAACTGAAGCCCTTTTATGATTTATTTGATTGCTAATGTCGTATTTTTTTTAAGTGTTGAAGGTCCCATTTGCAGTTTTCCAAGTCATTGTCCTTGATGATCTAAAATCAAGGATACTTAGGTTTCATTCTGTAAGTAGCAGAGGAATGAGCTTTTAAAGTTCTAAACCATAACCTGAAACTTCTATCCTTATGGCTAGCTGTGTTTTGGTTGTTAACTTTATTATTTGTATCTATCTCACGATGTATTTGTAATTGACATATAGATATGCCTCCTATGGTGGTTGAGGATCATCCTGTCATTAATGTACCTACTGTTGGAAGATCATCTATAGCAAAGAATGCACCCAATGGTTTGCCGACTTTAAATCTTCTTGAATTATTTTATTTATTAAATATATTTTGTGTAGGGATATAACGGTTTTTCCTATCATGCAGCACCAACCCAAAAACAAGGTTTATACAAAAGATCAAAACATGGTGACATCATTCGTAAATACATAAAAGGCAATGGAAAAATTCCTATCCAATTTCGTAAGAAAGATGGTCGTCCTGTTGGGAAGTATGCAAGTGTATTTAAGACAGAACTCGGGGTAGCTGTAAAAGAATTTGTACCGTTACAAGTTTCAGGCTGGAGGAATGTAACAGAGGAGCAGAAACAGCCTGTCTTTGATTGGTTGGAGGTCAGTAAATTTCGATATTTATCAGTTAACATTCTATCCATTATGCTAAAGAGTAACTAATTGTTTTGGTTTTCTTGAAGAGTGGCTTTACTGTCAAATTTGGCATAGGACCAAGTTTAGTTAAAAAGGCGACTGAGAATATGATGAGTAGACGATATCGTGATTACCGCCAGAAAATGCACGAACACTACAAAGCACTGACTCACCTGCCATGGGAGGACAGGCTAAAACATGTACCAAAGGAGTTCTGTAAAAGTGAGGGGGATTGGGAGTTTATGTGTAAAATGTTCGAGTCGGAGACTTTCAAGGTACTAATTGTTTTTCCGAAGTAGCCTTTACTTATTCTTTCTGATTTTTTAAAAAATGTCTATCTTTTACAGAAAGCATCAGTGATAAACTCTGGTAATCGGGCTAAAATTAAACCGACTTTTTTATACCGTGGAGGCAGCAAGTCGTTGTCGGAATACGAACATGAAGCTGTAAGTATGCAATCTATAATTTCATTCAAATCCTTATCGGTTTAAATTTGAGTGTGCATATGTACAATTTCTAGGATGATGGATCTGAAGAAAAAGATGAGATGGGTGTATCTAATGTAACAAACAACTCCGGAAAAGGTTGTCCGGGAGAGAGTGCTGAGACGGTCGACTTGGTATGAATTATTTCATTCATTATTCTTTTCAATTTGTTTATTTGTTTCTTGATGTATGTGTTTATTTTAGAATGATGAGCAGATTGGGTTAGATAAGCAGGATGATGGTGTTGAAGAAGTAGGCGTAGGTGGACAAGTCCAAGAAATCGGTGTAGGATATGAACCTGCATCTGTTATAGCAGAGCTAAGGAAAGAGCTTGGGTGCACCCAGAATGAGCTACACAGGACAAAATCTGCGTTGCAGTTGGCAGAAGAAAGAATACAAGCGTTGGAGATGAATCAACGGATGATGAAGCAGGTTTTTGAGAGGCTAGCATCTGATATAGTCATATAACTTTACTATATTATTTATCACTTCTTTTGAGTTTTCAAGACAAATACTCAGCAAGTCTTTGAATGAATTTTGAGTTCGTATGTCCCTAGATAAACTCTACTCTTATGTAAAAACCCACGAAGCCAAGTCAAGGTTAATCCCATTGTGTTTTATACTTTTATTTCATCAATGTGTAATCATGTTACTGATGTATGCAATATTGTAACATTTTATATTAAAAAAAAAAATTATAATCACAAACAACACCACTAGCAGAATATGGTGATTGATGCAAGCGAAAACAATTTGATGCGAACGGTGATGAAATCACGTAACAATCGAAACGAATCCTGACGGAATTAAACAAACCCTAACGAAACTAAGATGGTTTCGCCCACTCAAGACGTAAAGTCTTGCCCGAAATAATCCAAATTCGACCTGCTCTAATACTAGAGCCCTCACCCCTTTTATAAAGCGGAAGCCCACAAATTATTGACGCAACAAACAAGCCCAACTAAACATAAAACACGATAAAAACACGGGTACGAAATTTCCACTCCACTTTCGCTCATCCATGCAAAATCATACTTCCACGGCCATCAACCTCTCCACTTCGATCGCCACGGCCTCGACGAACATAGAACTTCTTGAACCTATTATCTGACACCGTGGAATTCCCAACTTCGATTGCCACCCCATCCGATCGCTCCATATGAACTCCCTCCCCCTCAAAAACGGTCTTGTCCTCAAGGCGGAAATTTCGAAAATTGGCGTCGGAGCTCCTCCAACTCCACCCAAGAAGATTCTTTCTCATTCCGATTCTTCCAACGGACTAAAACTTCACGAATCCGTCCATGCTCAGATTCTCGTTCCCGAACCCGCAACACGGCCTCAAGATCAAAAATATCGCCGGACTCGAACTCTAAAGACGCCGGCAACATCGGCTCCACCGGATGTTATCCAACTACCCGCTTAAGCTGACTGACATGAAACACCGGATGAATGCGACTTCCCAGAGGCAATTTCAACTCATAGGCAACGGCCCCAACATGCCGAACAACTTCGAAAGGTCCATAAAATTTAACCGCCAATTTCGAATACGGTTTAGACACAACCGAAACTTGACGATGAGGTCGGATCTTAAGAAACACCCGATCCCCCACGCGAAATTCCACTTCACGGCGATTTTTATTTGCTTGATTTCGCATCCGATCCTGCGCCCTCTCCAAATTCATCCTTAATTGTCGAAGTATTTCATCACGTGATTGCAACACCTCCGACACAGCAGCCACTCGACAGTCCTCCGGTAAATGCCGCAACAAACTAGATGGTGGACGCCCATAAACCAATTTAAACGGTGTCGCTTGAGCCGCGGTTTGAAACGATGTGTTATACCAATATTCCGCCCATGACAACCAACCCGCCCATTTGCGTGGATGATCAGATGAGAAACAACGTAAATAAGTCTCCAAAATTCGATTCAAAACCTCTGTCTGCCCATCCGTTTCTGGGTGATACGCGGTACTAAATTTAAGCTTCGTCCCCTGCGCTTTAAACAACTCTCCCCAAAAAGAACTCACAAATAATGGATCTCTGTCACTCACGATGGCCACGCGTCGCGCCGTAATCGGAGTACGGAGCGGAATAAAGTGACCATATTTTGATAGCCTATCCACAACGACCAAAAAACAAGAATAACCCATTGATAACGGAAGGCCGGTAATAAAATCCATGGAAATATCCTCCCAAATACGAGAGGGAATGGGTAACGGCTGTAATAACCCGGCGACTGAGCTTCGTATTTGGCGCGTTGGCACGTCATACAACTGGCTACGTATTCCCGAACAGTAGCAAACATACCCTTCCAATAAACACTAGACGTGATCCGCCTATACGTTCTTAAAACCCTAGCATGACCCCCGGATGGAGTATTATGGAACTCATGGAGTAAAATAGGTATCCAACAAGATTTCAGAGCTAAAACCAGACGCCCCTTGTATAGAAGTCGGCCCCCTACTACATAATACGATGGCCGAGAAGAAGGATCTTGCTGCAATTCCGAAATAATTCCCTTCAAAAACGTATCGTATTTCTGCTCTTGTAAGATATCCGGCAAATTCTCCCAAATCGGCATACTCAAGGCGAGATACGAACCCTCCTGAACTCCGGACTCCTCATGACAACGCGACAAGGCATCGGCGGCCTGATTCGAACTTCCCGACTTAAATTATATCGTAAAATCGTAACCAAGCAATTTGGCAACCCAAACTTGTTGAGCAGGAGTAGCGACCCTCTGGCTAAGCAAATGCTTTAGGTTATGATGATCTGTTCGAACCAAAAAACGTCGACCAATCAGATAAGGCCGCCAATGTTGAATAGCAAGAACTAGGCTCATCAATTCCTTTTCATAAGCGGATATAACAGAATTTTTCGCACGAAATCCCTTGCTATATAAGGCCACATGATGTTTCTCTTGCATCAACACAGCTCCAATTCCGGAAATAGAGGCGTCACACTCAATCACAAAGAGTTTTGAAAAATCGGGCAACATTAATACCGGAGCAGAAGTGATAGCCGCCTTTAATGCCTGAAACGCAGCCTCCGCACCCTCGGTCCACCAAAAACTCCCCGTCGTCGCCTCCTTTTGCAGTAAACTCGTCAGAGGTTTAGCCAAGATTCCATACCCCTTCATAAATCTCCGGTAGTATCCCGTTAACCCCAAAAACCCTCGCACCGCTTTAAAAGACTTCGGCGTTGGCCATTCCAAGACCGCGCGAACCTTCTCGGGGTCAATCGCACCCCCCTCCGTTGAAATAAGATGCCCAAGATAGTCGACTTGGGTAGCTCCAAACGTGCATTTTTTCTTATTAGCATAAAATCCGTGCCGCCTTAGTTTCTCCAACACCAGTGATAAATGCTCCACATGCTCCTTCCATGACATACTGTAAACTAAGATATCATCAAAGAAAACCAATACCCCTTTACGAAGATAAGGCCGAAATAGGTCATTCATCGCAGACTGAAATGTTGCTGGAGCATTTGTTAGACTAAACGACATTACTAAGAACTCATAATGGCCGTTATGCGTTCTAAACGCCGTTTTTGGAATATCTAATTCCTTTATCTGGATTTGGTGATACCCGACACGCAAATCAATCTTGGAGAACACCCTCGCACCGGCTAACTCGTCTAATAACTCCTGAATAACTGGAATGGGATACTTATCAAGAATAGTCGCCTTATTCAGCTCCCGGTAGTCGACGCAAAACCTCCAGCTACCATCCTTTTTCTTGACCAACAATACCGGACTCGAAAACGGACTATAGCTCAGATGCACAATACCTGTCGGTCGCCGCAAGCATGTCTTCCACTAACCGTTCCATCTCATCCTTTTGAAGGTGATTGTATCGATACGGTCTTACCGTAATTGCTCCCACTTTCGGCTTCAAGGGAATGCCATGTTCCACTCCGCGATCTGGAGGAAGACCGCACGGTTCCTCAAACACGTCCGGAAAATTATGCAACACGGAATCAATCATTTTTCTCTCCGGACTCGATTCGACTTGTCCCGCTAAAATCCAACTAGCCTCTACATGACATACCCAAACCGCCATCTCCACATTATCTCATTTATGCAACGTTTTGAGGGTTGCTGGAGCGCGCAGGCGAGAGCCATCTCCCATTAATTTTATGAGTCGCCCATTAAGCTCGAACATAATATATAAGCGTTCATAGTTGACGCGCAACTCGCCTAATGTCTTGAGCCATGCAATACCAAGTATAAGATCCACGCCGCTAAGAGGAAAGACGTGGCAATCCACGGTAATCGAGCCCGGCTCGAATTGGATAGATACATCTTGACACAGACCTTCCGAAAAAATGCGATGTCCATAGCCCAAACGCACCGGAAAAAATTTACTTGTATCCGCATATAACCCTAAGTCCGTAGCCAACTTGTTAGACAAAAAATTATGTGACGCGCCGCTGTCCACTAGTATAGTGATTTCTTTTTCCTTGAGCACACCAATGAGTCGAAGACTCTCCGATCCAGACAATCCAAAAGCGGATAATGCATTTAAAATAACGTCGGCTTGTGCCTTGGACCCGCCCTCCTCGACTGGAGTCAACACCTCATAATCGCCACTTTCTGTGAGAACCACTTCTTCCAACTCAAATTGCTTGGTGTCATCCTCTTCAACCATCAGAATCCTTAAATTTTTAACGGCACAAACATGATTGGTGGGGTGATACGACAACTTACACTTGTAACACAAACCCTTCCTTCGGAGCTCCTCCCTTTCAGTTTCCGTCATTGGCCGGAAAGGAGTACGGACTGTTCCAGTATGTGTGTTTACACTAGACTCTGTCGGTGGTGCAGGTAAAGCCAATGGGGCCGGATTTTGAGTCGGACGAGTGTACTGTAGCGGAACCTTTCGAGGCAGCCACGGATCCTTGTGCCCGCCGGACGTATGTGAGCTGTTCCGAACGGTAATCTCCGCTTTCCGGGCTAGTTTCATGGCAGTAGAAAAATTTGTTGGCTCGATAAACCACACTTGATCCCTTATTGGTTCTTTCAATCCCATGACGAACAAACTGAGAATATTTTCTTTAGGCACCGTTTTGACTTGGTTTGCTAAATGTGTAAATTGATCAATATACTCTGATACGGTCCCCAATTGTTTCAAAGCAGCCAATTTAGCAAACGCGCTGCCCTCACAACCCTCATCGAATCTCTCCGCCAACAACCGTGAAAGCGCCGACCACGTATACTCCGGAGTTTCCGCCGTAAACCAACTAAACCAATTTAGAGCAGGTCCCTCCATCGCAACTTCGAGCAATTGTCGTTTTTGTTCAGTGGAACTCCCATACAATTCAAAATGGTGATTAACAATCGCTTGCAAATTTTCGACTATGAATCAGATATTCGGCCACACACAATTATCGAACGAAAATATGAAATTGGGAGTTAAAATTCGACTCGATCACGAAAACGAATCCTGACGGAATTAAACAAACCCTAACAAAACCAAGATGGTTTCGCCCACTCAAGACGTAAAGTCTTGCCCGAAATAATCCAAATTCGACCTGCCTTAATACTAGAGCCCTCACCCCTTTTATAAGGCGGAAGCCCACAAATTATTGACGCAACATAACAATCCCAACTAAACATAAAACACGATAAAAATACAGGTACGGAATTTCCACTCCACTTTCGCTCATCCATGCAAACTCATACTTCCACGGCCATCAACCTCTCCACTTCGATCGCCACGGCCTCGACAAACATAGAACTTCTTGAACCTATTATCTGACACCGTGGAATTCCCGACTTCGATCGCCACCCCATCCGATCGCTCCATATCAGTGATGCTATGAATTATTATGCATTCTGGTATAGTCTCCATAGAATCTTGGATCATTCTCTTCTTCATGAGAGTTGTAGGCATATCCTCCATGTCTGGATATATCCAGCCCTGCAACTTCTTCATCAATGGAGATTCTCAAGATTCTGAGCCGATGAAGCAAGTAAAACAAGGGCCCCATAGTGGCGCTCACCCACACCAATATCACCACCACTTCAACCACCTGAGCTCCCACGAGTCCCCACCCGCCCCCGAGCAACAGCCCGTATGATCGTGGGGTCAGCCCGGCCCGGCCCGAATCATACGCCTAGATCACAAACTCCTCCTTGGCGAACAGCCCGGTGAAGAGGAGCCCCCAAGCTCCACAGCCGCCGTGCAGCTGGGTTGCTTCGAGCGGGTCGTTGAGTTGCAGCCTCAAGGCCAACATGTTGAGCCCGATCAGAACCCATGCTGCGAATAACCCGCAGACGATCGCCGCCCACGGTTCCACGACGGCGCAGCAGGATGTAATGGCGACGAACCCGCCCAGGACGCGTTGCACACGGCAAGAGCGTCCCAGTGGCCCGCTAACAGCCGCCGCCCAAAGAGCGTGACGATTCCGGCTGTCGAGCCGGCTAATGTCGTGGTGACCGCCGTCCGGCCTACCGCAGTTCAATTTCCTTGGTCTGCCATGTTGGGGTAGGCGACCAGTATCTTGTTGAATGAGCCCGGATTGAAACCAAACCAGCCGAACCATAAGAGGAATGTCCCAAGAACCACTAGAGTGGCATTGTGGCCACGCATTATTACGGGCTTTCCGAACGCGTCGAACCGGCCGACTCTCGGGCCCTCTGTCAGAGCGCCCCAGAGCCCGGCCACGCCACCGACCAAATGGACAACCCCACTACCAGCAAAATCAATGGCTCCCGAGCCGAACAAGAGCGAGTTCGAGCTCAGCCATCCGCTCGAGGACCAGACCCAATGGGCAACGACAGGATAAACAAAGCCGGAAAGAAAGAAGGAGAAGATCAAGTAGGCACTGAACTGAGTCCTCTCAGCAATGGAGCCGCTAGTAATGCCAGCCACAGCAATGGCGAAAGCCCATTGGTAAAGGAAGAAGCTGTAGTCGTAGGAGCTCGTGGGAATATCCTTAAGGGCGAAAAAACTCGTCCCAATAAATGGGTTCTTGTTCGGGCCTTCACCAAAGGCAAAGGCAAAGCCGAATAAGTAGTAGGAAAGGCTACCGACAGCAGCGTCGACCACGTTGGTGAGCATGATGTTCATGGCATTCTTGGCCCCAACAGAGCCCGCACATAGCATGGCGAAGCCGAGCTGCATGATGAAGACTAGATAGGCTGAGAAGAGAAGGTAGATGGCGTTGATGGAATCTGCCACACTTGATTCCCATGAGAGTTCCATAGTTTTTGGAGAGAGAATGTAGGATGGTTGGTGGTGAGAGAGTTTGGAGGAGTATATAATGAGATGATATTTAATGTATTATTTGATGATTAGCTCAACTTGTTGATGATGGCCCAACCGCTCAGAATCAGTGGTTTTTTACAACTTATTTTGTAGATAAGTTGAATATACACCCTTCAACCTACTATACAAAACATTACATTAAAGTATATATATATTCAAGAAAAGTAGCTAATCAAAAACCCTTTTGGTTTGGGATTGAGAATCTGGCAATAATGCAGATGGAAGAAAGAAAAAAGAAGACAATTGTGAAAAATTGTTACCTTTGAAGATCAAAGAGTTTATAGAAATGGTAGGAGCAAGCAGTGGAAACTGTATGGGGGATAATAGCTCCATATTTTACTGGAAAAGGAAACCAACAGTTATTACAACTAAAACAGAGAGAAGCTGATAAAATTTAATGAAAATATTGTAAATATGTGTATTGACTCTTAGCAATATCAATAGCAGTTTTATAGTTGTCCTTTTGAGATGATATGATGATTTAGATGCTCAATTTATGATTGAAGCTCATGGATTAATAATTGTGGTATTATTCTCTTCTACCCAATTTCATATAACAAAAATTAAATTTATCTAATCCTTATATTTACTACATAAAATACCCAACTTTACTTACAGTACCATCATTTTTCGAAAAAGTTGACTGACACCAATCACTTTAAGGTGTTTTCCGGAATTTGAGACGAATGCAGTGAAGAAACAAACAAAAATAACACACGAACGTATATATAGTCACTAATCCTGCTCATAAATAATAAATCTCAGTCGTGTCCCGTTCAATCCCGCTCACCAATTATAACATCCTCTCACAGCTCAAATCCTGCTCGTCGTTTCCCGCTCGCATCCCTCTCAGTCCTGCTCGAATCCTGCTAGAGTCATATGTCGCTCGGCTCCATTTGTTGTTAAATTCCGCTCGATTTGCTGTAAAATCCCGCTCGGCGAGCAGGGCTCTACCAGTGGGACGTCGTCTGCACTCCTGTCAAATCCCGCTCGGCGTGTGTCGGCCAACAATTGTCAAATCCCGCTCGGCGAGCGGGACTTTACGAGCGGGACCGAGCTGGATTTGAACAGATCTGATTAATATCCAGATCTGTCACTTTCTCTCATCTCTCTTCTTCCCGTCGCCGATTCCCGCTCAAGATCGCTCGCGAACTCAATTTTGGAGTATAATTCGACACGAAAGCTCGAGAATGGCCAACAAGGTTAGTCCCGCTCGAATTTTATCTGTTAATTTGGCGCGAATCTTATGATTTTTTGAGTATATTTTTTTTTCTTTGAGAATTAATCGAATTTGAGCATGAATATTGTTTAATTAATTGAATTTTCTGAGAATTATTCGAATTTGAGCATGAACATTGTTTAATTTGTTGAATTTTCTGTGAACTATTCGAATTTGAACATGAATTTTGTTTGATTATAGATTTGTGATTTTCTGGTTTTCGATGGTAAAAATTGTGATTTTGTTGTTTCAAAATTACACAATGTGCGGACTGCATTGTTATCTGAAATCCTGGTCGCCGAGCGGGATTCCACTTCGACCAAGCGGGATTTCGTTTCGGCCGAGCGAGATTTGAATTTTTTTTAACTATTAAATTATTTCGGTGCAGCCCGTTTTTAAAAGAATTGATATGCTCGATGCGAATCCGATGATAGACATAGAATATAACCCGAAGATTTTTTATACTATTAAAAAAAATTATGAGTTATCGGGGATTGTGAGGTAGTGGAGGAGTTTAGAAATTATGTTTTTGGAGGCTTTATGGATTGGAGGGTGGGTAGGAATGCGACCAGAGCTCTTCATATGTTGATGTGTCATGAGATTTAAGAGGATTGAGATGATTCTGTTATGTGGTTTTCCGTGTCCGGGATTACTATCCGATTTTCTTATTTCGATTATGCCCTTATCACGAGTTTAAGGTTTGGATCCTGCAATTTTGATCCGCATGCTCAGCATGATCCCCGTTCCTCGACTGTTTACACCATTTTAAATGGTTGTACAACAATAACGGGCAGAAAATTGCTGACAAAGTTCAAGAGTGGAGATTTGGAGTTGGACGAGATGGGGTATTTGAAGGTGGCTAATGTTCTAGCCTTATTTTTATTTGCCCTCGGTTACAGCGACACGAGAGTGGTGGACACGTGGATTTGGGTATTAGTGGACGATTTACGGGCATTTTACCAATTCTCGTAGGGCTCATATACTTATGGTGCTCTAAAGAACTATTGTACTTTTCTTCCAAGAACGGCGGAACACGCTTTGAAAAAATATCACATCTATGGACCCGTTTGGGCACTCCAGATGTGTATTATGATTTTTTTTAATTTAATTATTTGGATTATTGATATATCTCATATACTAATCAATATTGATTTTCATGCATTGTAGATTTGGTCTTACGAGGCTATTCTAGATTTAGAAGCGATATCTGCAGAAAGGTGTCTATAATTAGAATTCCTCGTTGGAAGAATTGGTTCTTCGGTGGAGGCCAACCGCGTAGGCTTAACAATTTCTGGCAGGGTCAGGTAAAAATATTTAATTTAGAGTTGATTTATAATTTTTTAATTTAATATTGTTTATATTATATATATTTATTTTAATTTAATTTTGTTTAATAATAATTTATTTAATGTAATTGCAGCATGTTGTCCTAAATGGTCTCACACCATCCGATACAGAGACACAAACTTCGTATTAATATAGTGTCATTGGAGACGATCGATTTCTTGTGTCCTACATTCCGGCTCAGAATCCGTTACAACCTACGATCATAGGGGATCATAGTGAACAAGAGCTATACCAATTCGGACAGCAGACACAGCGTACATCCAGTTCTAGAGGAACTGGACACAGACAACATCGTTCCACTGAAGGTGGTAAGCGGGTCCGAAAGGGGAGGGAACGAGGGAGCCCGATCACCAGCAGTTGTTGACCGTCGAAGACGTCCGAGCAGTTGTGAGGGAAGAACACCGGACCTTAAGGCAGAAAATAGTTCACAACGTGAAAAACCTATTTCGGTCCGTGTTTGGTCGGTCTAGGAGCCGAGGCTTGGCTTCTACGTCCTCTCATGCGGGCGGTAGCCGTACAAATCGTACACTGCACGGGCTTGTGAGGAGTGGATCGGTGTCGATGGGGCACCGTCGTGAGCGGGATGTTCTTGAGGAAATGGGGGATAACTCTCCCCGAGCTGAGGATAGAGCTGACTCGGTGTACCGCCCCGAGATTATGGAGATGGGGGATAACTCCCCCCGGATTGAGGACATAGCCAACTCGGTGTACCGACCCGAGGTTACGGAGGTGGACGACGAGTCGAATAATGAAGAGGAGCAGCTGGTCATTCCACCGATGCAGGATCGACATATCGTCTACGAGCGTGGTTGTTATGCTCCGGAGTTGGTCCGGAGCATGTTTGACTATTATGACCCTGTTTACGGAGATTGTCCGTCTCGTCATAGCTGGTCATACGGTGCACAACCCATGCACCCACTTCCTTTCGACGGTGGCAATTGACGTTAATATTATGCTCCCGATCAGGAGGAGCCTTCAGCACGCCGCGTCGAGGTCGGTGCATCGTCTGCCAATCCGGTACGGGTCGAGCCCACCCTGTCGTCTGACCACAATTGGCTCGATACATTTTCCGTTGATTCAGTTTATCATGTACCGTAAAATTTATATATTTAATTTATTTTTCTAATTATAGTTGTTTTAATAATTTAGTTCATTTAATTTTAGGCATCAACGACTCCACGTGATAACACATGAGGAGCCCCAATGATGAGCACTCTCATAGTCATTGAAAATTATCGGCAGCACTGGGCGTCTGGACTATGGTGTTTCACGTATGCTGTCCTCCAGAGACTTTTCGACGAGCTCGAGAATCCTCGTAAGGAGATGGAGCAAGGGACCCTGGATCTATACATGAGAGCGTTGAGGAGGATGAAGTGCCTGGGGGGTATTGATGTGTTGGCTACGACGCCCTACTATCATCAGACCGTGATAGTCGAGTCGTCATTCTTTGTAAGTAATAAAATTTTTGCTCCATTTAATTAATTAAATAATTACTGACACTTTTTCCATTTATTTAACAGAACATGCTCTGTCAAAATTGGAAGAAATGCGTTCTGGAGCCGGATAGTGACATGCACGACGTGGACTAAAATTATCAGCATTTCTGGAGGTCGAACGAAAGCCTCATGGAGCACATTGTCGGTTCAAACTTGCAGGCTAATGCACAAAAGTGGTACACTACCCGATACGTAGGTATTTATATTAATTTTGCTTTGTGGTTTATTTATATATTGCAAATTATTCATATTAAGTATTTTTATTATTTTTGAAGCTGTTACTGTCGTGTCGCTGCTTCGATCACTGGGTCACAGTTCAGATCGACCTTTGTCTTTGGAGGATTGAGGTTTATGATTCTCTTGACCACAAAGACAATAAGTTTATCAGAAAGCGTAGGATAAGACAGTTGAGACCTCTGGTGAAGCTCATTGGTCCTTATCTGCAGTACGACGGATATTGGGTCAGTAATGAATTCGGGTATCAGGATCCCCAAGATCGGTCGCCCACTGTGCAGATTATGCCTAATTAGAAACAATTAGTTAAGAGAGACTCGTGGAGCTGTAGACCGATGGTGTGCATGGTAGTGGAGCGATTCATTGCCATTTACCCGACAATCGAGTGGGCAGTAACCCCGACAATGTAGCTATTTATCGTCGATTGATGGCTCAAAGGATCTTCGAGATATGCCACACACGTCCGGACAGTTTTTCATGACTTATTTGTATTTTGTTTATGGTTTTTTTATGACTTATTTGTATTTTATTTGGGTTTATGACTTTTGATTTTGTTTATGATTTTAAGTTTCTGTTTTATGGTATTACGACTTATGACATAAACATAATTACGAAATCATAGGTTACTTTTCTAATTACAAATCAAGAGCAATTACAGAAGATTTTAAAACGCTTCCGACTCCGGTGAGTCCGACACATCCGTTCCCGGACACTTCCTCCTGGTATGACCAACCAAACCGCATATGCTGTATTTTTTCGGACCGCATGTTCTCCCACTAGATGTACTTGCTTCGGCACCTGAGGGTCATCTACTATTCTTCAGTCTCCCTGCCTGCCGTGTGATTAATGGTGGCAACACAACCATTGAGGCCACATCTGACAGTACCCGCCAATTACGCATGGGGGTACCAGATACAGTGTTCCGGCATATATCATCTTCTAATTCTCTGTCTTGTATGCGTCTGAGACGTAGTCTAGTAAATTTAGTCCAGCAGCCCTATAGATAAAAAACCTGTTAATACAAAGGAATGTAGTAGCCCTAAAATCTGATATACTTGATAACAGCACAAACATGCGAACACGGGATCTCATCGAGTTGCCACTCACGGCATTCACAAGCGCTTCTGCTGATTTGATCTCTCCATTGATACGTTCCGTCGTAAACCTTGAATTTGTCTCCTTTCATGGACACAATAGTGAAGCGATGTGAACGGTCCTCTGGCAGAGCTAACTTTAGCTCTGCATCAATTGTGAGCGCAATATCTCGTGCCATGGCTTTTGCTCGACGTTGGTCACACCACTGTTCCACCATGTGACTTATTGCCTCGATTATAGCGCATATCGACAGACGTCGTGCTCTGAGCAGCCTCGAGTTGATGTATTCAGCTATGTTCGAGGTCAGCTGACTGTACCGGCGAACAAGAGACTTCGATCTAGCCCACTTTTCCGGTCCGACATCCATTAACTTCTCGTATGCCTCATGATAGGCTTGACGAATCCCTTCCATCGCATGATCAAAATCATACGTCATATATGCATAGGCAGCATCATGATACAGCTTGATCAGCGTCTTACCATATCGTGTAATCTTATTCTGGAGATGATAGAAAAAAGTGTCATGGGCTGCTTCCGGATAAACAGCCTCTACTGCGTTAGCTATGCTGCGGTGTTGATCAGAGATGATCATTAAATGGATTGGCGTCGTATATGCTTCTCTCAGTTGGGACATGAACCACGTCCAAGAGTAATCGTTCTCAATTGGACCCACACCAATGGCTAGTGGAAATATTTGGTCGTTACCATCTATCGTAGCAACTACAAATAACACACCTTTATTCCTTCCTTTCAAGTGAGTCGCGTCAACCACAATCTGATCTCGGAGGTTAAATACACACGGGCTACAAGAAACATTAAAAGCAACAAATGATTGTTGGAAACGACCTTCTGAATCGACTTCGAGATCAGTTATTGTACCTGGATTCGTTGTTTTCAGTACGTAGAGGTAACGAGGAATCATCTTAAACGAATCTGAGCGTCCACCAAAAATCATCACCACAACACAATTGTGTGCTTGTAAAGCTACGATGTAGGTTGCTTGAAAGCCGAATTCCCCCTATATAGCTGCCATAATTTCTTTCGGTTTTAGAACTGATTTTTGACGGCGCATTCGTTGAGCAACATAAGCAGCGAGCGCCTTTGCACGCACCCTCCTTGGACCAGTCTGCGAAAAATCTCAATTATATGTGTGTTTGGCATGCAAAAAGCTTACAATCCACAACACATCTCTGTGAAACGTCGCTTGGAGGGTTATGGTTGTCTGGCATGAGTATAGATATTAGTTGATTCACACTACCTTCTCGTTGGATCCATGCAGCGAAGTCGCCAAACGTACATTGATTTAATGCACCAGGCACCTCATCGTATTCTTCGTCGGATGAACTATCCAAATTATTTTCTTCGTAATTGTCGGACACAACATGGGTATCATCTTCGCGAATAAAGGTTCCTGTTCACGAACATTCTCAGCCCGATTGCTACCATCCGCTTGCTCTTGAAAATTGAACATTGAACCGAATTGTTCAACAACATCGGGTGTATGATAAGATTCAACATTGGAGTGCACAAGAAATAAAATCGGCTCGATTTGTGTACTGCAAAGACGAAGTAGGTCCATATCGGTCGCGAGAATGTACCTAAGCTTAATACCATGACGAAAAACGTAGGTGTAATAAATTTCATAATTTGACGAAAGAAAAAAATGATTAAGATTGTATTGAATGAACTGTCGTAAAATCGGGACACAAACACTGTTCCCAGGAATGCAAACAACTCTAACTTCACCGCCAACATACTTGGACAAATTGTTAAATTGCCCGTTAAAATGAACAATAATATTATACCAACTTTCCATTTTTTTCTTGAACGAGGAATGATTTTGTAATTGAAAATGAAATGAAAGAGGATTGAGTGTATTCGATTTTGGACTTTAATCACGGTATTAATAGAGAAAATTTTATGATAGAGACTACGAATGGAACAAGCGGGACTAGGAATGGAAAGAGCGGGACTTTACAGGACCGAGCGGGACTCTATGAGCGGGATTTTGCTCGGCCTGCCAAGTCAAAATAGCTGAGCGGGACTGAGCAGGCTGAGCGGGATTCCATGAGCGGGAATCTGCTCCCCGCCAGTCAAAAAGTCGAGTGGGACTTGGCAGGTGGAGCGGGATTCTGCTCCTTGCCAAGTCACAGTTCGAGCGGGAAATAGAGTGCCCGAGCGGGACTTTCGAGCGAGATTCTATACTGATTGGAGCGGGCATGAGCAGGACTCGAGCGGGACATGAGCGGGATTATGTGTTATGCTTCAGTTACCAGATTCAATCATTTACGCACAGAACGAAACAAAATAACGAATTTGGCAGACTGACAAGTCAGAAAAGTGAGATATTTAAGTAAGCTTGGATATTTAAGTAAATTTGATTTTCTTTATACGGATTTGGGCATTATAGAAAACCCCCCTTAATAATTCATCAAATTTTTATGCGTGAGTTTCGTTGTGCACAATAAGTGTAGCGGTTATGAATTCATATTAAAATAAATTTCATAATTATCATAAAAATAAATGACAGTTGATACCTGATAAAATTTAGTTGGATATTATTTTATTTTGAAAATAGTCACTTATGTATCGTCTAAATCGAGCTCGTCGTTCCTATATTAGATATTTATAACCGTGCAAATTTATTGATTTTTTCGTAATTTGGTGGAGTGACGCGTGAATATCATGGTCATAAATTTGTCCAAATGTCATCAATCAAAAGACAAAGACATATTTATGACGATACAAATAGTGACCATTTTACTAAATTTAAAGGCATAAATAGTTCTTAAAAAATTGAAGTTTGTCAAAATGGGCATAAATTCTATTTTTTTTTTGGTTAAATTAGTTCTCTAAAGATAAAACTTGAAGGAATTGGTCGTTCCATTAATTTTTTTTATCAATCAATATTATTTTAAAATTTTATTAAAAATACATTATATGGACATTTCGGATACCTTTTTCTGAGAGACAAATTGGATCAAATTTCTAAAGTTACACTACAGATTTTAATTAAAAAATGGAATCAATCTTTTTTAATTAATTGGAAAAAAATAATTTAAGAAATTAAAAATAATGATATATTTTTATTAATTGCTTACAGCATCCTTATTTTGGAAAAAAGTTTTGACTTTTTTTAAAGAAAGCTTTTAGTTAAATTACTCAAGCTTTATAAATTTGACTGGATGGTTCATCAGAAAAAGAAAAAAAAATCCAAAATGCTCTTATAATACTGTAACACTTTTGTAAAAACATTGATGACTTGTGGAAAAGTTAATAGAATGATAATTTTATCAAATTCTAATAATTTGGAGATCGATTTGATCAAGAAAATAAAATTAATGACCAATTTACCAATATTTTCAAATTTTGGAAAATCTTTTGGTCAATTTGCCAAATTTAAGTAGTATTTGGAATAAAAATTTACTAAAAATATACATGTAACTTAAATTTAGTAAAATATGCGAATTTAGATGATGGCAGGTTACGAAAAAATACTGGTTCCATAATAGCAGGATAGATTAGTTTTTTATATGTAAGAGAAAAATATGCAGTCGATGTTAAATCGTAATGAATAATTGTAAACAGTTCTATGCAACATTTTATGATGGGTGGTTGATCAGACAACATATATTATCCCAATCTCCATTTTTCAAATGACTCCACAAAATTTCCGGATATCTCTCTCTTCCATGTTTATTCTACCCCTCTCATTATTATTGGCTTATAATCATTTTTTGGTTATCTCATTATTATCTCATTTTTTTTTCAGTACGGAAATTAAGAAATTAAATAATAAAGTATGAGAGATGGATACATGATAAAATAGAATAGAGAAAATGAGTGAGAGTAGATAATAAAGTTAGAAAAAATATGATAAAGTGAGATAAATATGAGAGAAGAGATGATAAAGTAGAAAAAATGATAATAATTATTTTCAAATTAGGGAATGAGGCAGAAATAGTGGGACGTCCATTTCGGAAAAGTGAGACAGTAATAGCGGGATGAAAGTAGTATTCCCTTCGTCCCGTTTGAAACGACCATTTTCAAATGGGCACGGGAATTAAGAAAGTTGAAGATAAAGTATTAGAGATGAGTAGATGATAAAGTAAGAGAGACAAGATGAGTGTGATAGTGAGAAAGTAGATAATAAAGTATGAGAGAGAAAATGATTATTATAATGAGAGTAGATAAAGTAGGTGAAAGAAATAATAAAATTTGAGGAAGTTATTTTCTTTTTAGAAAACATCGTTTCAAATGAGACGTGCCGAAAAAGAAAACAAGACATTTCAAACGGGAGGAAGGGAATATAATTTAAGGCTACTGGTCACTTTAAATATTTAAAATCCACCACTAGAAGACTCTTTTATAAAATTTCTTAATTTCAACGTCGAAATATTTTTAATTATAATAATAATAATATAAATTTGTACTATTTGTATACCATATAACCACAAAACTTGAAAACCCACCTCCACCCCACCCTATAGGCCCTCCATTTATTGATAATCCCAAGACTCTTCCCATGTAAGTTATTCTCTCTCTCCAGTCTCCACCTTCTCTGCAAAGTGTGGGTGAGTGGCCCCAGCAGATCCAGAAGCTCCAATCTTCTCTCTCTCGCGCATCAAATCTTTTTCTCCTTTTCTTTTGCCTTCGCTTGTTTACAAACTTACGCCTCCTTTCATGCCTGCATTTCGCTTTTCCATACCACTCAAATCCTCTTCACAGGCACAGCTTCTTTCTCTCTCTAAAAAAATGTCAGCTTTCGCAAATTTTCTGAGCTCGGTTCAGTTCTCTTGGTAACAAGCTTTCTCCGTCGACCTCCTTTTTGTCCTCCGCTACTTTTCCTTTCTTCACCCATCTTTATCCTCTTTAAATGTACTTAAGTTGATTTGCTCGATGTGTTAAGAACAAGCTGCTGTGTTGTTGATGGCGTATTGAGTAGATTATGTAGTGGATTCTCGAAGGCGTGAGTTGAGTTAGTTTTGATTTTCTCTCAGGTAATTTTCTGTCTATTTTTTCTCTCTTATAGAATGGATTTTGGGTTCTATCTTTTGTTCATTTTTTTCTCATCTGAGCCGGTCTCTGTTCTCAGAATGCCGCTCTGTCTCTCTGTGTGTGTTTCTTTTGTCTTTCCTCGTTGGGAGAAGTTGAGGTTTGGAGGGTGGACCGATGGTTCAGATTATGCGATCTTACAATATCAGAAAACAAAATCTTGTATTTCATTTTCAATGTTTTGGTGATGAGGCTATTACAAACAGTGTAGACAGAGAATCATTTTCTCCTTCAGTTTCTCTCTCTTCTTACTTTGTTATTAATCTACAATATTGGCGTAATGTTTATTATGTACACATCTTATCTTGTTGTGGACTTAGTCTTTGATTTGATGGGTTTTTCTTTTTTTTCCGCTTAATGTCAATACAAGCAATCTTTTTAGTTGTTTCATCTTGCTTTCACCGTTTCTTTATTCTACTTAGCTGGCTTGATCTTCTCGAAAAGAAAAAAGTATTCGTGGACACTGTTTTTCCCATTTCTCCGATTTGCTTGCAGATTTTTATAATAAGAGGGCTTTGGATCATATGATCTCTTCTTAAGCTACTGCTGGTGTTTTGCTTTTCATTTTTGATTGGGCGGTACTTGAATCCTTCACGTTTGTCTTGTGTTTTCATTTAATAGCACATTTCCTTCTAATGAAAGGGTATTGAGAATTAATGGCCTTACTCCTTTTGCCTTTAACATGGTAAAGTTATATATTACAGGGTCCAGCGGTTTCTTCGTGATCTCTTAAAATTCTATGTGGCCTTTTGGTGTCTAAATATGATAAGGGATTTCGGGTGTGCCTTGTTATTCATTACACTAAATTCTTTTATTCTCATTTTAGGTGAGTTGGAGGTAATATGCAGTGCACTCCTGTGTATTACAATGCGAGGGATGTTAATGTAGGTGCAAGTGGTTATGCTTGGCACCTATATGATAATAATGCTGGCTATGGAGAAGAAAGAGGCGGCATCATTTCTATGCCACTTTGTGACCAGAACTTAGCTAATGACAAGGAAGTGTTGAAGCAGATAATAAAGAATCATGAAGCAACATTTAGATATCAGGTGTTTGTTAACTTTCTTCAACTTGTTAATTGAGCCAAGACTTTGATATGTCTCCTGTTCTTCCTCTGTTTCGTCTGCACGTGCTCATTTCACTTCCTATAGTCTTTAGTATAATAGATGATCTTCACATATACTTGGTACCTCGTCGTGTTTAGTTGATTCGTGCTCCCTTCACAGGTCCAGGAACTGCATCGATTGTACAGAAGGCAGAGGGACTTGATGGATGAAATGAGGATGAGAGAAATCTTTGCAAACAAATTGTTATCAAGGACATCTGAATCAATTCATTCCTTGTCTCCAAACCGTACCCCTGCAACAAACTGGCTATTCAGCAGTCTTGCTTCTAGTAAGTTGTCTGAGCTAACATCAGGGTATGTTCGAGGGCCTACAACTCTACAAACAGACTCCTTCACAAGGAAAAACAGTAACAATGATGTCCAATTTCTCTCACCCAGCTGTAATCGAAATGGAAATGAAATTATCAACCTTGAACTTCAAGCAGATATGTGCCACGATCAGAGGAAACAGTTCAAAGGGGGGAACCTTTCTCAACCACCTTTATTGGCATGTACTCCTGATGAAATTTCAATCTTGCAGCGTGCAAGTGGTTCAGATTTTGGTTCGATTAAAACAAGGGATTTGTCTAGTTCTAGTTCGAACATCAGGAAAACAAACTGTTTCATTGATCTGAACATACCCATACAGTTAGAATCATTGCCTACAAGTCCGTATGGTTCTCTTGAAGCATTTACCGGCCATAACCAGACTGTTTGCAGCGAAGAATGTGTTCCTAGCAAGGCAATACTAGAATGTGTAGTTCCTACACGCTCTGATCTCCTGAAGAGTGATGATGGCAGCTCAGATGGTATGAATTGGTCAATGGCAATTGATTTGAATTCAATGCCTGTGAATTGTTATTCTGAGACGGAGATGACTCTAGAAAGCCCTCGATCTATGAATAGAGAAGCTAAAGTAGTGCTGGATTATAGCTCCCCATGCATTGGCTTGAACACTGGTGTAGAAGTAGAGCATTATCTGCCTTTGTCGGGCTCAAGTATTCAGATGAAACCAGCAGAAGAAACAGAGTTGAATGGTCCGGTGAGTCCAGAGAACGAGGAGAGTTCTCCTCCTAGAGGAAAACCGACACCTGTTTCATCTGAACAAGGAGAGGAAGAGCCATTCATGGAACTTGAAACCATTGCTGCACAGACTTTAGTTGATATTTTATCTTCCAGAGTCGGGAACTTTAGTAATCTGTGTTGGTTCGCTGCTTTTGTTTCTTCCACCGGAGATGAGAATGATGAAGGTAACTTATCTCATTTCAGTAAATTCAAAGGAAGAGGTACTATGTCCCTGAAGAAGGGCCAAAAGAAACATCCAAGTCATTGGAAGAGGAAGGCAGGCAGGAATAGTAGTGCAAAAGCAAGAATACTTTCCAAGTCAATGAGCTCAATCTTGAAGCAGGGCTGGGGAACGGTAAGGAAACGACAAGGAGGTCGTGCACGCAGGGCTGCTAACTCCTTCTCATTACCTCAGTTGGCTTCATTTTAGACTTGTTATTTAGTTATGGGAATGGGATTTTTTAAATTCCTGTACATATTCAAATCATGCTCTTGTTGATGAAATGATCTGTTGAAGAAAGCATGATTTAGATTAGTCTTATTGGCCGGTTGAGTGAAATTTATCTGCATTCCTACGTCGGAATTGTTCAATTTAGATTAAACGCACATTTAATATCTGCCCAATTACAGCATACACTTTGAGCAACTTATTATAAATTCATGAATTATAAATTAGGTTCCCAAGAGCCAAAGATTAGAAAAGTAAATTGAATTAGAGTTAGATGTACATCAGTATCAGTAAGGGGCGAGACCCACACTGGGTTCAAATTTCTCTTTTCTCTCTATAAATACCAAAATTCATAATTTTTCGTTTTCTATAAATAGGCACCAACATTAATATCTAAAATTCTCTCATTTTCTCTCCCATAATTTTGACTAAAATTCTCCTCTTCACTCTTTCAGTATGGTAACATATTTGTAATCTAAGTCTTTCATTGTATCAATTTCGTACTTCATCATTATGTGATTCGCTGATATTTTATTAATATATTAGTCTTTTTAGTTTTATTCGTTTTTTTGGTTAATCTTAAATTATTTTAAATTTCTTATTCAAATTATTAAATATGTTGAATAAATAATAATACAAAAAAAATATGAATATAAAATATTTTGGTTGGGTGGTCACATATAAACTATTAAGAGTAGAGATGATATAGTCGAGAAATTAATAAAATATTGAGATAATTGCGTGGTTCGATATTTGGAATGGTTGCTGATATTTATAGTAGGGACAAAAGTTTATTTAAACAAAATGGATAATTATTTTTTTAACCACAATTATAAAAACATGTAAAATTTAACCATTTTTCAATAAAATCACAAAGACTTCTGTCACACTTTATGTATCCTCGTGTGTCACACCCCACAATAGTGTTGATATTTGTTATGTGTGACCCACCTTTTTTAATTATTTGCGCTACATGTCAACACTTTTGTGGAGTGTGACATACAAGCGTATACAAAAGTGTGATACATAACTCTTTCTGGGAACGAAAATAGACCAATTCACATTTTTCCTCCTTCTCACTCCATAGTTGTTCTCTCTCCATCTCTTCTTTGAAAATTGAAATGATACTCCGTCCATTAGTACAATGGTTATTTCAGATAAATTACTTAAATGTGCTATCTCTCGATTCTTTGAAGATTGCTGCTGAAAAGTTGTGTTGTTGTAATGTAATTCTGGGTTTTTGTTGTTTTCTTGGCTTTGGATCAATTTTGAATGCAATTCAGCAGAGTTTTTAGTATTTCTCCATAAAAATGTTTAATGCGACGTAAGAATTATGAAATACTTTCTGTTGGGTTATGAGTCAGTAGATGGTATTCAGTTGTTAGTGCTTAAAATAATATTGGGGGAAATCATAGTAGTACTATGGAATTGAAGATCCCAAAACCCAGCTGATATCAGTAGTGTAGTGTCTTGATAGGACTAGATGATGTATAGGCTAGACTATTTTTATTATCTATCTTTTTGTCTAAGTCCTGTACGGGGTAAATTGTTGGATTGATCTTCTGACGAAGTTACTTTCCAGAACCCCACGTCATCAGTGTAATTGCTTGCGTTCTTAAGTCATCAGCTGATCTTCGCCTCAGTAGAAGACATCTCATCAGCTGACAGACATCAGCAGAAGAACTCTATGCAAGCTCAGTACCTTCGCAGTCATCAGCTGATCTTACTCTGGAGATATATCATTGTCAGCCAACTCAGACGAAGAAGACAGAGACTACTTAGAGTCTACTGTATCCGACAGAAAATGACTCAGCTGCTAAAGTCATTTCGAAAGTCAGCAGAAGACATACGAGGATTAGAATAGTCAACTCTGACGGCTGACACATTCTCACCTACCACAAACCTCGACCAATGAGAAGCCGACAACGCTTTATCTGCTCTGACCAACTAAAGCTGCTCTCATGTACAATGTCCAACAACTCTGCTGTAACAATTCGAAAATATGACCATTTTCTTTGGAAGCTTGTGACACGTGGCATCGTCTTCTCCAACGGACATATGCCTGCTCACAACTATAAATAGAGAAGAAATCCGAGCTTCACGCACGAGATTCACAAGGGAAAAAGCTCAAGCTCACGAACAACTCTAGCAAACTTAAAGATTATTCCAGCGAAGAACTTGCCTATATAGAATATCATTAGTTCTTCTCTCTAGAGTTCTTTAGATCCCTCTTTTCTAGCTAAGCTCATTGCCAAATTTATAGCTTAGAAACTCGAAGGAGTTCACTTTCTGTGAATTGTTCTTATTGTAAGAACTCCTTCCTAGTTGGAGATTATCCCCTCCATTTCAAACTTTGGTTTGAATTGTAAAGTCGCTAAGGACTATAACTTAGAAGGGTCTGTCCAGTGCACAGATTCTTTGCTGAGACTTGCTCAGATAAATCAACAAGAACACCTGTTCGGCAGGACCGTGGACGTAAGATCTTGCGTATCCGAACCACATTAAAAATTGCTTGTGTTATTTACTGTTTTATTGCATTGCATACAAACTGATTAAAAATCATATCTTTGCATAAAACGTATTTTCAAATCGCACTAGCCAAAAGAATTTAACTTGCGAAAACACGTTTTCAAATTGAGACGAATCTCCGGGCCCTACACACTTATCCGCACAACGTCTGCGACTGAGTTTCAAGAATCGACAAAAGTCAATAGGAGAGCTCAGTGAGTTGGCACACTTTGACCCGTGATCGAAGGTTATTATCTAGCACCGTTCATCGCTTGCAACCTCCGCCTCATTGCCCTTCACGTTCGAGAAAAAGAAACCGTGATCGTGTGTATTCACCCCCCCCTCTACACCTGACTATCGTCTCCGGACCAACACTTTCAATTATATGCAATAGACTGATATGTTTGCAATCATGTTAGCTTTAATAAGCCGTTAGTAGAAATTTCTTATAAATCTTCAGACGATAGGTTTGATTAAGAAGCTTATGCCCATAAAGAAATACAATTTTGGGAAAATGTTATTGTTTTATCAGTGTTTATAAATCTCCATTAACGCATAATATGCTATTATGAAGATGATGAGAGAGAAGATAGCGATGGCTCTCATGGGCGGTTTTGCTAGAATAGGGTCAAGGGCTCCTTCCCCCTCCCCTTCTTCAAACTCCGATTCGTATTTTTCATAGAGAAATCTCGATCAAAGATAAAACAAGATCCGTTTTGCATCATATCTAAGGGATTCCTTAGTTCGATCGAAGAAGCAATGTAACTCGATCATTATCAAATCGAACTCTCCATGAGATTCATAGTTGCATATAAAAAGGTGATTGGGTCCATTTTTCGAAAAGTGGTTATATTTGTGATATTTTTAAAATTGTGGTAAAAAAATGACATTCGTTCCTTTATTCTTGTTTTAGTTTCAATTTTCGATTGTTCCGCTATTCTTTTTCGCATAAGAAAAAAAAATTGTAGATCACAATCAATCTAAACAAATGGGACGGATGGAGTATGAAATTATCTATAACAATCGTGAGATTTTTTAGACGAAGTGGCATGAGTTTGTAAAGAAGTACAATTTGACAATGATCATCATCTCCGAAATACTTCACTTCTCTTGCCAACAATTCTTTAATTTTATTTTTTAAATCATCATATTGTTCTCTTAAAGAGCAATACAATACCTCTAATGAACCCGGTGATAGGGTCACTTTCCGATCACATGCTTTAAGCTTCGATGATGAAGATGAAGTCTTAGCCATTTCTAAGATCTTCATTAGATTTTAGTTTTAAGAATTGTTATGCAAGCTTTTTTGTGATTGAGGATATATATAAGAGAGACTCTTCATAAACACAATATTTAAGGACATTCATGTATATTATTATAAGAAAATGTAGAGTCGTGCATTATTCAATGAATTTTGCCATTAGAAAATTAAGATTTATTGGTCGCTTATAGTGTAAAGTTCATACATTTTCATTTGTATACTTCATGATTCTCAAAAGTGCATATGTTTCTTCTGAATTTTACATGTCTTGAGTTGTTTCAAGAACTTAAATAGAAAAGAAAATAAGGAATTGTCTTAGATTCAATATAATTAGAAAAAATCTTAAAAGAAATATAAAGAATTGTAAAAATAGAATAGATGAAATTATAGCAATAATAATGAAAAGGTAAAGTTTGTGGCAAGTTGAAAAAATCAAAAGAAAAAATAATGTTGCAATAAGGACTTACACATGAAATATTTTAGACAAGTGGTGGAGGTGATAACCACTAAATTAGACATATTACTCATTTTAATTATTGCGATATTATAATGGTATATCCTACTATGCAAACATTCTGGTGACCGAGGGGTCTATCGACCCTCTTGACCCCCTCTAAATATACTCGTGCATCAATTAATAGCTACAAAGTTTTTGTCATTCACATTTAATAACAAGAAGTAAATTAACAAAGACATTACTAAGATTTGAACACTAAACGTATGACAATAAGACAAGCTTATTAACATGTATGTCATTAGGGTGTTTAACAAACCAAGCTTTATTTGAATAGCTCGGGGTAAAGCTCAATAAAACTCGAATTGAGGCGAATGCGTGCCGACAAATATTTCAATTCTACGAATTTAACTTTCTTCCGAATATATCAATCCTACGAATTTAACTTTTTTCTGAATGTTTTTGCAACAAGTGTATTTTTATTATTTTGCAATTGTTTTATAAGCATATTACAGAAAATGGAAATATTTATAACGCTTCTATTGGAACTTTTCGTTTACTTGTTTCTAAATAAGGACAAACTAAAGCTATTTCTTTTTTAATTTTTTGTAGAATTAGTTTTCTATCAAAATTATATATGTACATGCTTTTTACCTTTTTTAACTTTTTTATAAATTTATTAGAAATTTTATTTTATTTTATAAGAAAATTAAATAATAAATGGAAATACTTATAACGCTCCCTATTGGAATTTTTCTTTTACTTATAAGTTATACTACCTCCGTCCCATTATTTGTGACAACGTTCTTTTCGACACGGGAATTAAGAAAATATGTGATAATGAGTGTAATAATGAGAAAATAGGAGAGAGAACATGAATGATATAATGAAAATAAATGATGAAGTAGGAGAGAGAAATGAGTATAATAATGACAGTAAATGATAAAGTAGGAGAGAGGAAGGTAACTTCTTACCAATTTGGGACGTCGCTACTTATAGCAGGACGTCCGAATTGGAAAAGGTTGACACTAATAATGGGGTGAAGAGAGTATATTTTTAAATTTTTTGTAGAATTAATTTCCTATTAAAATAAGATATATACACTTTTACTTTTTTTTTCAAGTTATTACAAATTTATTATATTTAATATAATTATATATTGTAAAAATAAAAATGATCAGATTGCATACAATAAAATCATATAATAAAATTACATTTATTCAAGAAATGAAAAATGAAATTTTGTATTAAAAATTAATAGTGAAGAATTGAAAAGTTAAATGATTTTTAATTTAAAAAATAAAAAGTTGAGTTTATTGAAAAATTAAATATAGAAAACTTTTGGATTGCTAATAATAAATTCTATATTAAATTCTTCATACTTATTTATTTATTATATTTAAAATAATTAAAACTTAAAGTGAAATATGAAAAGTACAAGATAGTTTTTTAAAATTTGGTTGAAGTTAAAACCCTAAGACCCATTTTTGGTTTCCCGTAACAACAAACACCGTTTCAATTACTGGGTTCTTAATTTTCACAACATTGTTCGCAAGCGGGGTTAGATCATATTAGCTTTGTCGATGAAGATGAAGATGATAATGTCGAGGAAATTAGTCCCCCCCTCGCACCGACACCCACCCAAAATGGGTAGGATGCTTTGGTCACTTGGTGAAGAGACATATCTTGGAGCACTATCAACAATGATGCAAGAGTTGAAAATGTGCAAATAACTAACATATTTTGGGAAAAAGTGGTAGCATGTTATAACGATCATATTACAAATATTAATGGTGTGCCATTATTGAAATCAAATGTTAATGGTGTTGCAGTACCATTATTGAAACCAAATATTGGTAACCACATTTATGTTGGTCAAATACTACTATACCTACCATATTAAATGAATATTAAATTTTCTTCAAGAATTATAGTCTATATATGATAAGGATTTGTGTGTGTATCCATACTCATAAACACCTTAACGAAATTGTCAGATATGGAGTATACTAGTATTGTTTTTTCATTAAAATTAGATGTGACACTACTATTGGATACAGCAATTGGAGTGTCCTGTAGGAATATTCGACAAGATACGTCGAGATTTTCAAAGTGCTCGTGCTTTCTAGGTTATTATACAACTGGAGTACAACCGGTTAAACCATTACGCGCATTCACGAGATGGGGGTATTACTTTGTCCCTAAGTAAGGTTGTAAGTTATTGTAAAGAGAAAATCAAAGTATATTTCCACTAAGTTCATACAACAGGGATGCTCTGTGATACTTAAAAAACACTTGGAATCAAGGGAAATCATATAGCTTCAAGGAATTGACAGATATGAATGAATTAGTGCTGTAAATAAATCTACATAGAATGCTAGAGGAAAGAATGAATCAAGGTATAAAGGTATATGTAAAGTAGGGTGTCTTTCTTCAGTTCTTGAAAGTGAGATAAGTTAGAAGTGGCCTCTGTGGAAGTTGTATGAGTTTGACAAGGCAACCAATAGGCCACGCCGCTGCTGCTATTCCTACACAGATTCCCCACTGCCCCCAATTCAGCCTCTCTGTATCAGCA
Source organism: Lavandula angustifolia (assembly GCA_028984105.1). Lineage (NCBI taxonomy): Eukaryota > Viridiplantae > Streptophyta > Magnoliopsida > Lamiales > Lamiaceae > Lavandula > Lavandula angustifolia. Next base: position 9,682,183 of record CM054819.1, on the reverse strand, counting down.
AACTTCTTCAGAAACTCCACCATCACCACTTGAAGAAGTAGAGTTACACCAATGATCCCCATGAACAGCTTGTTTCTGTGTATACCCTCAAACACATTCTTCTTTTCGAGCTTACGGGCATTGAACTCATTGAAAACTTGACACAGTACGAATGTGTTGAAGATCACCGTGTCATTTACCTTCTCACTGATGCCAAGAATTGATTCACCTCTGAACTGTAGTATCAAGAGAACAGTTATCTGATATAGGGCTTGAGCTAACAAGTTTCTCCACATAATGTTGGTGATGAGTGGCTCTGTTCGACCCACTGGCCGCTTCTCCATCAGCTCTCTACTCGGCTTCTCCGTTGCAAGGGCTAATGCTCCTAATGTATCCATTATCAGATTCACCCACAGAAGCTGGACAGCTGTTAGAGGCACCTCACCAGCTGAAACCGCAGCCACAAAGTTGATTGTCAGAGCTGCAACATTCACCGTGAGCTGAAACTGGATGAACTTTTGGATGTTGTTGTAAACACATCTCCCCCACCTCAGAACTGTGACTACAGAAGCAAAGTTATCATCCAAGATTACGATATCGGAGCTTTCTTTAGCCACTTCAGTGCCTTGGATCCCCATGGAGAGTCCTATGTCTGCTTCTTTTAGTGCTGGTGCATCATTTGTGCCATCGCCCGTTACAGCCACGACGTGGCCTTTCTTTCTGAGGCACTGCACCATTAGAAGTTTGTCGAAAGGAGAGGACCTAGCCATCACGCGGATTCTGTCAACTCTCTCCATTCTTTCCTCTTCCGTGTAGTTGCGGAACTCCACGCCTTCGACTACTGATCCACCATCATCTGCCTCTTGATTTGGATGGAGTATTCCACACTCTGTGGCTATGGCTTTGGCTGTGAATACATTGTCTCCGGTTATCATCTTCACATCCACACCTGCATACTGACAATCTTCCACTGCTTTCTTCACACCAGGGCGACACGGATCTTTCAACCCTACCAAGCCTAGAAGAGTCATGCCATTTTCTTGAATGTTTTTCTGTGATGACTCAGTCTCAGAGACTTGTTTATGGGCAAATGCAATACACCGAAGGCTACTAGCAGCCATACCTTCAATCATCTCTTCGAATCTCCTTCTTTCAAAATCGTTCAAATCTGTCTTGTTACCTTCCAAATCATAGTAGTTGGAGCACATTGCTAGAATCATTTCAGCTGCTCCTTTCCAGTGTACGTGAAACGTGCCGTCTTCAATCTTCTTCATCACCACACCACTTCTCTTCTTCTCAGAGTTGAATGTCTCCACATGCAGAATGTGACAATCCCTCTTCACTGCCTCCATATCCATGTTGAGTTCGAGCACAGCCCATGAAAGGATCGCCTTCTCAGTCGGACTACCTGAGAATTCGCTCGAACCGTAGACACTACCCGTAGTGTTGAGACCAACGCCTTGGTGGAGCATTTCAACAACTTTTGAACTACAATCCTTTCCTTGCCAAAACTTAGTTACCTTCATTTGATTGAGAGTTAGAGTTCCAGTTTTATCTGTGCATATGATTGTAGCAGAACCCATAGTCTCACAAGCAGAGAGTTTCCTCACCATAGCTTGATCAGCCATCATCCTTTTCATCGAATACGCAAGAGTTAGCGTGACAGCCAAAGGCAATCCTTCAGGAATAGCAACCACAATGATAGTCACAGCAGCTGCAATGATCCCCACTACAGCATTGATCACATCATCAACCTTCGTCTTACTCCCTTTGAACTCCTTCTCACCATCCATATTCCCCGTGAAGTAACGAATCAAAAGCACAACAAGAACTAGGAAGGCCACGACCATACCAACCTTCCCTATAGAAGAAGTGAGGCTGTTGAGGCGGGATTGAAGAGGCGTTTGCTCGTTCGAGTCGAGGCTGATTGTACTCATCATCTCACCCCACAAAGTGTTGGTCCCAACACTAGTCACCACCATCTTACCATATCCATCAGCCACCTTAGTCCCCGAAAACAAGAAGGGATTCGCGTGGCCCTCGATCTCAACATGATCACTTTCCCCCGTCATGCTCGATTCATCAACCTCTAAAGAGTGTCCGTCGATGAATAATCCATCACCAGGCACTTGATCTCCAATCTTCAAGCAGACCACGTCTCCTACTACGATCTCGAATATTGAAATCTCCTGCCTCCTCCCCTTCCTTACCACTTCTACTGGGATGTTATTGCTTACTCTGGATAGCTTCTCAAACTGTCTGTTCTGCCTGAAGTTACTGATAGCAGAGATTGCGATGACGAGGAAAACAGCAACAAATATGCTCCCACCGTCGTACCATCCTTCTTTAGGACCATGCTCCTTCATTCCGAATCCAAGAGAGAGGGAAGCACAGACTAAAAGAATCAGAATCGTTGGATCCCTAAAAGCTTCGAATACGAAATGGAAGAAGCTCTTCACGGGTGGCGTTGGATATGTGTTTCTCCCAAAGGCTTCCCACCTGGCCGCAACATCTTCTTCATCACCACTTACTCCACGCTGAACGTCTATTCTTAGTGATGCAGCAATTCCTTCAACTCCTCCCAGTTTCGCCAACCCGTCGAGGTTCTTTTCTTTGACCAGCTCGGTGAGAATCGAGCGGTCAATGTGGGAGAATAAGGGATGTCGTTGCTGGACTACTACATCAATGACGATTCTTGATGATGGATTTCTAGCATGGATGGATAAAAATTTCTCGTTATTGTTGATGGATGGTTGTTGTTTGAAGGCTCTGGAACAATAGATGGCAACAAAAGCCATACGCCACCTCTTTCTATTGAGTGCATGCAAATCAGACACCAGCAACTCCATCTCCATGCATGATGAGTATGAATCAATGATTGCTGACATTTTCCAACTTTAGATGAATATATTGGAGTAACGCCCAGAAATGAAGATTTATGATGAAACTTGCAAATTAATTGTTGAGAATTAAGTTGGGAGTTGTAGTGTATATATACAAATGTACCCGATTCTGATATGACCGTGTTAAGAAATGAGGTGTCCCGTCGTGTCTGGGTAGGGTAGATCTCATTGGAAAGTCAACGCGCTAAAATTAATATATGCCATTTACTCATGTCCACATTTAAGACTTAGTGTTCAAGATAAATTTGTATACTTAATTTACAAGTCGACATTAAGTTTATATACTTAATTTTAATGTTAATATAAAATAAATATGTATTAGCTTCATATACATGTCACATGCATATCAAGCTAATAATATGTTTTACTTAATTCTGAAACTTTTCAAGTTACGTAAGGCGCAAGAGTATTATTAATGTGATAAATCTTCACAACTTTTCATCAGAAATTTCCTTTTCAACTTACAAAATATTATTTCTGAATTAGTTTAGTAAATTAAGATTTAATGAATAATAAAGAGATAATATTTAATTGTTCTGCATTGTCTCATCATGTTCGGCGAAAAAGTTATTAACTTTTAATTTGACGAATGAGAAAGTTCAGATTATCTTAATATGTATCAAGTTAATATCGTCTTCTTATCAAAGATACATGTACCAATAGCACAATGCAAGGTTTGTAATAGTGTTATGAATTCAGAATTCATCAAAATTGTTATGTATATTATCTATAATTAGTTAAAGATATTAGTTTTTTCTATGTAGTTTGCAGACGGAGTTTGCTCATTGAACACTGATAACAGCTGCGGTTATCTTCATCATAAATAATAGAAAATAGTTGGATAACACAAATCTTGAGAAATAAAAAATAAAAAAATTGACCTCGCCTACCCTTTTTTTCTACTACAATTCTACTAATGACTTTTTTTTTTTCTGAAAAAAGCGATTGCTATTAATCATGTTAGCCTCTCTCAACATTGGTTGGACAATGTAGTTAGTCTCAATATTGATATAGGGTCCCGACCGGCCTTAAAAAGCAAGCTCCTTCTATTGATGACACATTGACATGTAGTACTAATATTTACTTCTTCCATCCCATAATTTTTATTCCAAAACTTTTCGGCATGATTTTTATGGAGAATTGTTGGTTGTGTGTAAAGATGTAAACCCTGAAATAAAACATTTATAATAATTTACTATTTCGGGAATGAAGCAACAATTATGGAACAATTCGAAAAGGAAAGTGGATCAAACAATTATGAGATGGAGTGAGTATTAGTTATCAAATGGTTACATGATTGCATGCCCACAGTAAGCTTTTGCTTTTCTTGATCTATTCTATGCTAACTTAAATTTCACTTCATGCTACACCTAAAACCACAAAAAAAAAAAAACAATTTTACATTCTACACCGGCATCCAAATAAATAGGAGTTAGGTGCAAATATAGTCATTTTAATAGTTAAAAATACAAATATAATCATAAATTTGTAAAAATGTATTCATACCCATTCTCTCAATTTTACCCTCCAAAAATTGGTCTGCACAATAGTTGTGATTGCTGCAGACCTAGGGTTCTCTTTCTCCTCCCTCGATTTCATATGGGCTGACTTTTGCAGGTATAACATTCACTTTTAATCAAGTGTGTCGGCTGTCATCTAATGAGTTGGTTAAAAGATTAAAAAAAATAGTAATAACCATCTTTAAAAAACATTGGCAAAAACCCTTTAAAGAGAACCATGATTATTTTATCATCGAGGAATTCAAGTAAAACAATAGTATAAATTCAGAATTCAAGTAAACAATAGTACTTATACTTTATAACATTATAATGAGAATTATTGATTTCAAGATCTGATTAATTTAATATTATGATTTTAGATAATTAGTTATAGTTACAATCAAATCATAGACTACACACAAGAACCTATATGGTTGTGTGCTTGTTCGTTTTATATGTATGTTGCAACTCCCAAAATCACGTATATATCATCTATTATTACTCTCACAATTATTCTCAAACATCTCGATCTTATTGATTAATCTTATTTTATATCCAAGATCTAGTACTATAAATCATCAAATAATGAATTATCATAACCAACTGAAACAATTCATTCATTCAGCAAACAAGAATTAATAAGAGTTCATGAAAACAAAAGTAATAACTTAACCCAAACTTTAGCTCATCCTAAAACTGAATTCACCGTCCTCTTTGCATTATTGATTAATATTTCGGTGCCCAACTTCGAGTTTTGCCTTGCATACTTAATTTCCATCAAAATAAAGAAATTAGTTTGAAGTCCAACTTATTAAGTAATAATGTTTAAGATGAGGTCTGAATTATAATAGATGATCAAAAGTCATCACCATTATCCATGTCAAAAGTCATCAAAAATAAAGTTTTCACCATCTAAGTTGTATCACCTAAGCATACCTCATGCAGTAATAATGTTCATTTCAATAAATATAGTTCCCTATAAACTCTTTGCCCTCATCGATTTGCAAGATTCTATAAACTAGTAAAGTAAGATACGTCATCTGGCTTTCAAACTATTTCTATGGCTTCAAATTTGGTTATTGCTTTCGTTCTCAGCGCTCTCACTTGCAGCGCCACTACTCGAAAACTTGCTAGCTCAGAGGGTACATCTGCCAATGACGAGAAGACCATAATAATTCCAGACGGTGGCGGTGGAATTGTTAGCGAAGGAGGTGGTTACCAGGGAATGACAGGCAGCATAATTGTTGGCCAAGGAGGTGGTTACGAGCCAATGGGAGGCGTTGGTGAGGGCATTGGAGGAGATACCGCTACAATTACTCAGGCCATCAAAAAATTAGCTCTCATTATAGATATTATATATATATATATATATATAGATAGGGTGAGGTTCTTTGGTGAACACCCGTGTGAAAAATGAACATCTATAGATTAGATTTCAATTTCATAATTAAGTAAGTATAAATCATAACCATCTATTGTTGAAATTTAGGTTATGATAAAATGAACATTATTTGATTAATAATAATTTATTGATTTTCATTAAGGGTTATATATAGGGGAATGATCATTTGTGATAACCCTTAGGGGTGAAAAATTAATACATCTACACCTTCCATTTTTAATATCTAAAGTTATGATAAAATGAACATTATTTAATTAGTTTTCATTAAGGGTAATATAATAATGTTCTAATATAATATTTTGACCCCACTACAATAATCTAATATTTTGATCCCCCTCTTGCACATATAAAATCTCTCACCTCTCATAAAATCTCTCACCTCTATCTCACGTCTCTCTCTCCTCCCTCTCTTTTCTCTCTCACGTCTCTCTCTCTCTCTGCTCTCTCCTCTCTCTCTCTCCTCCCTCTCTTTTCTCTCTCTCTCTCTCTTTTGTCTCTCTTCTCTCTCTCGTGTATCTCTGCTCTCTCTCTCTAAAAAATATGTACCTCTCTCTCTCTTTTCTATCTATGTTCATTCGAATGCATTAGATTTTTGCTATAAGTGGCATCACGATGTGCCTTTGAGTGCAATAGATTTTTCAATCAGCTTACTATTTTCTTTCTTACTTTCATTATTTGTTTATCTTGATCAATTGTTTAAATTAACTCAGCAATTCAAAAATCAAACCGACTCAGTTCATTCCATTTTTAATAGAGAACTATGACCGTGATTTTTGAGTTCGAAATCTGACTATACAAGTGCATCGAATAAACAATGAAAAGTGCATAATGATATGTTTATAAGTGCATCATGATTTGTCTTCGAGAGCATTATATTTCTCAATCTCCTTTTTTCTATTTTTCGTTTTATGCTTTCTTTATGCTCACCAATTGTTTTAATTTATTTTAGCAATCCAAAAACTGAACTTAATTAGTTTATTACGTTTTTGTTGGGTTATGAGTCAGTGGTTGATCTTAATAACCACTTAGAGGGTACTTGGTATTATTTTGTCAGTAGTTCTTGTAATAGGACTTATTTGTTTATCGGAAATTTGGGGAAAATCATAGTGATTTGATACTATGGAATTGAAGATCCCAAAACCCGTCTTGTACCCTTAGTGTAGTGTCGATAGGACTATAATGTAATAGGCTAGACTATTTGTATTTTCATTATCATTTTTGTCTAAGTCCTGTAAGGGGTAAGTGCTGGTCTGATCTTCAGTAGGAAGTTACTTTCCAGAACCCCACGTTATCAGTTGTAAGAGCTTGTGTTCTAAGGTCATCAGCTGACTCCGCTCAGTAGAAGATTTCTCATCAGCTGACTCCGCTCAGTAGAAGATTTCTCATCAACTGACCCACATCAGTAGAAGAACACATAATCAAAGCTCAGTATCTTCAGAGTCATCAACTGACTTCGCTTAGTAGAAGATCCTTTATGAGCAGACTCAAACGAAGAAGACAGAGATCGTATCAGATCTACTGTATCCGACAGGAAACGACCCGAGTTTTAACATCATTCGAAAGTCAGCAGAAGATCATACGAGGATGAGTGAGAGTCAACTCAGATGAGGACTGATGTCTAACAAGTCTCACCTACCACAAGCCTCGACCAATGAGAAGCAGTCTAAGCTCTACCTGCTCTTACCAACTAAAGCTGCTCTCATGCACAGTGACCAACTACTCTGCGACAACATTTCGAACATATGGACGTTTTCCTTGGATGTTTCTGACACGTGGCATTGTCCCCTCCAACGGACAAATGCATAGGTCACAACTATAAATAGAGAAGCCTTTCCGAGCTCCACGAACGGGATATCAAAGGGATTATACGCTCAAGCTTTCGAAACACTCTAGCGCTTTCACGAAGATCCATCGAAGAACTTGCTCATTATAATATTTCTAGTTCTTATCTCTAGAGTTTCTTTCTTTAGATCCCTCTTCTCTATCTAAGCTCCATTGTTATATCCATAGCTTAGAACCTTCGAAGGAGTTCACATTTCGTGACTGTTCTTATTGTAAGAACTCCTTCATAGTTGGAGAACATCCCTTCCCCTTCAAACTTCGGTTTGGATTATAAAGTCGCTAAGGATTATAACTTAGAATGGTGCTCCGGTCTGCGCGAGATACCTTGGCCGAGGCTTGCTCAGATTAATCAACAAGACCTCTTGTTTAGCAGGACCGTGGACGTAGGATCTTGCGTATCCGAACCATGTTAAATATCGCTTGTGTCATTTACTGTTTTATTGCATTGCATTCAAACTATCTTACAAACTCATACTTTGCATAAAACGTATTTGAAACTGCACTAGCCAAAATTATTTGGTTTGCGAAAAACACGTTTTCAAATCGAGACGAAGTCTATCGGGCCCTACACACTTATCCGCACTAACTCTCCGACTGAGAATCAAATACTGACAGAAGTCAGTAGGAGAAACTCAGTAGTTGAGTCACTCTGACCCGCGATCAGAAGGTTACTATTTGACATTGTTCATCAGTTACAACCTACAACTTAGCTGTCCTTCGCGTTTGAGAAAAAGAACTTGTACTCAGGTGTATTCACCCCCGCCCCCTCTACACCTGACACTCGTCTCCAGACCAACAGTTTTTTTTATAAACTGGATGTGATTTTTTAATTTTAACACTGAATATATGAGTGCATCGAATAACAAAGGAAAGTGAATCGGATAACAAAGGAAAGTGCATCACAAACAGTACACATATTACATTTCGTGTTTGAAGACTTCTATATCCGAAGAGAGAGAGAGAGAGAGAGAGAGAGAGAGAGAGAGAGAAGAGAAGAGACTTACGTTGGGAGTGGAGGGAGTGGGGGACCATTAGGTTTAATTTGATGGTGGGGAATGATTAATAGCAACTAACCTCCCTATGGTTTTACTTAGGAGCAAATTTCCCCCTATTGGTTTCAGAAGGTGTACCAAGCCCCCTTATGGTTTACACAGAAGTGTTATTCACCTCCCTGTGGTTTTACATAGGTGTAAATTCCTCCTTATCATTTCTTGTAGGTGCGCTAAGCTTCCTTGTGATTTGCAAATTGGTGCAATTCACCCCCTCCGCTTAAATATGGTGAAATACAATTACAAGACCACCTCATGGTTTAATAAATTTTTATCTTAATATTTATGGTATCATCTTAACATATGTATTATATGCTTGAGGTATCTTTGTCCAAACAAGCCGAAAATCGGGCAAAATAACATGTAGGGGGGCAATGTGCACTGAAATAAAAACTACAGGGAGGTGTACTGCACCTTTTTAAACCATAGGGAGGTAAACTACACCTTGTCGAAACCATAGGGGGTTAAATTGCTCCTAGCCCGGTGGGGAACCAACAAAAAAAGATTATTAATTTAGCCTTTAGTTATTAAAAATAAAAGAAAAAAAATATTTTATAATTAAGTAAGTATAAGACCTAACAATCTGTTGTTGAAATCTAATGGTGTAGATTTGTTCATTTTTCACACTATAAAGGGTGTTCACCAAAGAACCACACTCTTTATATATATACTAAGAATTTATAATTAATACTAAGAAATATAACAAAAATAATTAAACCACAAAATAGAAAAACCGTTTTAATGATTGCATAATTTAAACATTAAATAAGTTACCACAAAATATTTCGTGACCCATAAATAACTCATTATTTATTGAATCCAATAAACAAAATTACAATCATAACCTTTTAGTAGTTATAGGAATTAAATAAGTACAATAAATATTTAGAAAATGATATCCATTAATTAAATAAAATGGAAGGATGAGATTGGTTCTTAATTCTCACAAACTTCATTAGTTCTTATTTGATCAATGGAGATAAGAATTAGGATGCATGGTTCCAAATTATCAATAATTGTACACAGTTTGATTGATTATAAATTTGAGTAATACAGTGTACAAAGTATCCCAGTTAGTGATTTGTAGTAAGTTAATTATATAGAATTCTGGAAATTTTGGATTGACGAATTCACGGATTATTTTTTTATAAATCTGCTTCTTCTATTATTAGACTATCGTGTAAATTTTCTTTTGATTGTTTTATATTATACATATATTATAATAGAGGAGGATTCTTTTGTGAACACCCTTAAAAGTTTTATCAAGGACTATTAAGGATATTTTGGTCAAATACCAACTTATATTTATTATATGTATACAGGGGAGGATTCTTTCTTACAAACTTATATTTGTTATTTTCTTCAACCTTTTTCTTCTTCTTCCGTTTTTTCTTCTTTTTCTTTTGTTCTTTTCTTCTCTCCAAACAAATTATTATTGCACACTTTATTCATAATTTTAATTCACATTATTCGATATTTATACACTTTATTTATAATTATTATGTACTTTATTAGTAATTTTTATGCACTTTTTTTGTAGTTTTTATGCACTTTATAGTGATTAGGGGTGAGTCATTACGGTATATCGAGCCTTTTTCCTCATACCATGTACCGTACCGAAAATAGCGGTATGAATATTTTTCATTCCATTACCATATCGTACTGTGCAGTATACCAATGTTCGGTATGCTGAATATTCGTTATTAAATTAATCATATCGTATACTGTTGGTCCGGAGACGATAAGTCAGGTGTAGAGGGGGGGGTTGAATACACCTGAGCTCAGTTTCTTTTTCTCAATGAAGGTCAGCTGAGCTGTTGATTGCAACTGATGAACAGTGCCAAATAAGCCTTCGATCGCGGGACAGAGTGAGTCGGCCATCGAAGCTCTCTCCTACTGACTGTTGTCAGTACTTTGAGAATCAGTCGGAGACTGTTGTGCGGAAAGTGTGGGGCCCGGAATTCGTCTCTTTTGAAAACACGTTTTAGCAAATTAAATCTTTTGGTTGTGCGCTTTATAAAATACGTTTTATGCAAGCTTATGATTTTCAAGTCAGTTGAATGCTATGCAATAAAACAGTAAAAGAACACAAGCGATTTAATGTGGTTCGGATACGCAAGATCCTACGTCCACGGTCCCGAACAAAGTAGGAGAACTTGTTGATTATTCTCGAGCAAGCCTCAGCGGGGATACCGTGCAGACCGGACGCTTCCCTCTAAGTTATAGTCCTTAGCGACTTTACAATCCAAACCTAAGTCTGAAAGGGGAGGGAATATTCTCCAACTGAGAAGGAGTTCTTACAATAAGAACAATTCACTAAATGTGAACTCCTTCGAATCTAAGCTATAAATATGACAATGAGCTTAGTCTAGAGAAGAAAGGGATCTAAGAACTCTATGAGAGAAAAACCGAGAAATCTTCTAAGTACGCAAGTTTTCCTCCGGATGATCTTTGAGTGTTCTAGAGCGTTTATGAACTTGAGCTTGTCCCTTCGAAATTCCGTCTCTCGGAGCTTCAAAAACTTCTCTATTTATAGTTGTGAGTTATGGCATATGTCCGTTGGAGACGACGATGCCACGTGTCACAAGCTTCCAAGGAAAACGGCCATAATTCGAACTTGTTGCAAGCAGGCGCTTAATGCACTGTACATGAGAGCAAAGCTTTACGTGTAGAGTAGGTAAGCGTTGTCGGCTTCTCATTGGTCGAGGTTTGTAGTTGGTGAGAATGTCGAGTTGACCGTTCAACAACCTCGTATGTCTTCTCGCCGAACTTTTCGAAAAGACTTGAATAGCCGGGTCGCTTTCCGTAGGATACGTAGATGCCGAAAAGTCTCTGTCTTCTTCACCGAGTCGGCCGACAGGCATCTACCGAGTAGGTCGCCTAGCGACCGCGAAGGTATCGTGCTTGTTTATGTTCTTCTTCGCTGAGTCGGCCGACGTGGCATCTACCGAGTAGGTCACCGGGCGACCGCGAAGGTACCGTGCTTGTTTCTCGTTCTTCTTCGCTGAGTCGGGCCGACAGGGCATCTACCGAGTAGGTCACCGGCGGCCGCGAAGGTACCGTGCTTGTTTTCGTTCTTACGCCGATGACTATCAGCCGGGAGTAGTCTTCTACCGATGATTTGTCGCTGATGCGCCGTCTTCGACTAAGTGGAAGATCACTGGCCGATCGAAGAACACAAGCGATTACACCGATGACGTGGGGTTCGAAAAGTATCTTCGACGTAAGATCGGTTCAACAACTACCCCGTGCAGGGACTTAGACAAAAATAATAAACAATACATCAAGTCTAACCTATACATCGGCTAATCCTAACGACACACTAATCTACCGATATCGCCTAGGTTTTGGGATCTTCAATTCCATAGTACTACTATGATTTCCCCCAATTTTCTTTTAACCGAACAACAATGAGTATCATCTACCGACTCATATCCAACAATTTCCCCCTAATTGATGATGCCAAAACCTCTACCTCTACCTCTTAAACTTCTTAACTCTATAAAAGATGCTATCCTATCGACAACAATTTCCCCCTTACAACATTCTGAGGGAAAGAAAAGAATAAAGGAATTTCAATACTTCAGTAGGTGGGAGATAGGCAAAATCAGAGAAACTGATTGTGAGTGTGTGTCAGACCACTTAGTGATCAGTCGTGAAAACACAATGCAAAGAGCTGAAAGACAATGAGTAATTGTCGACAAGCAATAGGAACCGATATATATAATCAATGAAGTACGTGTTCCTATCACTATTACAAAAGATAGAAAAGAGAAAGACTACGGACGCCCGAAGGCTTGAGTGCGTTCCCTGAATCCTGCAGATCTGTCCATGGGAGGTTCTAGACGATAGTATGAATAGATTCTCTTCCTCAGAGTCTGGATATCCTCGTCGTCTTCACTAAGGTGGACACTCAGGTTGAAGCGGAATGCTCCAGCACTAACCTCATCTTCTATGTCCTTCGTACATAGAACTCCGCGCGCAGTTCTAGAAGGTGGGATGCGCCTGAAAGCCGGAGCTCTAAACGGAATATTCCGTCTCTTCATGATCTCCTTGAGTTGTTCCCTCGGCTCGAATTGTCTGAGAAACATGAACTCATCAAAGGCTTGATCGATAGGTTGCTCTCGAGGATAGAATCCCCAAACATAGTAGCCTTTGATAAATTGCTCTTTAAGTTCTTCCCATTGATCATTAACCTCAGCCGGAACCCATCGATCGACATGAACAACTGAGTCCTTCTTGGCAAGAGGTGTTCTCTTCCTTGATCCTCTTGGGATTTGTCTTCTGGGATCAGCTGCTGGCTTCTTGGATAGGCTCATCATTTTAGCCATATCAGCCATTCTTTTCTTTTCTCGGAGAGCCGCTGCCCTACAGTCTCCTCGTCTGAGATTTAGGCCTTGCAGCGTTGCCTCCCAGGTCGCTTGATCTTCCGCTATCTGCTCAGGTGTTAAAGTAGGAGTGGGAATGCTCTGAGTAGTAGCTGGGATCTCAGTCGGAAGAGCCTTAGCAAAATCTGGCTTGGGCTTTCTTCTTCGCTCTTCGACCGATTCGACCTTTTTCTTGCCTTTGCCCCTAACGACTTTGCCCTTGGGCTTCTTTGCTTCGCCTCGTCGCTTCTTCAAGCCGACGCTCTCGGTCCAAGCCTTATCTTGCATTGTTGGGCAATATTGAGGTCATAAGCCTCTTGCTCCGCTTTAGATTTGAACTTATGGAGCTGGGAGGAAGGAGGAGTAGATTTAGTTGCAATCTCCTTCCCCGGCCTCTGCGGTGGCAATTGTTCAGGCTCAGGCTCTTCTTCTTCTATCTCCTGCTCAATAAATCTGGCTACTTCTTCAACGTGAGCAGCAGAAGAGGAGATGGGGGTCGGCTGTAGTGGAAATTCTAGGAGAAGGACCTCAGAAGAGTTCTTATCCTGAGTAGTAGAGGGTCCTTCCTCCCGAGCCCTTTCCCCCCGAGTCCGTGCGGGTTCTTCACTCGTGGAGGGTCTCTTCTCCCGAACCCTTTCCCCGATTATCCGTACATCACCGTATCCGTTTCGCATTCATCTTTTATTATACCTTCCCCCTTTTTGGCATCAGCAGCCTTATCGAGGTTGGTACGGATAGCTGTGACTTCTTTTTCCAGCTTGTGGACTGAATCCTTAATCTGATTTGCTGTGGATTCGAAGTCTTTGATGAGATCGCAGTATAATTCCCAGTCTTTTTCTTGATCAGCTCTAGATGTTTTGAGCTGTGCAGCTGACTCCAGACGGAGTTTCAGCAGAGCCTGATCATGCGATTCGATCATTTCCTTCTGAATAGTTTTCAGAGCCTCTGCCTGTTGAGTAATAGCTTTCTGAAGGCTAGAGGTTGCAATCTTATTTCTTTCGTCGATCTTTGTCTTGACAGATTCAAGAACTTGAGTCACCGCTCGGAAAATATCTTATGCCGATTCTCGAGCAACCGCCGACTCGAGATTCTAGATCGACTCTCTGAGCTGATAACGCGGCCTCAATAAGCTCTTGAAAATTTGGTTGCGGAGGAGCTTCTGGAGTCTTTGAGATGCCGGTTGCTAATCTGTATAGGCTCTCTGTTTGAGCCTTAGTATACTTCGCCCATTTGATATGAACGTCTTTGGCGAGAAGTCTGTTTTTCTCTCCTTGGCGTCGGATGGCTTTGTTGACAGATTTTGAGGTCACGGAACCGATGGGTTGAATCTGGTAAGAACTGGTCTCGAGCCTCTCGCTCAAAAAATGTGAGAAGCTCGCTCCCTACCGTACTTCGGAGCACCTTGAGCATCACCTGATGTATCAGGGTTTGGTGATTTGCTCTTCTCACGGGGAGTTGAACCCTCAGCAGAGCCTCCCAACTCGTATCCTTGGGTATGTCATCCTTCCTCTGATTGTTGTCATCATCATCATGCTTATCATCGCCAGGAGGAGATGGGGGTGGAGGAGTGTTACCGGGACTCGACTCTCGCAAGCTTAGAAGATAAAGCATTGCGGCTCGGAGGTCTTCAAGAGTAGCTAAGTCACCTGGTTCTCCGTACCCTATTACTTCTTGTAGCTTCGCTCCTCATCGTGCGGTAGAGAACCTGAGTGGGTTTTGATTATGCCTTCTAGAATATCCCAACTCGTAAATCTAAGAAGCATTTGAACCCTAGCCCACGATGGCTATGTCGACTAAGTCTCGAGTGCCCAAGCAATTTCGGGAATATGATTGTGTACTTCACTGCGGCATGGAGACGAGTGGTGTGAATAGCTGTCCACTCGGGCCGCATTCTCCTCGCTCGGTTCCCCGACGTCCGACCGTGTCTCCTCCGAGCTAATCACCTGGACTTTATCTTTGAGGGTCGCACCCTCAATGCCGATATCGGAATCTAAAACCGCTCTTCTTGAGTAGGAGGAGGAGTGGGTTCAATAATAGAGAGAGGCCGAGCAATCGAGACCTCGACTGGTCCGGGTCTTAGTCGCCCGCCTCTTCTTAGGCACTTCGGTATGAGGGGGCAGAGCGGATGCTTGCTCTCTTCGGCTCAGAGGCGCCCTTACCGATAGACTTCTCCATCGCTTCTTTAGTCTGAAACTTTATCAGCTTAGTGTTGTACAGCTTTGAGTCTTCAAAAGCTGAGTTCCTCTGTACAACACTCTCTATTAGGACTGACATCTTGGTCCCGAATAGAAGCTTACCCACATGGCCAGCCTCCTCTCGCCAGTGGGTAGCGTAGTGAACTTCTGGGCTTGGGCTTTCATCTGAGTTGTATAATAGTCAGCCCAGTTCACTTCTACTCCATCATCTATAGCCATCATCAGCTGAATCCTTGGCTTGGACAGTTGATCATACGATCCAGCTGAGCTTGTCAGTATGTGCGAGACCACATATGCTAAACCTCTGTACTGAGGTAGCAAGAGATTCCTCGGGAGAGTTTTCTTGAACGTCAGATCACTACGTCCACAGAACTTTTGCACATAAGAGTTGATCTCCCTCTCCTTATATCCGATAGGGGAGATTCCAGAATTAGGAAGCTGAAACGCGAGGACCAGAGCCTCTCGGATGTTGAAGGTCTTCTGAGACGCCTTCCACTTATTCGAATTAGTCTCCTCCATGTAAGAAAACGAGGCTCCTTCTCCTTCGGCAGCCACTGAATTCCAGTTGAAATATGCCTCCGCCACTTGCCCTCAGACCGGCGCACGGGGATGCTTGGTCACGAGGGTCTCCAACCTGCACTTCTCCAGAGCATCGAACACGGTTCCCGATATGGGATGTCCACCTTGGCGGAAAGCCATTGTGGGTTCGAACTGAATCCGGATGGTCATGATCTCCACTATAGGTTCAGGAGTCTGTACGATCGCCATAGAAATCTGCAAAACAACTTGTTAGCACTTGAAAATAGAGTAAGTTAGTAGTTATCAGCAGATTTTAATACATTACCGAGTATTAGAGCTTGAAAGATGCACAGGCAAGGCAGTTATAAGAAGTAGAAACTGATTGCGAGTAAAGCTCGTAAGGTATGAAAATGGCGAAAAGTGAGGAAGAAGATAGAAGATGAAAGATTTTATATATATCATCTGATTATAAGTTGTGATCCAATGATCCTATTTTAATATTTCAAATCTATAGACGGATGAGATTAAAAGTTATAAAAGGAATGATTACCAAAGCCGCCTCAAACATAGATTTACGTAATAAAGGTAAGTGAGAAGACATGCATTAAATGCGCGACAGACGGCATTAATTACTCGTTTATGCGAATGAAAAGGTTTCCTACTGACCTTTCCTTAAACTATTAATGGCGGGAAATGAATGCACATTAACTACTGAGTGTGAGCGACTGATGCAATAAATGCGAGCATGCTTCAAAAAAAATAAGTATACAAAATTACGCAAACCTCTTCAGCTGAACTTATCAGCTGGTTACCGTTATGTATAAGGAGAATGGTTGTCATGCCGATGACTATGTTGCTTCCTTGCCGTGTACGGTGTGACTTTCCCAACCGAGTCATCGTACTTAGTTATCCGACCTATCGTATCGATTCCTTATGCCGATACCAATTGTTACCAATTGTTTGGGCAATGATGTTCTCGTAGT
Source organism: Lavandula angustifolia (assembly GCA_028984105.1). NCBI lineage: Eukaryota > Viridiplantae > Streptophyta > Magnoliopsida > Lamiales > Lamiaceae > Lavandula > Lavandula angustifolia. The sequence continues at coordinate 9,665,445 of CM054819.1, read as the reverse complement.
CGGCATCTACCGACGCATCTCGCAGGGATCCAAGAGACCTAGCTCACTGATAGTTCTCTCGAACCTCGTTCTCGCCTAGTGGTTTGGTCGGTATATCCGCCCCTTTGCTTGTCGGTATGGATCTTCTCCATCCCGATATCCTTCTTCTCGACATGGTCTCGATGAAGTGGTGTCGGATATCCACGTGCTTGCATCTCGGTATGTAGAACCTGGGTTCCGAGTTATGGCAATTGCACTTGTGGAGTCGCAATAGATGGGCACTTCATCCCGAGTTATACCATAATCTCTAAGTTGTTGTCGAAGCCAAAGGATTTGGGCATAGCAACTTCCTCGCAGCCATGTACTCGGCCTTCGGTGAGTGGACGTTGCTACCGAATGCCGCTTCTTTGAAAACCAAGAAATCGCTTGCCGCCTAGAACCGACAAGTTCCGGAAGTTGACTTTCGATCTATCCCGCATCCCGCATAACCGCATCGAATAACTCGTCGGCATTAAGTTATCATCAGCAGGATACCATAACCCAGCATCAAGTGTTCCTCTTAAATAGCGCAGAATCTTCTTCGCTGAGTCTAAATGACTTCACTTGGGATCTGCTTGGAATCTTGCGGATACACCTACAGCATAAGTTATGTCAGGACGGCTAGCTGTTAAATAAAGTAAAGAGCCTATAATAGCTCAATAGTCAGTAGAGTTAACAGAAGCTCCATCTTTGTCTAGATCGATTTTAAAGTTCGTGTTCATGGGGATTTTGACTGGCTTGCTGGAGTCGCAGCCGAATCTTTTGAGAAGATCTCGAGTGTATTTGGCTTGATTGATGAAAATTCCTTCAGGTGATTGCTTCACTTGAAATCCAAGGAAATAATTCATCTCTCCCATCATGGACATCTCGAATTTCTCTTTCATCATCTTCTCGAACTGCTGGCATATGGTCTCATTTCTGCAGCCGAAAATGATGTCGTCCACGTAGATTTGCACCAGTAGGATGTCATCTCCTGACTTTATGTTGAATAGGGTGCGATCTACTGTCCCCTTCTGAAAACCTTTATGAAGTAGAAAGTCTGATAGGGTATCATACCAAGCCCCGGGTGCTTGTTTTAACCCATACGGAGCTTTCCTAAGTCTCGTACACCCGATGTCCCCGCCGAAAGCCGGGCGGTTGTTCCACGTAGACTTCTTCCTTCAAGCACGCCGTTCAGAAAAGCTGACTTTACATCCATCTGATAGACTTTAAATCCCTGATGTGTTGCATAAGCTAGGAAAAGACGAATGGCTTCCAATCTGGCGACTGGAGCGAATGTTTCATCAAAGTCAATTCCCTCTCGCCCGACTATATCCTTTTGCAACTAGTCTTGCTTTATTTTCGACAATGACGTTGTTTTCATCTCGCTTGTTTTTGAAGACCCACTTAGTGCCAATCACGTGCTTTGAAGTCTAGGTCGTCAACAAGCTCCCATACTTCATTTCGACGAACCGGTTCAGCTCTTCTTGCATAGCAATGACCCGGTCAAGCATCTTTAAGTGCGTCCTCTATCGATCGAGGTTCTTCGTAGACGAAAAAACAAGAGTAAAGTGAGCTTTCTCCTTGACTTAATCTTGATCTCGTCCTTATAGTTGCCGATGGATCTCCAATGATAAGATCTCGAAGAATGAGCATCGAGCCACGAATGCCCCGAGTCGGGCTTCTTCTTCGATACTACTTATGCACGATCGGTAGGAGTGTTAGGCATTTCACTTGTACTGCGTTCCGTGATCAGTAGCAATTCAAGTAAAAAGGTTAGGATCTACCGAGTTTCCGTGTTCGGGGGCATTTAGCTCAGGAACATTAATCGTTCCCCCTGAGTTTATATTCTCAGTAGAGGTCTCAGTTACCACTGGGGCTTCCTCATCGACCGATGTTACCTGTTGTTGATTTTGTTCTAGAGAACCAACTAGGTCAGCTACATTGCTTGTTGGTTGAGTCTGAGTTTCTTCGTTGTCTGACTCATCATCCCAACAATGCAGGATCTTTTCAGCTTTATCATTCAGTCCGAGATCCTGTAGCTTGCTGCTGACATCTTCGCATTTAACTCGTCTCTTTCCCGTCCTCTCGTAACAAACTCATCAAAAACAACATGAGGGCTTTCCTCCACGCAAAGAGTCCGATAGTTAAAGACTCTGAATGCTTTGCTGACTCGAGAGTATCCTAAGAATACTCCTTGATCAGATTTGCTATCAAAGACCTTCAGCTGATCTTTCCCATTATTGTGGATAAAGCAAGGACAGATGAAAATATGAAAATGAGAAATAGCAGGAATTCTCCCTTTCCACAGTTCGTAAGGCATCTTCATGTGTTGCTGTGTCAGTAGTGAGCGATTCTGAGTATAACAGGGTGTCAGTAGCATCAGCCCAAAACTTTGAGGGTAGTCCTGAGTCTGCTAGGAGCGTTCTTGCTGCTTCTTTGAGTGCTCTGTTCTTACGTTCAGCAAGTCCGTTCTGCTGAGGGGTGCGCGCAGCTGATGTCTCGTGCTGAATTCCCTCTTTATCGCAGTACTCTTTAACTACTGAGTTCATAAACTCTGTTCCTCTGTCTGAGCGAATTCTTTGAATCTTGATGTCGTTTTCCACACTGAGTTTCTTCAACAGATTAGGTAACTCAGTCTGAACATCAGATTTGTTGGCGATGAAGATGACCCAAGTATATCTCGAGTAGTCGTCTATGATGACGAGGGCATACTTCTTGCCTCTTATAGTCACTGGAGAGACTGGCCCGAATAAGTCCATGTGCAGCAGCTGAAGGATTCCATCAGTGGAAGGTGACGGAATAGGTGGATTGCTACTCTTTGTTTGCTTTCCCTTAGACATGCTTCACAATTTCTGTCTTTAACGAACGATTCGTTGGGCAGTCCTCTGACTTTGGAGTTCTTGGCTAGCTTGCTCATGGTCTTGAAGTTCAGGTGGCTGAGTCTCTTGTGCCATAGCCATCCTGACTTGTCACCAGATTTTGTCTGTGCTAGTAAGCAAGCCTCAGGTTATGCGGTTTTCCAGTCTGCAACATAGATGTTTTTCCTCCGCGAACCTGATAACACTGTTTTCCCTGTAGATTTGTCAACAATATCACAGAAACCAGCGTCAAAGATTACTCTATTAAGATTATCACAGAATTGACTGACTGAAAGGAGATTATGTTGAAGTCCTTCAACATATGTTACTCTTGGAACCGTGGCGAGTCCCAATTGTCGCCGTTCCGTATCCCCTTGTATAGCCTTTGGAGTTGTCACCGAATTCAATTCTGGGACCATCTTCTTGTACGTAGTTGGTCAGCAGGCTCTTCTGGTAAGTCACGTGTCTCGAGCAGCCGCTGTCCACTATCCAAGGGTCCTTATGCACCTGCAAAACAGAGGCATTTTTAGGTACCCTTTGGTTCAGTTGGGTCCTTACTGGTTAGTGGGTGATTTCGGAACCCAGATCTGTCTAGGAACCTTAGAAGTCTGAGACTTCTCCTTCTGAACCTTGTCAGCTTTCTTCTCCATAGGACCTGGAGATACTAACTTCCTACTGATTTTGGGTTCAGGAGCCTTCTTCTTCTGAGTCTTAGTGCTTCTCCTGACCCTGGGCTCATAGTAGTACGAGCCGTACTGAGCCGGGTGCTCATACAGTGGCTCCTTATACTGTTCTGCCCATCTGACCTTCTTGGTTCCCCCTGAATTTGATCGCGGTGTCTTGGGGCTGGAACCTTTGGTCAGCTGCTTGTTGCTACTCGGCTGAGGTGCAATCATTTTCTGTTTGTTTTTCGCCTGAGGTGTGGTGTCAGCAGCTTGTACCTTTCCTCTGACGAACCTATCAGCCAGAGTTGCTGAGTTTTTGGAGGTAGAAGCTTCGTGGGTATAGCCAAGGCCTTCTTTTACAGTAGTTGGTCGTTGTGCTCTGAGCATGTTTTCCAACTTCTCTTTAGCTCCCAGGTACTGTTCAGTCATCAGTCCTCTCCAGACCTCATCACTTCTCCTGACAGAATCATAGTCCTTCTGTACGTCTGAGAGTTTCTGACTGAGTTGGGCTATTTCAGTCTCTTTCTCAGAATTGTCCTTAGTCAGGACTGAGATCTGAGTCTCTTGAAGGTGAGACTTAGTCATAAGAGATTCAATCTCTTCCTTGAGTCTCTCAACTAGATTCTCTGACTCAATCGAGACCTGACAATCAGAAGAAAGTCTCTGATTCTCAGCCTTTACCTGTTCTAGTTCCTGGATGGTTCTGCTGAACTCTCTGCTCAGCTGAATATGTTCCTCTAGTAGATCGTCGTAGGCTTGTACGACATCTAGAGGATCATCTGAGACCGAGCACGTGTCGTGTGTGCTGTGTGAAGAAGAGGTAATATTAAGTTTAGAATTTACCTCAGCCTCTTCTCCGGCCATCAGACACTGTTCAGCTGATTCCTCAGGAACCTTCTCTCCGATTTCAACAGCTACGAATGCAGCTTCATCTTCAGAAGAATACATGAATGTATCTTCTTCAATTGAGTTGTCGGATATCTCTCCGGCTATGTAGGCCTGCCTTCGCTTGGCAAATTTTTCTCTTCTGGCCTGCAGTTCTGCTCTTTGAGCAGCTGAGAGTTCGGGACAATCATACTGATAGTGTCCCTCCTTCTTGTAGTTGTAGCAGGTGAATGTTCTGCTGCTCTTACCAGCTGAGTCTTTAGACGGACTGGCAGCAGACTCCAATTTCCTGCATTCAGTAGAAGGATTAGATTCTTCTTTCTTATGATAGTCTTTCTTACCTGAAGAAGAATCTCGGTTGTATTTCCTCAGCTTTCTGACTTTCTCCTTTTCCTTCTGATATTTGAGAGCCATCGGTGCTAGCTGATCAGGGCCTGGAGTCTCGGAAGACTTTGCTACTGATGTGGCCACAGCTTTGCTTGAGGAAATAAGCTTTGGTCCCTGTGTTGCCGATCGTTGCCTTGAAGGCATGGTCGAACCGTGTGTCGCTGGAGCGCTTAAGCACTTTTGGGGTAAGGCTATGCTCGAATTCCTCCGATTTTAATTCGAAAATATAACATCGGGAGTTAGAGCATTTAGATCGAGCGACGTAAATAAGTAGCAAAAGGAAGCCACTTACGTCTGGGCAACGCTCTCAAGATCTTGGTGTTCATCTCCTTATTGGTGAACGACCTCCCCGCCCCATTGATGACATTGACTTGATTGGTGAATTCGACACTCGCTCGTCAATGGTTTCAGGAGCTCCATTGCAAGGGCGTCGAACTTCTGAAGCTCTAGCTCGAGCTTGTTTTCTTTGATCTGAGGGGTTCCATGGCTCAGTACAGCCAAGGCGTCCCATAGCTCTTTCGCCGTCTTGCAATCCTGTACCCTTCTGAGGTGTGAATCACTGAGTGTAGTCAGTATGGCATTACGTGCAACTCGGTCAAGGTTGTGCAACTTCTTTTCTTCAGGCGTGAAGGCAGATTTATCTTTGGGAACCTTAGCACCAGTTTGTGCTCCCGCGCCTCCTCCAGCAGCAAATACTACGCTGTCGATCATGGGAATGATCAGTCCTGACTTTAGGACATCTGACATGCTGTCGTGGAGTGACGTTAGGTGTGCCTCCATACGTACGCGCCATACCGTGTAGTTCTCTATTGAGAACATCGATACCATCCTAATACCTGACATATCAGACATTGTAAGAGTAAGAGTATAAGGATGCTGAAAAGATGCTTATGCAGTGAAAACGGTTTTCAGGATCAGTTCGAGAGGACCAGTATTTCAGAACCGGCGATCAGTTGAACACCGTGCGCTCTGATACCAATTGTTGGTCCGGAGACGATAAGTCAGGTATAGAGGGGAGAGGGGGGGGTGAATACACCTGAGCTCAGTTTATTTTTCTCAATGAAGGTCAGCTAAGCTGTTGATTGCAACTGATGAACAGTGCCAAATAAGCCTTCGATCGCGGGATAGAGTGAGTCAGCTACTGAGCTCTCTCCTACTGACTGTTGTCAGTACTTTGAGAATCTGTCGGAGACTGTTGTGCGGAAAGTGTGGGGCCCGGAATTCGTCTCTTTTGAAAACACGTTTTAGCAAATTAAATCTTTTGGCTGTGCGCTTTATAAAATACGTTTTATGCAAGCTTATGATTTTCAAGTCAGTTGAATGCTATGCAATAAAATAGTAAAAGAACACAAGCGATTTAACGTGGTTCGGATACGCAAGATCCTAAGTCCACGGTCCTGAACAAAGTAGGAGAACTTGTTGATTATTCTGAGCAAGCCTCAGCAGGGATACTGTGCACTGGACAGTTCCCTCTAAGTTATAGTCCTTAGCGACTTTACAATCCAAACCTAAGTCTGAAAGGGGAGGGAATATTCTCCAACTGAGAAGGAGTTCTCACACTAAGAACAATTCACTAAATGTGAACTCCTTCGAATCTAAGCTATAAATATGACAATGAGCTTAGTCTAGAGAAGAAAGGGATCTAAGAACTCTAGAGAGAAAAACTGAGAAATCTTCTAAGTACGCAAGTTTTCCTCTGGATGATCTTTGAGTGTTCTAGAGCGTTTATGAACTTAAGCTTGTCCCTTCGAAATTCCGTCTCTCGGAGCTTCAAAAACTTCTCTATTTATAGTTGTGAGTTATGGCATATGTCCGTTGGAGACGACGATGCCACATGTCACAAGCTTCTAAGGAAAACGGCCATAATTCGAACTTGTTGCAAGGCGGGGGGCAATTAATGCACCGTACATGAGAGCATATTTCTCGTGTAGAGTAGGTAAGCGTTGTCGGCTTCTCATTGGTCGAGGTTTGTAGTTGGTGAGAATGTCGAGTTGACCGTTCAACAACCTCGTATGTCTTCTTCGCCGAACTTTTCGAAAAGACTTGAATAGCCGGGTCGCTTTCCGTAGGATACGTAGATCGAAAAGTCTCTGTCTTCTTCAGTGAGTCGGCTGACGAGGCATCTACCGAGTAGGTCAACGGGCGACCGCGAAGGTGCGTGCTTGTTTTCGTTCTTCTTCGCTGAGTCGGGCCGACAGTGGCATCTACCGAGTAGGTCACGGTGGCGGCCGCGAAGGTACCGTGATTGTTTCTGTTCTTCTTCGGATGAGTCGGCCGACGGGGCATCTACCGAGTAGGTCACGGGGCGACCGCGAAGGTCTTGTGCTTGTTTTCGTTCTTCGCCGATGACTATCACGGTGGGAGTAGTCTTCTACCGATGATTTGTCGCTGATGCGCCGTTCTTCGACCGAGTGGAAGATCGACCGCCGATCGAAGAACACAAGCGATTACACCGATGACGTGGGGTTCGAAAAGTATCTTCCACGGAAGATCGGTTCAACAACTACCCCGTACGTGACTTAGACGAAAATAATAAACAATACATCAAGTCTAACCTATACATCGCCTAATCCTAACGACACACTAATCTACTGATATCAGCTAGGTTTTGGGATCTTCAATTCCATAGTACTACTATGATTTTCCCCAATTTTCTTTTAACCGAACAACAGCTGAGTATCATCTACTGACTCATATCTAACATATACTATATCATTTTGTCAGTATACCATATCGATCTTCGGTATACCGTAAAATACAATATACCGAACATTACAGTATATCGAATCTTGACGATATAGTAATATATTATGGTATACCGATAGTTAAAACTATACCAAAATATTATTTATTTAAAAACACATCCACATATATTTAAATATGTTGGTCCGGAGATGAAAGTCAGGTGTAGAGGGGAGGGGGGGTGAATACACCTAATCACAGTTTCTTTTTCTCAAACGCGAAGGACAGCTGAGCTGTAGGTTGCAACTGATGAACAGGGCCAAATAGTAACCCTCGATCGGGGGTCAGAAGTGTGCCAACTACTGAGCTCTCCTACTGACTTTTGTCAGTACTTGAAACTCAGTCGGAGACATTGTGTGGATAAGTGTGTGGGGCCCGGAGATTCGTCTCAGTTTGAAAACGTGATTTTCACAAATCAAGTAATTGGCTAGTGCGCTTTGAGAATACGTTTTATGCAAAGATATGATTTTTAATCAGTTTGTATGCTATGCAATAAAACAGTAAATAATACAAGCAATTTTTAACGTGGTTCGGATACGCAAGATCCTACGTCCACGGTCCTGCCGAACAGGAGTTCTTGTTGATTTATCTGAGCAAGTCTCAGGAAGGAATCTGTGCACTGGACAGACCCTTCTAAGTTATAGTCCTTAGCGACTTTACAAATCAAACCGAAGTTTGAAAGGGAGGGGATAATCTTCAACTAGAAAGGAGTTCTTTCCGTAAGAACAATCACTAAAAGTGAACTCCTTCGAATTTCTAAGCTATAAATTTGGCAATGAGCTTAGCTAGAGAAGAGGGATCTAAAGAACTCTAGAGAGAAGAACTAATGATATTATATTGGGCAAGTTCTTCGCTGTATTAATCTTGAATGCGCTAGAGTTGTTCGAAAGCTTGAGCGTTTTTCCCTTGATATCCCGTGCGTGAAGCTCGGATTTCTTCTCTATTTATAGTTGTGAGCAGGCATATGTCCATTGGAGAAGACGATGCCACGTGTCACAAGCTTCCAAAGAAAACGGCCATAAATTCGAATTGTTGCAGCAGAGTTGTTGGACACTGTACATGAGAGTAGCTTTAGTTGGTCAGAGCAGATAAAGCGTTGTCGGCTTCTCATTGGTCGACGTTTGTGGTAGGTGAGATTGTGTCAGACATCGGAGTTGACTCTTTCTAATCCTCGTATGTCTTCTGCTGACTTTCGAAATGACTTTAGCGACTGAGTCATTTTTCGTCGGATCTGATGAGACTTTAAGCGATCTCTGTCTTCTTCGTCTGAGTCGGCTGACAAGAGATATTCTCTTGAGTATGGTCAGCTGATGACTGCGAAGGTACTGAGCTTGCATAGAGTTCTTCTGCTGATGTCTGTCAGCTGATGAGGTGTCTTCTATTGAGAGTGAGGTTTAGCCGATGACAGAAGAAGGCAAGCAATTACACTGATGACGTGGGGTTCTGGAAAGTAACTTCGTCAAAAGATCAATCCAACAATTTACCCCGTACAGGACTTAGACACAAAGATAGATAATAAAAACAGTCTAGCCTATACATCATCTAGTCCTATCAAGACACTACACTACTGATATCAGCTGGGTTTTGGGATCTTCAATTCCATAGTACTACTATGATTTCCCCCAATATTATTTTAACCACTAACAGCTGAATACCATCTACTGACTCATAACCCAACAATTTCCCCCTAATTGATGATGCCAAAACCTCTATAAAATATAAAGAAAGAATACTAAACTACTGACATAGATAGACTTTAGTAAACTGAATCAGTTAGCCTTAAGAGTTCAGCAATTGAGAGATAGGCAAAATCAGAGAAATGGTTATGTGTGAGTGTGTGTCAGATCACTTCAGTGATCTGTTGTGATAAGCATAACACAACTAAAAGCCTTAAGACAATGAGTAATTGTCTGGCCAGAAGAAAAGGAACTGATATATATGAAGAAGATTACAGGGTTCCTATTCTTCTATACAGGGGATGAGAAGACTATTGCTAACGTCTGAATCTATGGGTCTTCTTCTTGAAGTCTTCAGACCTGTCAGCAGGAGGATCCATGCCATAATATTTGTAAATCCTTGCACGCAACGTCTGGATTTCCTTGAGATCAGCAGGAATATCATAACTTAGATCATGATGATAAGCTGCTGCTTCGATCTCATCTTCTATCTCCTTCGTGCATAGCACGCCACGAGTAGTCCTAGGAGGAGGGATGCATCTGAATGCTGGAACTCTGATGGGGTATCTTCTGTCTTTCCATAATCTCTAGGAGCTAATCTCTGAGCTGAGCATTGTATTGATGAATAAATTCTTCAAAAAGTTGATCAGCTGGTATCCTAGATGGATAGAAGCCCCATACATAGTGTTGGATATGAGTCAGTAGATTGATACTCAGCTGTTCTAGGGTTAAAAGAAATTAGGGAAAATCATAGTAGTACTATGGAATTGAAGATCCCAAAACCGAGCTGATATCAGTAGATTAGTGTGTCGATAGGATTAGCTGATGTATAGGTTAGACTTGATGTTATGTTTATTGTTTTTGTCTAAGTCCTGTACGGGGTAGTTGTTGAACTGATCTTCTGGCGGAAGATACTTTTCGGAACCCCATGTCATCAGTGTAATCGCTTGCGTTCTTCGTCAGAAGCTGAATGCTAAACTAAGCTGGAGACAGCGCATCAGCTTACCCGATCTCAGTAGAAGACATTATCAGCTGATGGTCATCAGCGGAAGAACCTATGCAAGCACAATACCTTCGCAGTCGACCAACCGACTATCGAAGCTCACTTCATCGGCCGACGACTCGACCGAAGAAGACAGAGACGTATTCGCCCATCGTACCCGACGTAAAAGCGACCCTACACCCGAAGTCTTTTCGAATAGTTCGGCAGAAGACATACGAGGTTGTTTGAATGGTCAACTCGACACTCTCACCAACTACAAACCTCGACCAATGAGAAGCCGACAACGCTTACCTACTCTACGCAAAGCCGTGCTCTCATGAACAGTGCATTAACCGCCCCCGCCGCAACTAGCTCGAATTTATGGCCGTTTTCTTTGGAGGCTTGTGACACGTGGCATCGTCGTCTCCAACGGACATATGCCACAACTCACAGGCTATAAATAGAGAAGGATTTGAAGATTTCGAAACACGGGAGGAATATACGCGAAATCAAGGGAAAGCATTCAAGCTCACAACGCTCTAGAACCTTCAAGCTTATCCGAGAGACGAACTAGTTTTCATAGAACACTTCTTGTAGTTCATCTCTCTAGAGCTCTTTGATCCCTTTCTTCTCTAAACTAAGCTCATTGCTAGATTCATAGCTTAGATTCGAAGGAGTTCACATTTAGTGAATCGTTCTTATTGTAAGAACTCCTTCTCGCTTGGAGAATATTCCCTCCCTTCTAAACTTAGGTTTGGATTGTAAAAGTCGGTAAGGACTATAACTTAGAAGGATCTCGTCCCGCGTACGGTTTCCTTGCTCGAGACTTCCTCGGATTAATCAACAAGTTTCTCCCGCCGAGTTCGGGACCGTGGACGTAGGATCTCGTTATTCGAACCACGTTAAAAATCGCTTGTGTTATTTACTATTTTATCGCATTGCCTTTAACCCGAGTTTTAAATCATCGGCTTGCATAAAACGTATCTTAAAAAGCGCACGACCAAAAGACTTTACATTGCGAAAACACGTTTTCAAAAGAGACGACTCCGGGCCTAACACTTATCCACACTACGGTCTCCGACCGGAGTTTCGTAATACCGACATCGGCCAGTAGAAGAGCTCGAAGCCGACTCACTTTGACCCCAAGTGATCGAAGGCTTATTTGGCACTGTTCATCGATTGCAAACATCGCTTCACTGACCTTCACCGAGAAAAAGAAACGAGCTCGTGTGTATTCACCCCCCCCCTCTACACCCGACTTTTCGTCTCCGGACCAACACATAGTATCCCTTGATAAATTCTTCTTTGAGTTCCTCCCACTTCTCGTTCGATCCCGCTCGGCACCCATTTGTCTATATGAGGAATAGGAGCTTTCTTGATGTAAGGTGCTCCGGGTGCTCCTCTCCGGTAAGACCTTGGGATCTCGCCTTTTCCAATCTACTACCGGCTCGCCGGCTATCTTATCCGTCGGTTGAATGATCTTAGCCAGGTCGCCCAATCTTTTCTTCTCTCCGAGACCCGGCGATCTAAGCATCTCCTCTTCGGAGATTTAATCCCTTCAGGCGTGGCCTCCCGTGGTTGCTCGTCCTCGGCCTCTTGCTCGGGTGTAAGAGTAGGAGTATAAGAACTCGAGCTAAGGGTATGACCGCAAAGTAGAAGACGCTTTGGCTAGCTCCTCTTGAGCTTTCTTCTTTTGTTCATCAAGGATCGAGTTTAGTCTTTTCTTTGGCAATCTTGCCAATTATTTTTCTAGGCTTCTTAGCCTTCTTAGCTTCTTCAATCATTGTTCATGATCCAGCTGATCTTGCAGCTTCTGAGCAACTTCTTTATCAAATGCCTCCTGCTCCGCTTAGGATTTAAATTTAGGCATCGGGGAAGATGGAGGAGTAACTTCAGTAGTGATCTCCTTCCCCGACCTTTGCGGTGGCAGTGGCTCATCGAGAAATCGAGCAATATCTTTAATGTGCTGAGCAGTTGAAACATTTACTGGCTCAGTCACAACTGGTTGGACTTCTGGGACTTGGACATTTCCAGGAAGGGATACTTCAGAACTGGTTCCAGCCTGAATAGCTGAACCTTCCCCCTGATTTCCTTCCCCCTTACTAATAGCTTGGACTTCTGGGCTTTTCTCCACTTCAGCCTGTTCCGCCTCAGCCTGTTCATCTATCACGGCTTCTTCCCCCTTTTTGGCATCATCAGCCAGGGAGAGGTGGTGATCGCTGTATTGCACCAAATAATCCTGCAAAACTTGAGAATTATATAAGTATAGTTCACATGGTATCGAACACAGGGAACGGAGGACTAGACACATTAATTTTCTACTTAGCTTGAGTTTGGTTAGCAACCACGCAAGTTTTAAGATTCTATCTAAACTAAGAACTTGTAAAAACTGAAAGTAATTGTAAAAACTGAAAACTGAATTTAAACTGTTTTAACTAGGCAGTTGAGAGATGGGTCCAACAGAATATTCACACACACGTAATTCCAATCCTCGGCACATAAAATGAATTAATCTTAAGAATCAACTAGTTATAGATTACCGTAACTTAAACTGCGTAATCCTCACTCCCACTTACTTAGTCGGTAACCACCATGTTGGGCATCGAAACGGCTACTTCCCTAATTTAGCTACAACCTACGTTGTTGGGCAATCAATAGATTTAATAGGTAAACAGCTTTATCGAACTAAGGGAGCCTAGTATAGGAGCCTACTCGTATGTTGGGCATCTAATAGTCTCCTACCGGTTTAATCCAATTATTCTAATGAATAACTTTGCTACTTACCTAGCCTAGTTCCACGAGAAACGATGGAAGTACTAAGTTAGCTACAAACTAAGCAACTTAGGGTGGTCAATCCTAAATTACTAGTCAGATTAAATAAATCAGAATTAACCCGAAACCCTTCAATTAATTATCAGCACCTAAGCCTCATGTACTATTCACGTGTGCGTTTTACGTCCTGCCGGACCACTAGAAATTTAGCTACTCATGAAACTGTCCTGACTGCACAGATAAGACACATTGCAAAACAAAACATGCATCATTTGTAACCCTAACCCTAGCATGCACGAAAACTAATATAAAGTAAAGATACGAATTAAAACAGAGAATCTAAACACGTACTGAACTGAAAACTAAACAACAACTGAATTTAAAAAAAAAATTGAAATAGGATCAAGAGTACCGATAGTCTTCGATCTCTTGAAACAATCGGAAAACATGAAACGAACTAAGCTAACGGTTCGAACATTAAAACTGAATTACGAAGTGTTTGTTTCATCAACTAAAACTACTGCTTGCATGAAACGAAAATGGTTAATGAGTTCTTCTTCTTTGGCGGTGCGGTGGCTTCGGCGGTGTGGTGTGGCTTCGACGGCGGCGTGGTGGATTCAGAATTGATTGATCGGAAAAGGGATGATGTTTCGTAGTTATGAGGAGGTCGGGGCGTGAGAGAGTCTTCTGAATTCCGTGCCTCTTCATCCTTATATAATGATCCTAGATCACATCTAGGGTTTCTTGTTGGATAAGGAAAGGATCTTGATAGATATGGAAATATCTAATCCTTCCTTATCCATCTTCTTTCCTTTCTTCCCTCTTTCCTTTCTTTCCTTCTTCTTTCCTTCTTTTCTTTCTCGGTCAAAACCGCACAAAATCTCGCCATTACAGCTGGAAACTCGTTGCCACATCATTTCCATGTGTCGTGCCAAATCAGCCTATTTTCCGGCATAACTGCCAACAAAAGCGTCTCGCCTGCACAGTTAAGAGACTTTTCGGACATAAATAATTAGGTACGAAATCGACTCATCAAATCTCCTTACACTTGAACTATACTCGCCCTCGAGTATAAGAAGAACAAAAGATAAGTACCTAATTATTTTTGGTCTTCCCTAAGACCTTAGACACAAAATAAAAGACTCAAGACTCGAACAAGAACAAAAACAAGACTCGACACAAACAGAAGAAAGAAAATAACAACGGACTCACAAAACGAACACAAGAAGCTATACCAATCAATTCGAAATTCTCCACACCAATTAACTAGCCAAGCAATGTCGAATCATGCAATCATGATCTCATCCAACAAGTAGACAATGCAAATTTTGAAACTAAGCACATATATATCAACTTGGTCAAAATCTAAACAATGTGGATCTCCTCAAGTTTCACTCAACACTCAACTAATCTAGGTCCGGTTCAAGCCACTCAAAGGAAAACAATCCACGCAATCACGATAAGAATTCATCACAATAGCAATATCAAGGAGGTCTTTCTCATTCGGTTGTAATGGGGCTTAGGACTTAGACAAATTGATGTTGGTAAGGGTCCTAGGGGTACTAAGCTCCATTAAAATTCAGAATCAATGTTATGCATGTAAAACTCTCTCACCTGTGCAGTCAAGACAGTCAAATTCCCACCAATTAAGAAAATTCACTTCAATGCTACAATATCAATACTATGCACCCATACTCTTCCTTTTACGCCACGTTTCATATTCGGAATTTTTTTTCTTTTCCCTTTTTTTTTTTCGTGGCATATACTTTTTTTTTTTTTTTTTTTGCAAACTAGGCACAAACTGTCTCAACTGTACAGACAGAACACTTTGAATTCTGCTTATATAGAGCAGTTTTTACACTTAGACTTTTTATCCAATCGTTTCTCTGCAAGCATGTCTAGGATCAGGGGGTAGGATACATATGTAATACACTTCGATTTTAACTATCGTGCACGTAAGAGTTCGTAAAACATGCAATAACATGGGTCAAGAGAAAGTTTAAAAAGGCCTTGGCTTAAATTTTACTAACTCAAATCAAAGAAACGGTCAAGGCTCAAATTGGTTCACTAAGGGATAATGTAGGGTCGGAAATATTTTGTCGCGGCCGTGTGGCTAAAAATCCTTAGTGCCTCCTATCTTTTATCACATGTGACTCAAACATAGTGCGATTTTGCAGATAAACACTCTCAAAAGAATAGTAGGAAGTGTCCTACTTTAAGGCTCAAATCTAATTTAAGTGAGTGGTTATTAAATTTTGATCCAACAAAGTTTATTTTTCGTCATCCCAAATTACATGCATATACGTGCCTAGATCTACTCTTCACAAAGTCCACAAGCAAGCATATTGAAAATAAAAGCACAAATAAGACAAGCTTGATCATAGAAAACGGCACTTCAAAATCAAAAATTTTGGCATGCTTCGACACAAAATACCCCCCTCCTTACACTTAAACCTTGTTCGCCCTCGAGCAAGAGAGAAAAGACAAAACAAAGAGAGAATGCATGACAAAATAAACACAAAAACACCCTCCTTACACTTGGTCCCTACCAAGTGTTAGAACAAACGAAAACTAAAGACAAAAGATAAAATACAAAGAAACACCCCCCTCCCTACACTTGATCCCTATCAAGTGTAAGAACAAGAAAAACACACAAGAACAGACTCAAAACATAAAACAAAAACACAAAAATGAAAAATAAAATTGGGGAAGAAAAGTCACCGGTCGCCTCGCCTGGGCAGGCGAGGCAGTCTGCTCATAACTGTGCGGCGGATGCGATCTACTTTGCGGCCAAGGGAATCCATATTCCATACTTTGCTCCTCCAAAGGCCATCTCCTTACACTTAAATCCCAATTTCATACTTAGCCAAAATCTGGAAAAGAAAAGAAACAACACCAAGCATAAAATCAAACTAAAAACACGAAATCAAAGAAAAACGGAAAAAATACGGGTTGCCTCCCGGAAGCGCCTCTCTTTAAAGTCTTCGGCTAGACCTCCTTTTTAAGAGTCAATCGGGTGACGGCATGAACAGTGGAGTCTCATCCACTGCCTTGATCACCCGCTTTAATCTCTTCCCACGGTCTTTATACCACTCGAAATCTGCATAGGCCTTCTTCCGAAATTTTTCCTCACACTTGGTTGATGGCCTATCCCCTTGCAAGACGATGGTAGTCTGCTCCCTTGCTGCCCTTATCTTGTCTCTTTCAGGTTGGGGCTTTACTTCCACGGTTTTCAGCCATTCTGGTATAGAATCGTCCTGACTGGGCAGCTGAGACAAACTCCTGACAGTAGCCAATTCTGGAGTTGCGTGTAAGGCCAAAATGCTTTCTCTGATCTCCTCGTCCCTCATATCATCGAGATTTGATTCGGTCAGCCCTTGAGTCAAGGTGACCTCCATCTTATCCTGCATCACATACGTCTCAAGATATTCTTGGACAAAGCTTTTAATGGAGTCAGTAGATAAAACATTTTCATTTTCATGATCAAAGGGCCTCTTAAGTGCTTCAGCAATTTGATAATCATACATTTCATTATGGTATGCAACACTTATAGATCCCTCATCTACATTGATTATGGCCTTCACAGTTTTTAAGAACGGTCTACCCAATAAAACACCCGCAGTACCCTCAACTTTCCTATCATCGTGTCATGACATAAAAATCTCTTTGGATAGACAAAGTTGTTAATTCTGACCAAGATGTTTTCAAGTAAACCTACCGGGGCAATGCATGACCTATCCGCTAATTGAATTATCACTTTGGTGGGTACTAATTCAGCTCCAATCAATTGATTATAAACGGATAATGGCATAACATTTATAGATGCACCTAAATCACACATAGCCTGCTTAATCATAACATTTCCTATCAAGCACGGTAGTGTAAACATACCTGGGTCCGCACACTTAGCGGGTAGCATCCTTTGAATGATTGCTGAAACGGAGTGGTCCATAACAATTTTCCCGGACTTCGGGACTTTTCTAGTGATAACGTCCTTTACTAACTTTCTGAACTTAGGAATTTTGACGGCCTCAAGGAAAGGAATATTAATATCCAATTTCTCGAATAGCTTAAGGTAGTCCATGTACTCCTTGTTCGGCATCTTTTTCCTTTTCAAAGCTTCGGGGAATGGTGGAGGAATCAGATTTTCAGGCTCTGACTGGCCATTTAGGACGTCCTCTTCGTCCCGTTTTTGTTCTGGATCATCATCATACTGCTTCTTTAAGCTTTCTGGTGGTATGAGCTGATCTGCAGCCTTCCTCGTCGCTGCTGACTTCTCTAGGTGTCTTGCCTGTACAGTTGGGCCAGGCAATTCTTTTCCTCCAAGCAGTGTAATTTGGTTGCAGTTTTGGGCACTCGGATTGGGTTGTGTTTGAGCTTGTGAAGGTAAACGCCCTTGACCTCCCTTCAGATCTTGGAGTGAACTGGCTAGTCTGGACACTTGCTCGGATAGAGTTTCCAAGGTAACTTGTTGGTCCATCTTCAATTGTTGCATCTCTTCCTTCATGGCTTGGATCTCATTTTGATTTGAAATTATCTCCTTCTCCATCTGCCTCTGATATGTAATTGATTCCTTTTGAGAAGCAATCATTTCGCGTATCAATTCTTTAAACGAAGAAGATCCCTGGTCTTCCTGGCCAGGCGATGGACCTTGCTGCTGATATATTCGATGGTGTGGAGGTTTGTATGCTTGAGACGGTTGTTTAGCACAGTTTGTACCATTAGTAGGTGTCTAGTACAAATTGTCATAGCGGTGGATAAGTTGTTGTACTTGACTTTCTGGAAATTCTACTCGCTTGTGCAGTCGGGCAACCTTCTCTCCATCAGTTTCCTTTTTCCCACACATACTTAATTGACTTACATTAGCCATAGCATTCGGATTAGGCTGAGTATGAGCTGGAAGCTGTCCTTGAGTGCTCTTCATCTCTTGCATCGTAGAATTCAGCTTATTCATCTGCTTGGCCAAGTTTTCCATCGTAGCTTGCTGATCCTTCTTTGTCTGATTTATCTCCCGCTACATTTGTTGTTGAAATGCAGTAGTGTCCTTCTGCGAAGAAACCATTTCGGCCAAAAGCTTTTCTAAAGGGCTCTGCTTTGCTCCCGGGCGGGCAAAGGGGCACTCTGCTGTTGAAACTGCTTTTGATGCGGGGGTCTATACGCCTGCTGATAGCCATTATGATTAGGAGGTTGGTACGACTGTTGATAGCCTTGTTGCTGCTGGTATGATTGATGAAATTGTGGTTGAGGCGTATTCCTCAGCTGGAAATGCTCCTCCGGTTACTTCCAACAGAGGTTCGGATGAACCCCTTGCTGCCCGCTCCAATTTTCAGCTACTTTTACATCTTCTCCCGGACATTGCAGCGACGTATGTCCTTTCTCTCCACATGCTCCACATGCGTAATCGGTATTCGATCGGCTCGAACTAGGAGCGTTCTGTTTAAGTATTAAATCGAGCTTGTCTTGCAATAGGCTGAATTTTGCCTCCACCTTACTATCGATCTCATCCATGTAATCGGAATGAGACCAATTGACAGCTCTCCTTATTGGTTTCGGCCCTTTGTATTGCGAGGTGGATTCCACAAGTCCTTCAATAATATTTCTTGCATCTTCATAGAGACTTGTATGGAAATTCCCTTTTAAGCCAATATCGACCATGACTTTTGCTTCGTCGGTCATACCTTGATAGAAGATTTGCAAAAGCTCCACGTCTGAATAGCCATGGTTAGGACAACTATTGACAAGTCGTCCAAATCTCTCCCAATATGCGCCGAAGGTTTCGTCGATTTCCCGAGCGATCCGGAAATCGCTTCTTAAGTGCATTTGTCTTTGATTGCAGAAAATACTTTTTCAAGAAAACCGTACGCATTTGGGCCCACGTCGTGATCGTGTTTGGCTTAAGACTTGAGAACCAAGCTTGTGCTCCATCTTGCAGTGTGAATGGAAAAGCCTTGAGCTTGAATGCATCCGGATTGCCTTGCTCGTGCGGGTTGCGGACTTGGTTGAATGATGCCAAATAGGAATTTGGGTTCTCGTTCATCCTCCCGTAGAATTTAGGCATTGCTTGCGACCATGTTCGACTTGACATCTATTTGTTCGGTAGTTGTGATTTGGATTGGGCCGGGTAAGTCCGCTCCCATGTCAAGCGATCCGGCATTCATGCGCAAAGGTGGATCAACTCCGTTTTCCATCTCTCCCACCGATTCGAACTTTCTAATGGAGTATTACGCCTTGTTTTGTCGAACACGAGCGGTCTCGTTTCGACACGCTATTCGATCAACGGAGTTTGTCTTGTCTCTTGGCCCGGGCGGGTAAGACGTTTCTGCCTCGGAAAGAATCTATTGCTTTTGCAGCTTTGTCCTCTTCCTATTCATCTTCGCTGTTTTCTCGATCTCAGGATCAAATATGAGGTCAGGGTTGGAAGACCTGCTCATGCAACGCTTAAAAGAACAAAAAGATTAGTAGAAAAGCAATAAAACTAGATAACACCGTTCCCGAGCAACGGCGCCAATTTGGTGATCGTCGTATTGCACCAAATAATCCCGCAAAACTTGAGAATTATATCAGTATAGTTCACAGGGTATCAAACACGGGGAACGGAGGACTAGACAAATTATTTTTCTACTTATCTTGAGTTTGGTTAGCAACCACGCAAGTTTTGGGTTTTTATCTAAACTAAGAACTTGTAAAAACTGAAAGAAATGTAAAAACTGAAAACTGAAATAAACTGTTTTAACTAGGCAGTTCAGAGATGGGTCCAGCAGAATATTCATACACGTAATTCCAATCCTCGGCACATAAAATGAATTAATCTTAAGAATCAACTAGTTATAGATTACCGTAACTTAAACTGCGTAATCCTCACTCCCACTTACTTAGTCGGTAACCACCATGTTGGGCATCGAAACGGCTACTTCCCTAATTTAGCTACAACCTACGTTGTTGGGCAATCAATAGATTTAATAGCTAAACAGCTTTATCGAACTAAGGGAGCCTAGTATAGGAGCCTACTCGTATGTTGGGCATCTAATAGTCTCCTACCGGTTTAATCCAATTATTCTAATGAATAAATTTGCTACTTACCTAGCCTTATTCCACGAGAAACGATGGAAGTACTAAGTTAGCTACAAACTACGCAACTTAGGGTGGCCAATCCTAAATTACTAGTCAAATTAAATAAATCAGAATTAACCCGAAACCCTTCAATTAATTATCAGCACCTAAGCCTCATGTACTATTCACGTGTGCGTTTTACATCCTGCCTGACCACTAGAAATTTAGCTACTCATGAAACGCGTCCCGACCGCACGGATAAGACACATTGCAAAACAAGAACATGCATCATTTGTAACCCTAACCCTAGCATGCACGAAAACTAATATAAAGTAAAGATACGAATTAAAACGAGAGAATCTAAACACGCATCGAACCGAAAGCTAAACAAGAACTGAATTTAAAACAAAAATTGAAATAGGATCAAGAGTACCGATAGTCTTCGATCTCTTGAAATAATCGGAAAACATGAAACGAACTAAGCTAACGGTTCGAACATTAAAACTGAATTACGAAGTGTTTGTTTCATCAACTAAAACTACTGCTTGCATGAAACGGAAATGGTAAATGAGTTCTTCTTCTTTGGCGGTGCGGTGGCTTCGGCGGTGTGGTGTGGCTTCGACGGCGGCGTGGTGGATTCGGAATTGATTGATCGGAAAAGGGATGATGTTTCGTAGTTATGAGGAGGTCGGGGCGTGAGAGAGTCTTCTGAATTCCGTGCCTCTTCATCCTTATATAATGATCCTAGATCACATCTAGGGTTTCTTGTTGGATAAGGAAAGGATCTTGATAGATATGGAAATATCTAATCCTTCCTTATCCATCTTCTTTCCTTTCTTCCCTCTTTCCTTTCTTTCCTTCTTCTTTCCTTCTTTTCTTTCTCGGTCAAAACCGCACAAAATCTCGCCATTACAGCTGGAAACTCGTTGCCACATCATTTCCATGTGTCGTGCCAAATCAGCCTATTTTCCTGCATAACTGCCAACAAAAGCGTCTCGCCTGCACAGTTAAGAGACTTTTCGGACAGAAATAATTATGTACGAAATCGACTCATCAAGAGGCGAGTGCGGATGGTTGTCACCTCCTTATCCAAATTAAAGCAAAGATTCTTGATGAAGGTGGCGGTGGATTCGAAATCTTTGATTGCATCACAGTATTGCTCCCATTCCTTCTCCTGATCAGCTCTAAATTGTTTGAGTTGGGCTGCGGACTCCTGTCTAAGTTTTAGCAGAGACTGATCATGAGATTATGTCATCCCCTTCTGAATTTCTTTGAGTGCCTCCGCCTGTTGTTGAATGGCTTTCTGAAGGCTCGAGGAGGCCACTCTGTTCCTTTCATCCATAGTGGCTTGGACTGCCGCAAGGCCTTGAGTCAGCTGCTCAGAGAATGACTTCTGCTGAGAGATAAGGAGCTACTGACTTTGAGCGGCTAAGTCCGCCTTCTGAGCTGTAAGGGCGGCCTCGACAATCTCCTGAATATTAACTGAAGAAGTAGGAGTTTCGGAGACCTTCTCAACCCCGTTCGCCGGTCGGTCGACGCTCTAAGTCCCGGGCTTTGGTGTACTGAGCCCATTTGAGATGAACGTCTTTTGCAAGGAGTCGATTCTTATCTCCCTGTCGCCTGATGGCTCTTTTGACCGACTTAGAGGTCACGAAACTGATGGGTTTGATCTGATAACTGCTGGTTCTGAGCCTCTGCTCAGATGTCGCGATCTATTGCGCTCGACTCGGCTTCGAGGCAATTGGGGCA
This sequence comes from Lavandula angustifolia, assembly GCA_028984105.1. Classification (NCBI taxonomy): domain Eukaryota; kingdom Viridiplantae; phylum Streptophyta; class Magnoliopsida; order Lamiales; family Lamiaceae; genus Lavandula; species Lavandula angustifolia. The sequence goes on along the minus strand of CM054819.1, from coordinate 9,643,679 downwards.
TCACCCGATGTGGAGGGTGGTGGTGATCGGCCCCGTTCGCGAGGAGTGTTACCCTTAGCAGATCCTCCCAAATCTGCATCCTTGGGTGGCGCCTGATCCATGTCATCATCTTTATTGTCATCGTCGTTGTCATCACCATGATGAGATGGAGGCGAAGGGCTGTTGACTGGAGCTGAGGATCTTAAGCTTAGCAGATAGAGCATAGCAGCGCGAAGATCCTCGAACCCTATAGCTGATTGCAAGCTCTGCTCTTCTGTCAGTAGGGACAAGGCTGACTGAGTCCTGATAAGTTCTTCAAGAATATCCCAGCTAAGGAATCTCAGCAGCATTTGTGTCCTGGCCCTTATGGCAATATCGACCAGATCCCGATGTTCAGCTATTTCGGGGATCTGAGTATTGAACTCTCCAGTGGCTCAGAGACGGGTGGAGTGTATTATCGTCCACTCTGAGGAGCTTTCCTCAGTCGGTACTCCAGTGTGCGACTGAGTCTCTGAGGAACTAATCCGCTGGACTTTATCTTTCAGCGTGGCACCTTCTATGCCTGTGTCTGCGTCAAGTGGTGGATCCTCCCGAGTGGGTGGAGGAGAGGCAAGTTTTGCTGGAACCTCAGAAGGTCCAGGCTTGCTGAGCCTCTTCCTCTTAGGCGGGTCGGTGCGAGGGGGCAAGTCGGAAGTGACTCTTTTCTGCTCAGGCGGCCCTCGCCCGATGGATTTCTCAGCAGCGGCTCTTATCTTGAATTTTATGAGCTTGCGGTCGAAATATCTCGCATCAACAAAGGCTGAGCGATCTGATATTGACTCTTCGATAATTACGGATATCTTTGTCCCGTACAACAGCTTTCCCACACTTATAAGACTCCTCTCACCAGTGGGCATCGCTGTGAACTTCTGAGCCTGAGTTTTAAGCTCGGCTACATAGTAGTCAGTCCAATTGACTCTAACTCCATCATCTATTATCATCATCAGCTGAATGCGAGGCTTGGATAGCTGATCATACGAACCGGCTGAGCTCATAAGAATGTGAGAAACAATGTACGTGAGCCCTCGGTACTCTGGTAGCAGCAAATTCTTCGGCAGAGCTATCTTGAAGACTACGTCGTTTCTGCCACAGAATTTCTGAACATAAGAGTTGATCTCTTTCTCCTTGTATCCAATGGGTGAGACTCCGCGCACTGGGAGATCAAATGTCAGCTCCACGGCGGATCGGATATCGATGATGTGTTCACTGGCATCCTAAGATTGAGGGACAACTTCCTTCATGTATGAGAACCTGGATTCCTCCACGCCTGTATCTAGGGTTCTCCAGTTGTAGTAGACTTCTGCAACTTGTCTGGGCAAGTATGCTCTGGGTTGCTTCGAGACGAGAAGCTCTAGTTCGGAAGTCTCGAGAGCCGTGAAGACGGGCTCAAGATATGGAAGATCGGCTTGGTGTAGCGCCATCGTCGGCTCGAACGAGGATTCGGGACTTGATGATTTCATCGATGTTGGTGGGTGTTTTGACAGCCATATTATCTCGCAAATTTTCTGTTAGAGGCGAAATAATAGAAGTCAAAACACAATTTATTCGCAATAATGTAGATGATGTTTACCGTAAATGTAGAGCTTGGTTGAAAAGAAAGTTCAGATTTAGAAGAGAAGTTGAATCGAAAATGCTGAAATTTCTTAAGCTCTAATGGCGATAAATGTGTGAAAGTGGATTTGAGGTAGAAGATAAAAAGATTTTATATGATCGTGCATATCAAACAGTTTAGATCGTACGGTTGGGGTTCAATCTAAATTTTTTAATGACGGTTGTGATTTGATGTTATAAATGGAATGATTACACAAGCCGCCTCTACCATAGACCCACGTAGGATTATGCGCAGTTAAGGTAACTGAAAAGACATGCATTAAATGCGGCTGCGAGCAGCATTAAAGACTAAGTCATTTTAAATGAGAACGGTTTCCTCTCGACTTATCCTTAAAATTAATGGCGGGGAAATAAATGCTCATTAACTACCGAGTGCAAGCGGCGAGATAATAAACGCTAGCATGCTTCGATAAAATTAAGTATATTAAGACTACGCAAACCTCTTCGACTGATTTTACGATCAGCTGGTTACCGTTTAGACTCAGGAGGACAATTGATGTGCTGATGACCACGTTCCCCCTTACTGTGTACAGTTTGATTCTCCCAACTGAATCATTGTACTGAGTACTTGACCTGTCATACTGATTTCTTCTACCGACTCTACTCGGTAGGTTCCGAAGAGACCTAGCTCAACCGATAATTCTCTGAATCTGTTCTCAACTAGTGGTTTGGTCAGTATATCTGCCCTTTGCTTGTCAGTATGGATTTTCTCCATTCTGATATCCTTCTTCTCGACATGGTCTCTGATGAAGTGGTGTCGAATATCCACGTGCTTGCATCTCGTATGGAGAACTGGATTCTGAGTTATAGCAATAGCACTGGTGGAGTCACAGTAGATGGGCACTTCATCCTGAATTATACCATAGTCTCTCAGTTATTGTTGAAGCCAAAGGATCCGGTCACAAGAACTTCCGGCCAGCCATGTACTCATCTTCGGTGAGTGGACGTTGCCATTGAATCTTTGTTTCTTTGAAAACCAAGATATTAGTTTCTTTGCCTAGCAACTGACACATTCCAGAAGTTGACTTTCGATCTATCCTGCATCCTGCATAATCAACATCAGAATAACCTGTCAGTATTAGATTATCATCAGCAGGATACCATAACCCTGCGTCAGGTGTTCCTTTTAGATATCGCTGAATCTTCTTTGTTGAGCCTAGATGACTTCGCTTGGGGTCCGCTTGAAATCTTGCACATACACCTACAGCATAAGTTATATCAGGTCGGCTAGCTGTTAAGTATAATAAAGAACCAATAATAGCCCTATAATCAGTAGATTTAACAGAAGCTCCCTCTTTATCTAGATCGATTTTGAAATTCGTATTCATGGGGATTTTGGTCGGCTTGCTCGAGTCGCGGCCAAATCTTTTCGGGGAGATCTCGAGTGTACTTGGCTTGATTGATGAATATTCCTTCAGGTGATTGCTTTACTTGAAATCCAAGGAAATAGTTCATCTCTCCCATCATGGACATCTCGAATTTCTCCTTCATCATTTTCTCGAATTGTTGACATATAGTCATGTTTCTGCAACCGAAAATTATGTCGTCCATGTAGATTTGCACCAGTAGGATGTCATGTCCTGACTTTATGTTGAACAGGGTGCGATCTATTGTCCCCTTCTGAAAACCTTTATGAAGTAGAAAGTCGATAGGGTATCGTACCAAGCCACGGGTGCTTGTTTTAACCCATACGAGCTTTACGAAGTCTCGTACACTGATGTCCCCGCGAAAGCCGGGCGGTTGTTCCACGTAGACTTCTTCCTTCAGCACGCCGTTCAGAAAAGCTGACTTTACATCCATTTGATATACTTTGAATCCTTGATGCGTTGCATAAGCTAGGAAGAGACGAATGACTTCCAATCTGGCGACTGGAGCGAATGTTTCATCAAAGTCGATTCCCGCTGCTTGACAATATCCCTTGGCAACTAGTCGAGCTTTATTTCGACAATGACGTTGTTTTCATCATGCTTGTTTTCGAAGACCCACTTAGTACCAATCACGTGCGATGTCTAGGTGCGTCAACAAGCTCCCCAAACTTCGTTTCTAACGAACTGGTTCACTCTTCTTGCATGGCGATGATCCGGCCCAGCATCGTTGAGTGCGTCCTCTATTGACTGAGGTTCTTCTGTGGACAAGAAATAAGAATAGAGTGAGCTTTCTCCTTGACTTAGTCTAGATCTTGTCCTTATAGTTGCTGACGGATCTCCTATAATAAGATCTGAAGAATGAGCGTCAAGCCATGAACGTCTGAGTCTGGCTTCTTCTTCTGATACTACTTCTGCACAGTTAGTAGGTGTGTTAGGCATTTCAGTTGTACTGTTCTGTAATTGCATTAGTTCAGTAAGAAGGTTAGGATCTACTGAGTTTCCAAGTTCAGGGGCATTTAGCTCAGGAACAGTATTTGTTCCCCCTGAGTTTATATTCTCAGTAGAGGTCTCAGTTACCACTGGGGCTTCCTCATTGACCGTTGTTACCTGTTGTTGATTCTGTTCAGTAGAATCAACCAGGCCTGCTACATCGCTTGTTGGCTGAGTCTGAATTTCTTCATCGTCTGACTCATCATCCCAACAATGCTGGATCTTTTCAGCTTTGTCGTTTAGTGTGAGATCATGTAGCTTGCTGCTGACATCTTCAGTATTTGTCTTTGTAGTTTTCCTGTTCTCAGTAACAAACTCATCAAAAACAACATGAGGGCTTTCCTCCATGCAAATGGTCCGATAGTTAAAGACTCTGAAGGCTTTACTGACCCGAGAGTATCCTAAGAATACTCCTTGATCAGATTTGCTATCAAAGACCTTCAACCGATCTTTCCCGTTATTGTGAATAAAGCACGGACAACCAAAAATATGAAAATGATAAATAGAAGGAATTCTCCCTTTCCATAATTCGTATGGTGTCTTCATGTGTTGCTGTGTAAGTAGTGAGCGATTCGAGTGTAGCGGTCAGTATCGGTAGCATCCGCCCGGGAACTTTGAGGGTAGTCCGAGTCGCTAGGAGCGTTCTTCTTTGCTTCTTTAAGTGTTCTGTTTTTGCATTCAGCAAGTCCGTTCTGCTGAGGGGTGCGAGCTGCTGATGTCTCGTGCTTAATTCCCTCCTTTTCGCAGTAATCTTTAACTACTGAGTTGAGAAATTATGTTCCTCTGTCTGAGCGAATTCTTTGTATCTTGATGTCCTTTTCCACACTAAGCTTTTTCAGCAGTTTGGGCAACTCAGTCTGGACATCAGATTTGTTGGCTATGAAGATAACCCATGTATATCTCGAGTGGTCGTCAATAACGACGAGGGCATACTTCTTGCCTCTTATAGTCCATTGGAGAGAGGCCGGCGAATAAGTCCATGTGTAGCGGTGAGGGATTCCATCACTTGGAAGGTGACGGAATAGGTGGATTGCTACTCTTTGTCTGCTTTCCCTTCAAACATACTTCACAATTCCTGTCTTTGATAAACGATTCGTTGGGCAGTCCTCTGACTTTAGAGTTCTTGGCTAGCTTGTTCATAGTCTTGAAGTTTAGGTGGCTGAGTCTCTTATGCCACAGGCATCCTGCCTTGTCACTAGATTTAGTCTGTGCGAGTAAGCAAGCCTTAGGTTCTGCGGTTTTCCAGTTTGCAACGTATATATTCTTCCTCCGCGAACCTGATAACACTGTTTTCCCTGTAGATTTATCAACAATATCACAGAAACCAGCGTCAAAGATAACTCTATTCAGATTGTCACAGAATTGACTGACAGAAAGGAGATTATGTTGAAGTCCTTCAACATATGTTACTCTTGGAACTGAGGCAGTCCCAATATTCAGTGTTCCGTATCCCCTTCTATAGCCTTTAGAGTTGTCACCAAACTCAATTCTGGGACCATCTTCCTGTATGTAGTTGGTCAGCAGGCTCTTTTGATAAGTCATGTGTCTCGAGCGCGGCCGTGCACTATCCAAGGGTCCTTATGCACCCGCAAAATAGAAACATTTTTAGGTACCCTTTGGTTCGGTTGGGTCCTTACATGTTAGTGGGTGATTTCGGAACCCGGATCGCTTAGGGACCTTAGAAGTCTCGAGACTTCTTCTTCGAACCTTGTCGGCTTTCTTCTCCACGGGGACTCGGAGATCCCGACTTTACGATGATTTTGGGTTCGTGAGCTTTCTTCTTCGAGGCTTTGCGCTCCTCCCGATCCCGGGCTCATAGTAGTACGAACCATGCGAGGCTGGATGTTCATACAATGGTTCCTTGTATCTTGCCTCGCCCACCCGACCTTCTTGGTTCCCCCGAGTTTGATCGTGGTGTCTGGGTTGGAACCTTTGGTCATTGTTTCTTGTTGCTCGGGCCGAGGTGCAACTATCTTACGTTTATTCTTCGTCTGAGGTGTTGAGTCAGTAGTCTGAACTTTACCTCTGACGATCCTATCAGCTAGCAGTTTTGAGCTCTTTGAAGTGGAAGCTTCGTGAGTATAGCCAAGTCCTTCTTTCATGGTTATTGGCCTTTGAGCTCTAAGCATACTTTCCAACTTCTCCTTAGCTCCTAGGTACTGTTCAGTCATCAGTCCTCGCCAAACTTCATCACTTCTTTGAAGTGACTCATAATCCTTTTCAACTTCGCGAGCTTCGGGCGAGTCGGGCTATCTCGGTATCTTTCTCAGAATTGTCCTTGGTCAGAACTGATATCTGAGTTTCTTGAAGCTGAGACTTAGTCATAAGAGATTTAATCTCTTCCTTGAGTCTCACAACAAGATTCTCAGACTCAGTAGAGACCTGACAATCAGAAGAAAGTCTCTGATTCTCAACCTTTACTGTTCCCAGTTCTCGAATGGTTACGCTAAACTCTGCTCATTGAATCTGCTCCTCTAGTAGATCATCGTAGGCTTGTACCACATCTAGAGGCTCATACGTGTTCGAGCACGTGTCGTGTGTCTTTGTGTGAAGAAGAGGTTAAATTAAGTTTAGAATTTACCTCGGCCTCTTCTCCGGCCATCGGATAATATTCGCATTTTCTTCGGGATCTGTTTCTCCGATCTCAACGGCAACAAATGCGGCTTCGTCTTGCGAAGAATACATGAATGTAACTTCCTCGATTAAGTCATCGAATATCTCTCCGGCTATGTAGGTCCGCCTCCCTACGGGCAAATTTCTCGCGTCGGCTCGCCGTTACGCTCTTTGAGCAGTGAGAGTTCGGGACATTCGTGCGATAGTGTCCCTCCCTTGCGGTTGTAAGCAGACGGATGATCTGCCGCTTTTTCCGGTGAATCTTTGGATGGACTCGCAGATGGGTTACGTGTTCGTGCGGTCGGTAGAAGGTTTAGATTCTTCCCCTTTTCGAAAATCTTTCTTAGCTGAGGAAGAATCTCTGTTGTATTTCTTCAGCTTTCTGACTCTCTCCTTTTCTCTTTGATATTTGAGAGCCATAAGCGCAAATGGGTCAGTAGCAGATGTCTCAGAGGACTTTGTTTTTTGCTGCGCGACTCTTGCTTTCTTTGGAAGAAATGGGTTTGATTCCGTTTTCTTGCCGATTGTTGCTTTGAAAGCATGGTCAATCTGAGTGTCAGCTAGAGCACTGGAACATCGTTGGGGTAGGCTGTGCTCAAATTCCTCTGTTTTTAATTCTGAAAAGATAACATCAGGAGTTAGAGCATTAAGATCAGAGCGACGTAAATAAGTAGCAAATGGAAGCCACTTCTGTCGAGGTAGCGCTCTTAAGATCTTGGTGTTCTTGTCTTTGTTGGTGAACATCCTCCCCAGCCCGTTGATCACATTGACTTGGTTTGTGAATCTGACGCTTAGCTCGTCAATGGTCTCACTGGGCTCCATGGCAAATGCGTCGAACTTTTGTAGCTCTAATTCGAGCTTGTTCTCTTTGATCTGCGGGGTTCCTTGGCTCAGTACAGCCAAGGCATCCCAAAGTTCTTTCGCCATCTTGCAGTCTTGCACCCTCCTGAGGTGAGAATCACTGAGCGTAGTTAGGATTGCATTACGCGCAACTCGGTCAAGGTTGTGCAACTTTTTCTCTTCTGGTGTGAAGGCTGATTTTTCTTTAGCGACCTTAGCGCCAGTCTGCGCTCCTACACCTCCCACAGCGGCAAATTGTACGCTGTCGATCATGGGAATGATGGGTCATGTCTCAAGGACGTCCGTCATGCTGTCATGCAGCGATGTGAGGTGTGCCTCCATTCTCACACGCCATACCGTGTAGTTCTCTATTGAGAACATCGGTACCATCCGAATACCTGACATATCAGACATTATGGGTAAGAGTATAAGGATGAATGAAGAGATGCTTGTGCAGTGAAAAACGTTTTCAGGATCTGTTCGAGAAGACCAGCATTTCAGAACCGGTTGTTCAGAAGAACACCGTTCGCTCTGATACCAATTGTTGGTCCGGAGAGGATAGTCAGGTGTAGAGGGGGGGGGGTGAATACACCTGATCACAATTTCTTTTTCTCAAACGCGAAGGACAGCTGAGCTGTAGGTTGCAACTGATGAACAGTGTCAAATAGTAACCTTCGATCGCGGGTCAGAAGTGTGCCAACTACTGAACTCTCCTACTGACTTTTATCAGTACTTGAAACTCAGTCAGAGACGTTGTGCGGATAAGAGTGTGGGGCCCGGAGATTCGTCTCAGTTTGAAAACGTGATTTTCACAAATCAAGTAATTGGCTAGTGCGCTTTGAGAATACGTTTTATGCAAAGATATGATTTTTAATCAGTTTGTATGCTACGCAATAAAACAGTAAATAACACAAGCAATTTTTAACGTGGTTCGGATACGCAAGATCCTACGTCCACGGTCCTGCCGAACAGGAGTTCTTGTTGATTTATCTGAGCAAGTCTCAACAAGGAATTTGTGCACTGGACAGACCCTTCTAAGTTATAGTCCTTAGCGACTTTACAAATCAAACCGAAGTTTGAAAGGGAGGGGATAATCTCCAACTAGGAAGGAGTTCTTACAGTAAGAACAATCACTAAAAGTGAACTCCTTCGAATTTCTAAGCTATAAATTTGGCAATGAGCTTAGCTAGAGAAGAGGGATCTAAAGAACTCTAGAGAGAAGAACTAATGATATTCTATTGGGCAAGTTCTTCGCTGGATTGATCTTGAATGCGCTAGAGTTGTTCGAAAGCTTGAGCATTTTTCCTTGATATCCCGTGCGTGAAGCTCGGATTTCTTCTCTATTTATAGTTGTGAGCAGGCATATGTCCGTTGGAGAAGACGATGCCACGTGTCACAAGCTTCCAAAGAAAACGGCCACAAATTCGAATTGTTGCAGAAGAGTTGTTGGACGCTGTACATGAGAGTAGCTTTAGTTGGTCAGAGCAGATAAAGCGTTGTCAGCTTCTCATTGGTCGAGGTTTGTGGTAGGTGAGATTGTGTCAGACATCGGAGTTGACTCTCTCTAATCCTCGTATGTCTTCTGCTAACTCTCGAAATGACTTTAGCGGCTGAGTCGTTTTATGTCGGATACAGTAGACTTTAAGCAGTCTCTGTCTTCTTCGTCTGAGTCGGCTGACAAGAGATATTCTCTTGAGTATGGTTAGCTGATGACTGCGAAGGTACTTCGTCTGAGTCGTTTTATGCTTGCATAGAGTTCTTCTGCTGATGTTTGTCAGCTGATGAGGTGTCTTCTACTGAGAGTGAGGTTCAGCTGATGACAGAAGAAGGCAAGCAATTACACTGATGACGTGGGGTTCTGGAAATTAACTTCGTCAGAAGATCAATCCAACAATTTACCCCGTACAGGACTTAGACACAAAGATAGATAATAAAAACAGTCTAGTCTATACATCATCTAGTCCTATCAAGACACTACACTATTGATATCAGCTGGGTTTTGGGATCTTCAATTCCATAGTACTACTATGATTTCCCCAATATTATTTTAACCACTAACAGCTGAATACCATCTACTGACTCATAACCCAACAAAATCTATAAAAATATAATAGGTTTATGAATATTATTTATTAAATAAATATATATAATATATATATCTCATATTTAAGTAAATAAATTTATAATACGTGTGTGAAGTACTATATATATTTTCTTTTTATAATTTTAATAATATTTTTTATATAATTATTATCACTCATATAAAATATTAGATTACATATGAATTATTATGAAAGATAATAAAATTTAAAAATACTTAATATAATACTCCCTCCGTCCCATTATTTATGTCTCATTGGGACTAGGTACGGTAATTAAGATAGTGAATGTAAAGTTGTAAAGTTGTGGTGTAAAAGTGTAAAGGGGTGGGGTCCACTTGCTTATATTAATTGTGGTTCACTTATTTATTTCCTTATTTGGTATGAGACATAAATAATGAGACAACCAAAAAAGGCAAGTGGGACATTAATAATGGGACGAAGGGAGTATATAACAATATATATACCTACGGTACGGTATGGGTCGGTATATTTTGGTATGTGAAAATTTATACCGATAAAGTTGATATTTTTAATATATTATCAGTACGGTATATTGATTTTTCAATATATTTACCCACATGTAATAGTGATTTAGCAATCTTGAAATTCTACTAGGTCGCAGGTTCAAGCCTTATTAGGCTCAACTAAACATTTTTCATTACCGTCACCTGGTTTCTTGTTGGCAAAGAGAGAATAGTGCAATTTAAACCCATCGAAGATGAAGTGTAAGAGATATGAAATGGCAATCTGCAAAGTCAGTACTAGTATCACATTTGTCTGTATCTTTGTATAACAAAGCGTAGAATTGACAGATTTGAGCCACGTATCATACATTTCTACATCATCATCAACATGATGAGTAGTGAAGAAGTACGTAGGAAGGGGTTTTCTGTTTGAGGATTCATAGCCCTGTAATAAGACTCCAATTCAAATTCGCCTTTTCATCGGCACAGCTATTAGTGACCTTAGCTCACCACCAATGACAATGATTTTGTTCTTCCACGATGAGCAGGCTATGACTGTCTCTTTTACTTGGATACCAATACACGCGTCTCCACAACAAGTAACCCAAATAAAAGCCTTAATATTTGCCTTCTTTATCCAATAAATATCATTAATTGCAAGGCAAGTTCAGAGTTATCATTTCACATCATTCAAAATTAATTTAAAGTTGCAACAATTATGACCGTTACAATTATAGCACTTTGGATTTGTGTCTGGGTGTTGCCCGTCATTCAAAGGCGCGTGCGCAATGACAGAGCATCCGGACTTCGAGATCGAAAAAGTGAACTCTTTAAATAAACCACAGTTGTGCAATGCAGAGTTGAAGAAACCCCCAGATTCTGCCCAACAAAAACCAAAATTACCAGTTTAAAAAACATAGAGAAGCTTGCCTCCTCCAATGTATGGCCCCACCTCACCTGCACCTTCTCCCATCTCATTCTCATGCTAAACAAGGCCCACTTCAAGAAGAAGCCAAACAAATTCAAATATCCCGCATTTTCATTTCTTCTTCTGTTTGCTTCCAACTTATTTCTGTTTCAACTGCCGTCCAACCTCCCATTCTTTTTCCTTTTTTTAATTTTTCGACATCATCGAACAATTGGAAAAGTAGACAGGTACACAATGGTTAGTCAGAGAAAGCGTGCTGAGTAAAAAGGAAGAAAGATTGATGAAGGAAATGGTGGGATTTGAGGACTCTTTCGGAAATCGTTTAATTTTTGAAAAAAAAAAAACATAATTATTATATTTATTTGTTTTATTTTTACTTTCATCGTAATACCGAGTCCCCTTTTTTATATTTGCGGGAAAAAAGAAAATGATTTTTATTAATTTCGAAGTTAAAGTCCTTATTAAATGTGTTTGCAGTGTCAGCCCCTACTCCTGGGATAGTCTCAAATAATTTTAGTGGTATTATTGCTTAATACCCATTTTCGTATAACAAAACACAAAAATCTTCAATCCTTATATTTACTACACAAAATACTCAACTTTACTTACATTACCCTTACTTTTTCAAAAAGTTGGTCGACACCAATCATTTTCAGATGTTTTACTGAATTCGAGACGAATAATTGAAGAAACAAACAAAAAAACACATGAATTCGATACCAATTAATTCGAAATTTAAATCCCGCTCGATTCCCGCTCAGTCCCGCTCACTTAAATTCAAATCCCGCTCGAAAATAATTACTACGAAAACTCGAATCCCGCTCGTACCCGAACCGGAATCCCGCTCGAAGCGCCCGTCGAATCCCGCTCGCCGACCGCCCGTCCCGCTCGCGAGCACCCCGTCCGCTCGCAGAATCCCGCTCGGCCGCGCAACGGCCGCCTCCCACGTCTCCCCGTCTCGCTCGGCCGGTCCCAATCCCACTTGGCGAGCGGGATTCTTCTCGAGCGGGATTCTTCCCCTTCTAATCCCGCTCGTCTCCTCAATTTTCCATTCCCTTCGATAATTTTTTCCTCTCCGTCGTCGAATCCCGCTCGAGAAAACAATTTCGTAGTTGAATTCGACTCCAAAACACAAGAATGGCCTATCAGGTTAGTCCCGCTCGAATTTTATCCGTTAATTTGGCGCGATTAAGATTCGAATTGTTTTGATAATTTTTGATAATTTTCGACTGTGAGCATGAATTTTGTTTAATTATTCGAATTTAAGCATGGATTATGTTGAATTGGAGTATGATTTTATCATATTATGTGGAAATTCGTAGCATGATTTTGTGAGTTTCGTAGTATGAATTTGAGTTTCGTAGTATGATTTTGTTTAATTATTATTCAAATTTCGTATCATAAATTTCGTAGAATGAATTAATTAATTATTCGAATTTCGTAGCATGAATTTATGTGGAATTTTATAGCATGAATTTTTGTTTAATTATTCGAATTTCGTAGCATGAATTTTTGAGCTTCGTTGCACGAATTTTATGAATTTTCGTAGCATGAAACAAATCTCGGAAAATAATTCGGCCGGGCAAATCCCGCTCGGCCGATTTATTTTTTTTAATTGTTATTTTTTATCGTTGCAGCCCGTTTTTAAACGAATTGATCTTCTCGATGCGACTCCGAGGATAGACATAGAGTTTTACCCGAAGATATTTGAAATAATTAAAAAAAAAATTAGTGTTTTTGAGGACAATTCCTTAGAAATCGAATTTAGGAATGGGGTTTTCGGTAGCTTTTTGGATTGGAGGGTGGGTAGGAATGCAGCTAGGGCCCTCCATATGTTAATGTGTCATGAGATTGAATCGGCAGGAGATGATTCGGCTATTTGGTTTTATGTGTCCGGGACGACTACCCGCTTTTCTTGTTTCGATTACGCCCTTGTCACGGGTTTGAGGTTTGGATCTACCAATTTTGATCCGCATGCTACCTATGATCCCAATTCGTCGATCGTGTACAAACAGGTTAAATAATTGTACCCAATAACGGGGAGAGATTTGTTGTCAAAGTTCGAGAATGGAGAGTTGAGATTGGACGAGTTGGGCTATTTGAAGGTGGCACATGTTCTAGCCTTAGTTTACTTTTTTTCTCGGTTATAGTGACACAAAAATAGTCGACACGTGGATTTGGGTATTAGTCGATGATCTACGTGCATTTGTGGACCGATTCCCGTGGGGCTCCTACACTTACGGTGCGTTGAAGCACTATTGTAGTTTTGTTCCGAGAACGGCGGAACGGACGTCCAAGAAATATCATTTTTATGGACTGTTTGGGCACTACTGGTGTGTTTAATAATTTTATTAATTTATTTATTAGAATTATTCATATATATCATGTCTTGATCAATATTGATTTTCATTCATTGTAGATTTGGTCCTACGAAGCTATTCCAAATTTTGGAGCGATTTGTGCCGAGAGGTTGTCTACAACCGAATTTCCTCGTTGGAAGAATTGGTACTTCGGTGGAGGAGAAGCAAAGAAGCTTAACGAGTTTTTGGCATCGTCGGGTAAAAATATTAAATTTAAAATTGATTTTGTTTAATTTTATTGGCGGTTTGTTTCTAATGGTAATTTTATTTAATGTAATTGCGGTTTGTTGTCCGAGATAGTCTCACACCATCCGATGCGGAGACACAAACTTATTATTGGCGAGTGTCATTGGCGAAGATCGACTCCATGTGTCCTATATTGCGGTTGAGAATCCATTACATCCGACGATCATAGGGGACCATGGGGTACGAGAGCTATACGGTCGGACGGCAGACACAACGTCCAGGCCGGTTCTAGAGGAACCGAGACAGAGGCAACGCCGTTCCACCGAAGGTGGTAAACGGGTTCGAACGGAGGCGGAGAGAGGGAGCCCGAGCAACAACATAGCTTGACCGTCGAAGAAATCCGTACACTGATTAGGGAGGAAAACAAAACCTTGGAGCGAAACTTGGAACGGCAGCACCGGAACTTGCGACAGGAAATAGTTCACGATGTGAAGACACTATTTAGGTCGGTGTTTGGTCGATCTAATAGCCGAGGATTGGGTACTACATCCTCTCACGCGGGTGGTAACCGTACACCACACGGTCTTGTTAGGAGTGAATCGGTGTCAATGAGACACCGTCGTGACCGAGATGAGGATATGGGAGATCACTCTCCGGGGTTGAGGAGGAGAGAGCCACATCGGTGTACCGCCCCGTGATTGAGGAGGAGCTAGACGCCACGGTGTACCGGCCCGAGCTTATAGATCTGGATAATGAGGCGGAGCAGCCGGTGATTCCACCGATGCAGGATCGACACAGCGTATACGAGCGTGGAGTTTATGCTCCGGAGTCGGTGAGGAGCATGTTTGACTATGTCGACCCTGTTTACGGAGATTGTCCGCCTCGTCAGAGCTGGTCCTACGGTGCACAGCCAATGCACCCACTTCCTTTCGACGGGGGAAATTGGCGTCAGTATTATCCTCCTATTCAGGAGCAGCCTTGACACACCGCCCGAGATTGGTGCATCGTCCGCGAACCCGATACGGGTCGAGCCAACCTTGGAGGAGGACCATAATTGGTTGGATGATTTTTTACGTTGATACGAGTGTATCAGGTACCGTATAATATTTTATTTTTCTTTAGTTTACTTTATTAATTATAACATTTTTTAATAAATATCATATAATTTTAGGCTTTGACCTTACCCCGAAATAACCCTTTTGGTGCTCCATCGATGACCGCTCCCATATTAGCTGAAAATTATCGGCGGCATCGTTTATCTGGACTATGGTGCTTTACGATTCTTGTGAACTATCCTATCCCCCCCCGACTTATTCAGCGACCTCGAGAATCCAAATAAGGAGATGGATCAACAAACCATGGATTTATACATGGCAGCACTGAGGAAGATGAAGAGCTTCGGGGGTGTTGATGTGTTGGCTACTCCCCACTATCATCACACCGTGATAGTCGATTCGCTTTTCTTCGTAAGTAATTATATTATGCTTATTAAATAATTGTATTATGCATATTAAATAATTACTGATTTTTTTCATTTATTTAACAGAACATTCTTTGCGCCGAATGGAATAAATATATTCCGGATCCAAAATTTGATGTGCACGACGAGGACTCCATCAACTATTCATATTTCGGAAGCCGATGGAAAGTATAATGGAGTACATTCTAGGTAAAAATTTGAAGGAAAATGCGCAAAAGTGGTATAGTGCCAAATACGTAAGTATTTAGTTTAGTCATTTATTTATATTATAAATTATTCATATGGTAATTAATTCTATTTTTTTGAAACTCGTTATTGCCGTGTCTCTGCTTTGATCACTTGGGTCACTGTTCGGATTGACCTTGGCCATTGGAAGATTGAAGTGTATGATTCACTTGCGCACAAAGGCGATGAGCATGGCCGAGCACGTAGAATTCGGCGAGTTGAGGCCTCTATGGAAGGCGATTGGTCCATTTTTATCGTACGGCAATTCTTGGAACAATAATGAGTTTGGATATCGGGATCCTGGAGCGCGGGCGCCCATTGTGCGAATTATGCCTCATGAGCTGCGGTTGGTGCAAACAGATGATAAGAGTCGTGGACCGATGGCATGCATGGTAGTCGAGAGATTCATTGCCACTTACCCGACAATCAAGTGGGGCAACGAGCCGAGCAATGTAGGCGTGTATCGTCGTCGATGGCTCATAAGATCTTTGACATGTGCTATACGAAGCCGGGTCTATGATGACAATATCCGTATTTATATATTTGTATTTCAATTAAGCTATTTTATTTATATATTTGTATTTAATTCAAATATTTGCTTTATATATTTCGTTAAAAGGAAAAAAATTGCCTCGTTAAACAAAATATTTTCGAATCGTTAAGACAAGCGGGATTTGCCTCGAAAATTTGCCTCGAGAAGATAAAATTATTAAAAAAATCAAAATTTATCCGGGCAAATCCCGACTACTAAAATTATTAAAAAAATCAAAATTATTAAATGGATTATAGTTTTTCGAAGACGGTAATTAAAACAAATAAAAATTACAAAGTAACATAATACATAATACATTATAAATTACGATATACTAAAATGCTTCCGACTCAGGTGATTCCGGCACATCCATTCCCGGACACTTCCTCCTAGTATGCCCAACCACACCACATATGCTTGCATTTTTTCGGACCGCGTGTTCTCCCACTAGATGTACCTTCTTCGGCTCCTGAGGGTCGTCTACTATTCTTCGGTCTCCCTGCCTGACGCGTAATTATTGGCGGTAACACGACCATTGAGGCCACATCTTCAGGCACCCGCCAATTACGCATGGGTGCTACCGGATATAATGTTCGGCATAAATCATCCTCCAATTCTCGGTCTTGTATGCATCCGACCACGAAATCTAGTAGATTTAGTCCGGCAACCCTATAGATAAAAATTTTGTTAATACACAAGTCGGAACAACCCCATAGACGGAAAAACAATTATACACGATAGCCGCACAAGCATGCGAACACGGGATCTCATCGAGTTGCCACTCACGACATTCACAAGCGTTTCTGCTGATTTGAACTCTCCATTGATACGTTCCGTCATGAACCTTGAATTTGTCTCCGTTCACTGACACAACAGTGAAACGATGTGAACGGTCCTCCGACGGAGCTAACTTTAGCTCTGCAGCAATTGTAAGCGGATTATCTCATGCCATGGCTTTTGCTCGACGTTGGTCACACTACTGTTCAACCATGTGACCTATTGCCTCGATTATAGAGCATATCGGCGAGACGTCGTCTTTGTGAGCGATCTCGAGTTGATGGATTCGACTATGTTTGAGGTGAGCCGATGCCGGCGAACGGGAGACTTCGATCTAGATCACTTTTCCGGTCCGATATCCATTAACTTCTCGTATGCCTCAGGATAGGCTTGACGAATTCCTTCCATCGCACGATCGAAATCATACATCGTATAAGCATAGGCAGCATCATGATATATCTTGATAAGCGTCTGACCATATCGTGTAAGCTTATTCTGAAGATGATAGTAACAAGTGCCATGAGCTGCTTCCGGATAAACAGCCTCTACCGCGTTAGCTATGCTTCGATGTTGATCGGATATGATTATTAAATTGGTTGGCATCGTAAATGCTTCTCTGAGTCGGGACATGAACCACGTCCAAGAGTAATCGTTCTCAATTGGACTCACACCAAAGGCTAGTGGAAATATCTGGTCGTTGCCGTCTATCGTAGCAGCCACAAATAACACTCCTTTATTCCTTCCTTTCAAGTGAGTCGCATCGACCACAATCAGATCTCGGAGGTTAAATACCCACGGGGCACGAGAAACATTAAAAGCAACGAATAATTGTTGGAAACGACCTTCTAAATCGACTTCTAGATCAGTCATTGTACCTGGATTCGTTGTTTTCAGTACGTAGAGGTAACTGGGAAGCATCTTGAACGAATCTGAGTGCCCGCCATAAATCATCGCCACAGCACAATTACGGGCTCGTAGAGCAACACTATAGCTTGCTTGAATGCCGAATTCACTCTGGATAGATGCCATAATTTCTTTCGGTTTTAGGACAGATTTTTGACGGCGCATTCGTCGAGCAACATAAGCAGCTAGCGCCTTTGCACGAATCCTTCTTGGACCAGTTTGTGAAAAATCTCGATTACATGTGTGTTCGGCATGCAAGCAGTTTACAACCCACAACACATCTCTGCGAAACGACGCCCGTAGAAAAAATGGACAGTCACAACTCCGTCTGCATTTATACTCAACCCGACCACTATCAGAACGACCCACCCTAAAATCGAGACCTTGTTCCATGTGTCGAAGTGCAACAGCAGCAAACAAATCCACCTTCTCCCAGAATGTCGCACCTTCACGGAGTGGATAGTCCACAACATGATCCAGATCTCGAACCATAGGTGAATCCGATGCATCGAGAGGAACGAGAGGAAGTAAACCGTCATTTACTTCTTCGGTGCCACCATATATTATTTCGTTGGTTGGAAGGGCACGGTTGTCCGGCATGAGCATAGATATCAGTTGATTCACACCACCTTCACGTCGGATCCATGCCGCAAAGTCGCCAAAAGTACATTGATTTAATGCACCTTGGACCTCATCGTTTTCTTCTTCGGATGAAGTATCCAAAATATTTTCTTCATCACTGTCGGATAGAACATGGGTATCCTCTTCGCGAAAAAAAGGTTTCTTGTTCGCGAAAATTCTCGACCGATTGCTACCACCCGCTTGATCTTCAAAATTGAACCTTGAACCAAATTGTTCAACAACATCGGGTGTATGATAAGGTTGAGCATTAGAGTGCTCGAGAAATAAAGTCGGCTCGATTTGTGTAGTACAAAGACGAATTAGGTCCATATCGGTCGCGAGAATGGACCTAAGCTTGAGACCATGACGAGAAACGTATGTGTAATAAATTTCATAATTTGACGAAAGTGAAAAGGGATTAAGATTGTATTGAATAAAGCTGTCTTAAAATTGGGATACAAATATCGTTCCCGGGAATGACAACTCCTAACCTCACCTCCAGATATACTCGGACAAATTGTTAAATTGCCCGTTAAAATGAACAATAACATTATACCAACTATCCATTTTTTTTTTATGAAACGAAAATCAAAAGAAAGAGGAGTGAGTGTGTTCGATTTTGAACTTCAATCACGGTATTAATAGATAAAATCACGAGCGGGATTCCGCTCCACTCGAGCGGGATCCCGCTAGCGTGACTGGATCCCGCTCGTCCGCGTAGAGCAGACAATGAATCCCGCTCGTGTACCTTAAATCCCGCTCTCCGAGCGGGATTTGCCACGTGGCCGAGCGGGATTTCTCCACGGGCGGGTTTCTTCTCCTCGAGCGGGATTTGCCACATGGCCGAGCGGGATCGGCTCGACTTGCCATGTGGCCGAGCGGGAATCCACGTGGCCGAGCGGGATTCTACGTACACGAGCGGGATTCTGTCAGTTCGTGAGCGGGATTCGGTGTTACTCATTTGCGCACGAAACGAAGCAAAATAACGGTTTTGCGATCGACATGTCCGAAAAGTGAGGATATTTAAGTAAAGTTGGGTATTTTGTGTATGAATTATAAGGAATGGGTAAATTTGCCTTTTCGATTTAAGAAATGGGTATTTAAGAAATTGTCTCTTAATTTTATATGAAGACACATAATTTATCTGATTATTTGGTTTTATGTAAGTGTGAGGCTACCCTATCTATCTTGTAGATTGACTTAAAGAGGGCCTATAAGAGCATCTCCAAAAGGGAACTCTACAATAGAGTTCCCTCCACACTATTGTAGAGTTGAATGTAGAGTTTTTCGAATTCATCTCCAACCGTTAACTCTACATTTAACTCTACTATAAAAAATTTTATTTTGATACTTTTAATTACTAATCTAATATGTTTATTAATATTTTATTAATTATCTAATATTATATATATTTAAATATATTTATTTTTTGTATTAATCTCACTAAAAAATATTTTTAAATAAAAATTAAATAATTAAGAAATATTTAAATAAATATAAACACAATTAATTTATTTCCACAATAATAAAACTAAGAATACACAACACTTTTAAAAGCACAAATCCAAAAATTACATGATATAATAGAAAAACTAATATTACATATCATAATTTTCTGAATTTAAATATTTCTCCCACATATGATCAATCAATGCATCACGAAGAGCAAGATGTGCCGTTTTGTCTTTCAGTTTTTTATAACGTGCAAAATAAAATTGATAACGACATGTTTCAGTTGATATTATTTCAATATCCGGAGTTGGCACTTTGTCTCCGGAAGCGATTTTGGAGGCTCGGATAGCGGTTTTGGATCTTATTAGATTGTTTTGTCTCCTTAATTTAGTGTTATCGTATTTTTATGCTAGTGTAATTTTAATATTATTGCATCTTCAATTTATGTTAAACTTTTTTGTCTATTTATATTATTGTATTTTTTAGTGTAACATAATAATTAATATTCTTAAAACAAATAAAAACACAAATTACCTTAAATATATGAATATATAAAAGTTGATTAATATTACCTTAAACACATTAACAAAAGAAATACCAAGAAAAGAATTAATAATATTAATCAAACAAAACAAATAAAAATACAAATTACCTTAAATATATGAATATATAAAAGTTGATTAATATTACCTTAAACATATTAACAAAAGAAATACCAAGAAAAGAATTAATAATATTAATCAAACAAAAGAATATATATATATATATATATATATATATATGTTGCAACACTACCGTGTGAACAGTAACACAGTAGTGTTGCCATATGGAATGTGCGCAACGTTGGAGTGGAGTAAACAAGCATGTGTTGTTGGAGAGAATTCTAGTGCTACAGTGACGTTAAACTCCACAATAGAGGACCTGTTGGAGATGCTCTAACTTTGAAATCATGCTTACAAAAGTGAAAATGCCACTTCCTGACATGATGGTAAGCTAAAATAGTGCATCTTTTCTGTCAATTGTCTTACTTCCTGTTACAAAATCTAGAATTTGTTACAATTAGTGAGAATGTTAATGTGTTTTCCATGCTTTCAGTGTTACTTTTTAGTTTTAATTGTTTTTTTCTTGTTCCTTGTTTCTTTTCCATTCTACTATTTACGACTGACTAGTATGCTTCCTGTAGATATTGTTAGGGGTATTGTGGCATATTATTTGGTCTTTATTTTTTCTTTGGCTTGAAATTTCTATTAAGAAACTGGGAATTACATACAAGCTAAATTAAGGAATTTATAGAGGAAGCATAGATTGATGAGAATTAAATTTCTGGCGGGAGAGTATAATAGTGGTAAAAAAGCATTAGTAATATTACATCTGAACTCGCTGACACAGGCTTGATCTTGTGTAAATGAAAAAGAAAATAATGAAACTGCAGGGCTTGCGTTTATTTCTTCAGGGCTGTGCAGCAGATTGTATATGACATTAAAGAAATCTTTGATGTGTTGAAGTGCTGTAGAACAGAATCATTCTCCTCCAGGCTCGGAAAACTTATGTTACAGAATTAATAAAAGCTTTTACGAGTGGTGAGAAGAAGTTTAATAACATTACCATCTGAATTCCTCACTTTCGAGCTGTTGTTCCAGAGTCTATTACCAGGATAGGCTATTCTTTTCAAGATTCACTTCAACTCTCAGGTTTACTTCATGTTAACAAATTCCTTAGAATTACTTATATGGGCAACTTTTCTAATTTTTGTTTTTCTTCTTTTTGTGTTTGTCCCTGGTTTATGATTTCAGAAAAAGCTTGAATATCGTTAACTCTGCTCTGCATGCGAAGAAGTACATTGAAGGATGTCTAATAAGTAACAGTTTGCTGTTTCTGTTACTTGAAAATATCTTATGTCTTCGCCATGCTTCAGGTCAGGAACTCCAACAAACTGAAAGAAATTCTGAAGAAAATACTATATCTTGGAATTTCCAAGTTGATAAAGCATCTATTCCTCATATCCGACTAGCCATCTGATAGGATTGAGTCACCGGTCTATGGACATGTAGCTTTGATCTCCTCAACTGTCTTTTCAGTGTCCTTCACTTGCCTTTGAAGTACTTTGGTGCTCAACTCGTAAGGAGTTGGAATTTTTAACCCTCTTCCATAATTGCCAACAAATCGCAACATAGCATGGAAAGATGGGCTCTTTGCTACATTAAACGAAATCCCGTTCTCTATAAAGAATCTCCCAATCGCATCACAAACTACTTCTCTATGCTCTTTAGGGTTTGCTGGAGGTATTTCTTCACCGGGACTGACAATAAACCTATCCATCGAGGCCATAAGAAGCTCCACTATCAACCATCTCCTCAAAGTTCCGTTGTGCCATGTGTTTTGTTTTTGTAAATGTTGTCATGAACAATTTCACCTCTTCCTTCACGTCATTTGTCACTTTTGGATAGGGCGCCACGTTTTTATGCGTACACGCAAGATGCTCTTTCACTCTCTTCACGCCGCCTGTAATTACTTTTGAGCAGAACTTGCACTTCAAATATTTGTACCCTTTTTTGCCTTCGCCGGACGGTGGAGCCTCTTCGGTTGCATACTTCCATGCTATGTCTTTTTTAGTCATTTTCTTACAGCAAAACCTGTGATAGTTAGAGGCAGTATCAGTATAAATTTCATATTACTATAAATTTCACATTGGTGGCATAAAATTCACTAAAAATTGATTGTTTTTTTTTGGAAGTCTTAACACCTTTTTTATGTGTTTTTTCAATGTCCCTTTTGAATGAGGATGACACGAGAAGGGACTAATGCTTTGAATAAGCAACAAAGATCAGCAAAGAGCAAACAGTAAGAGCAATTTAAAGATTAGTTAGGCACTACAATTTTATATACATTTATAGAAACATCCTCCAAATATCAAACTATCAATTATCAAATTACTGATCTATTTACTTAATAGTATAATAATGCCGTGTCCAATCTGCACAAGTAAAGCCTAATGATATACAAAAAGGAATCAATAAGTGTGCCAAGAGATTAGTAATTATCAAATTACTAATCTATTTACTTAATAATATAAATATAAAATTCATTAATATACGAGTGGGGAGTGTGCATGGCGGGCAGGTGTAGAAGCAGAAGACAGCGATGCGTACAAAATAGAGAAGTCAGTCAGTCCAATTCCCACATACATATAATATATAAATAATAATGATTTCATTCGCATGGCTTATTGCTCCATTCTGAGTCTAATTATGCACAGAGATTTTGCTTTCTCGCTCTCCCTCCACATCTCAAATATAGTGTAACTGCAAATAAATACCGGCGGCTGGGAGGAGAACGGCCGGCGGCGGCGACGGCAGGGATAAGCAGTGGCGGCGGCGGCGGCGGGGGTGAGCGGCGGCGGCAGCGGCAGCGGCGACACTATCTTGGGTAAGAAATCTTCAATTTTTGAGCATAGATGGAAAATTGCAGTAGAAAACCCTCAATTGATGGATTAATTGGATTAGGGTTTAGAAAACAAGTCCAATTTCTAGCCCAATTGGAAATGGGTCAATTGAGTTCATAATTTAATCTTAATTTCGAGTCCAATTCAAAATCGGAGCGCCTCACGTTCCGGCACGGAACGTGCGCCTTGAGGCGCGCCTCGCCGGCGCGAGGCGGTGAAATGGAACGCTCGGCCGGAGGCGTACGCCTCAGAACAGCCTCGAAGCGTTTCGCAGCAAGGCGCACCTCAAAACGCGCCTCGCTTGCGTTTTTTAAAACCATGCTTGGAAATACATTGAATGAGGGAACTGCCAGAGTTATGGACTTCTGATCAAAATATACTACTAGAATTAATTGCGATGATGGGTTTTAACATTTTTGGAATCCAAGAATCGTTGGAGCCAAGATTATTTATGGAGAAATATGGAAAAACCAAGTAGATTGAAAATTTAAATCTGAAGATCTGATTTTATACTTGAATGATTATGACGTTGACACTGAAGCTGTGTCGGGGCCTAGAATTCTTAAGGAGAAATCTAGTCAAGCTCTATTCGGAGTTTCATATCTTGAAATCAGATTTGGTACTTGGAACAATCACGAAGATGATACTACTTACGAGTAATATGTTATACTAGTTCTAAGTTAAATTACCGTGACTCTTAAAATTGTCACAAAATACCAGATGTAGATCTGTGAAACATCCTAGAGTTTTAGATGGGAGTTCACAACTTTTAAGCTTCGTAAAGTTTGTTAAAATGTTGTCGAGCAGTAAATTTAGGACAGATGGAGTACTATTTTTCATTTCTTTAATTGAACTTTACAGTTTTGGTTTTGCTCAAAGAGTAGTTTCAATTTTCCATATGTGTTAAACTTAAAAGAACTTATGTCATTCAGGTGCTGCCGTTGGATACAAATTGGATAGTCTTTCGAAACTGACCGATACACGTTCAGCCACTAGCAGGATGACACTTATGCATTATCTTTGTAAGGTATCTGCTCATATCCTTCTTGACCTATTCTTCCTGTTTAATTTTGTTGAAGAGTTTATAATAATACTCGTGTTTCTTTATTGGAGTTTATCATATTTCTATTTCTTTGTATATATCTAGATGGAACTTGTATTAGGTTGAGATTGTAACTGTAGCCTCTATTCTCACTATATATGTGAGATTCTTTCTGAGAGATTTGGAAAGCAAGTTATTCTCTTTTACAATACCTAAAAAAGCTTTTGCTGTTATTGGTGGAAAGGAGGGAGTACATAACAATAGTTCAACTAAATAAGCAATGAGACAAGATTCCTGAACAAATGATCCCACCTGTCAGTCCCATTCTTTTGTCAACTTAGATAATTTGAGATAAAATAACCAAACCTTTTGAAACAATTTTCTGACCATAAGATAAATACAAGCGTTTTTTTTTCTTGATTCTCATCCTCCTGGTAATGTTCATCTTGATGTGGTTGGCAGACGTTGAAGGAATTTGTTGTTTCTGCTGAGAATGAAGTGGCCTCCGTGATGAATATATATTCTGTTGTGGTAAATATCATCTAAATTCTCATGCTACTCTTCTTGTGTCAGCCTCAGATATATTTTCCTCATTCATCGTTGAGCTATTGCGTAGGGACAAAATGCTGAAGCACTGACTCAGTATTTCGGTGAAGATCCTAAAAAAGTCCTGGCTGAGCAAGGTAACACGAAATCGTCTGTGTCTTTTGGCATTTCAGATTGCTGAGTCAATGTCTTTTCATGTATCCAGTTACGGCTACCCTCTTAAACTTTGTGTGGTTATTCCAGTCAGCTTGTGATGAAAACGTCAAGCTTGCTGAAATAGAAAAGAAGAAAGCTCAGAAGGAGGCTGAAGCAATGGCGGAGGCCGAAAAGGGGAAAAGACCAACAAAGAAAGAAGAGAATGACTGAGTTGTTTATTGTTTGATAGCGATCGATCATGCATTGGGTTAAGATTCTTGACCCTAAGAACTGCTGGAGTCACCAGTAATGCGCCTTTGGCTCGGCTTGAAAATATTGGCTTTGTCCGGTTACACATGAAAATGGACGCCGAGGATGCTATCGAGGCTTTGCAACTGCAAATGAGGCAGCTAAGAAGTGCCAATGGCTCTTTCGAGATGCATGCACAGGTCTCGGAATGTAGTTATGGAAGGAGGTGTTTACAAGTCCAGATAAATGCTCAGCACGGGTTGGATTGATGGGGATGATCGAGCTTGGCAAAGTTCGTTCATCGGTTTCTTTAAATTCAACCCGTTCCACCCCATCAGCTCAGCTGCATGAGGATGCAGATTGCTGTTCACGAACACGATGTACATAGCACTAACCCTGTAGTTAGATTATACTTAGATTAACACTGATTCTTTGTACTAGTCGAAGAACCTTCACAGAAATTTTGTACAGGGGTAGTGAGGATAGAGAAAATAGGCTTTGTTAGTGAATATAGATACAGCATAGGAAGTTTTATGTATTTCCATCAGTTTTTAAGAGGAAAATACTTTGATCATTTGTTAATGAAAAAGCTTTCTTTTCACCCAGCTTTCAGTTGCAGTTTTACACAATTCTGCATGAAGATTAATTGGATTGAAGTTCTTAGGCTTATCTATTCAAATACTAATGATTTGCTGCAGAATTTTTTTCTTAGACAAGATTCATAGATATACAACTCATATAGTCATATTCCTAGTGAAGAGTAATTTTCTTTTTCTTTTCGGATATGTTTAATATTCACTTATCATCATCATCACTATACTCCAGAATTTTAGTCATGGTTCAATGTAGCCTCCAAGTAGGTCGAGGGAAAAGCTACAATGCTGTTTGAATGGGTGAGATTTTCCTACCTCATACGGCAACCTTTTTTGTCCCAAACTGCTTTAATAAAAATGCAAGAAAAACTTGTCTAATAGAATAGTACTGTAAATAAGATATAGTTTGTCAACTTCAAAAGCTTGTATTTTGGCGATTATAGAAAGGGAGACAGAAATGTGGACTCTTTGAGAAAGCTCAACTTGCTCGATCGATACATAACTTGAAGCTAGTGACTCAAATTCGCGTAGTAAATTTATTAATTAGAGAAAATGGAGGTTGATCAAATGAAAATAATGTTATTTGAAGTTTCTTGATAGAAGTTATCATAAACAATCCCAAACGTGTTAATCATCCTTATCTTTGGTATTCAATACAGAATTACTTCTCATTATGTGCAGAAACTAATCAAGAATTTAAATGATTGCTACATTTCTCTGTTTCCCTTTTGTCTGAATCTTGTATTATTCAAGAATCCCATTCGATAACTCCTTCGATTCATGATCTGTTTTGCAGCTTCTCCACAACACACAGCCAACAACTGTATCAAGAATGAGGATTCCAGAATACAAGTAGGCTATAAGCATTCCTCGGACAAAAATGGCCGGATTATTTGGTTCTATACGTGGATTATACGGCATTGGAAGAGGACTTCAATGGCAGCCAAGGAGAAGTGGATAATGATAATGCAGTTGCAGTTCTTCGAAAAGGAACAGCGATGATGGAGAAGAAAGGGCTAAAACCTCTAAGCATTTGAAACAGATGGCTAGGAAGAAGAAGCATGTAGAGACTAATGAGCTGCATAGCTGAGTGATGAGGAGTGGATTGAAGAGTTGGATCCATGTTACTTCTTCATGGCTGCTTTGGCAAAGAAGGAGAGACGAATACGAAAAGGGGGTGAGGGAGAGGAAGGTGAGAATGGTTTGAGAGAGCTTGAGGTTCAGCAGCTGTGAAGATGGAGGGAATCCTGCACACAAATGGGAGGAGGTACGAGGCGGTGAGACGAGGCTAGAGACGGCGAAAGGGAAGATTAGGAGGGTAGGAGTTGAGGTGAAGTAGTGCTAGGCGGCTACTTTCCCAGCCCACGGGAAAGCTTCTTGATAGTCTGATCATCCTCCTTATTTCTGCCACTGAGAAATGCTCTGTATTTTAGTAGTTTGAAGTTCCTGGTTTGCTGTTAATAGAGGAAATTATGTACTTAGTGATAGAAGATGTAATAGATATCAAAATAAGGTACATAAATAAAAATAACGCTGCCAATCTGCATGTGTAGCCACTTCGGCGATGAACTCCTACTAAACCGATGCGTATTCTGAGAGTCAAAAGGGGTAAACCAGGAGCTTCAAACTGAGAAGAAAGAGGAAAACTATGAATATCAAGAGGATTTGAATTGGAGGTTAATTTGGTTGAGGATTATTTTAAAAAAAAATGCATACATCTTTAGAAGGATATTCATCCAAGGCACTGATAGGAACTGTGACAAAATCATGCGCGATGAATGCTGATACAACAAAACTCTGAGATTGAGAGACAGAGAACTACCTAAACCTGGCGTTGTAAGGACTGAATGTAGTTAATCATCCCATCAAGCACTAGAGCTTTGCCAATAACCTGAAATCAAGAAAAGGAGGTTCTCAAACTTCTGGAGTATCAAGAAATGGAGCAGGGCATACAAAGGGTGTATTTGGATCGAATATAATCGACAAAACTATAATCTCAAAGTAACTAGACAACTTAGGACATGATTTTGTAAGAAAACATCAAGCTATATTCAGTTTCAATCAGGCAAGAAAAGAATTTAGCTAGACGGTTCTGTTAAAAAGCATGAGCTCAACAAGAACACATCAGAAAACCAGACAAATAAAATAAGTGGAATTTTGACTCCATGTCAAGAATGTGTGATTCCATAGCCAAATAGCATTCCCCTTCACTTGGAGGCTTCTTAAAAATCCAGTAGGCATACCAACACAGTCTATCTTTTTCTTCCACATTTAATCACCAACCAAATCAAGAAACTTGGTTTCTAGATAACAACTATGTATAAAGTATGATAAACACAAATATCCATCTGAAGCTGATACTCACCTTATTACAACCAGGAACTAAATCTTGAAGAGTTTTCATCCTCTAGCTGATCTTTTATCTCCTAGCATGCATCAAGATAATAGATAGCATTAGAAGAAATCATTCTAAACAACTATTCATCATTTGCTTCAATTATTTAACCGCCACATGTACTTCTACTGATGATACACATCGACCATGAAAAAGCATACATGTAAGAGCATTTTAAGTCGGGTAATTACTCTTTCAGCTAAACTATGACTATCGTTAGCTTGACCTCGTCTTGCTCGAACGTAGAATAAAGTTCCAAGAGCTTCCATTCCCAAAACCTTCATATGTTGTGTCGCCCCTACCCACTAGTGTACACTAATTTATAAACTACAAAGAAAATATAAATCACACTAGTTGTATATTTAATTTAGAAAATTCAAATCTCAGTCACAAAACACCAATGATTCATAAATGAAACCTATTAATGTTTCTCATTGTAGATTATCTAAAAAAACAAGCAGTACTAATTTAACCATCCATTGCTATTGCTTCACCAGTAATCTCTGCAGGAGCAAGAGCCATTCTTGAAAGAATGGAATCTACTTCTGTCTCTCAGCGTAATCTCCAACTCATAAACCTTGGAGATCAATTTCATTACATTATGACAATCTTTGCAAACTCTCAAGTTCTTCACAATCCTCACCTTGCTAGCCCCACCCAATCTCCCCATTCCAAAGGCAACAGCAAGCTTCTCACTGTGAGCAACCACCGCATCCTCCTTCTCCTCCTCCTCAACATCGTGCAAAACATTCACCACCTCAGGGATGTAACCTCCTTCGACTTTAAGCCTCAACATGATCTCACTTAGCTTCTTATAAGCCTCCTTTGTCACATCATCTTGCCTCACACCTGCTATAAAAGTATACATGATCTTTTCAACTTCAATCATACTCCAACCTGGATTTTTCATCATCTTGAGATCCATCATTGATCTTCTCACTGTGGCCGCATCTTTCCATTTCCCTGCAACCGCGTAGATGTTGGATAGCAAGACATGATCACCACAATTGATGGGATCCAACTCTGAGAGCCTTCCCTTCACCTTCTCTGCTAACTGCACGTCGCCATGAAAACTACACGCGCCAAGAAGTGTACGCCAAATGATATCATTGGGGGGAATCGGCATCTGAGAAATGAAGTCATACGCCTTGGAGAGATGACCTGCTCGGCCATATAAATCAACCATACATCCATAGTGTTCAATCTCAGGCTTGATCCCATACACTTCAGACATTTTTTCAAATGTTTCACTTCCTTTATGGACTAAACCAGCATGACTACAAGCATAAAGTATTGCCACAAACGCAATGCCATCCGGTTTGAGCCCGGATTCTTCCATGTCTTGAAACAGAGCTAGTGCCTCTTCACCATAGCCTTGCATCGCCAAGCCTGCAATCAAAGTTGTCCAAGAAACAATACTCTTCTTCCCCGGCATCCTCTCAAAAACTAGACGCGCCATATCTAGACTCCCACACTTGGAATAAGTATCCATTAGCGCGTTATTAACAGGAGTTATCCAAATTAGACCTGCTTTCTCAAGATAACCGTGCAATATTTTCGAGAACTCTAGTGCCCCGGCCTGCGCACAAGCCGATAAAACCCCTGTCAAGCTCACTTCATTTGGCCTCATTCCAACCTTATGTAACCTCTTAAAATACGCAAACGAATCTGTAAAGGACCCCTGTTGCGCCAACCCTACAATCATTGTACTCCAAGATATCTCATCTTTGATGGGCATTTCCTCAAACACTTTCTTCGCCAGCCCAAACTCTCCCAGTTTCATGTATCCTCCAAGCATCAAATTGTATGAAGCTAGGCTCTTTGCAGGCATCAAACCGAACACTCTCTCCGCACCTTTCACCTTGCCACGCCGAAAGAAAGCCGTCAGCAGTGCATTCCAAGTGACGATATTTGGGTTAGGAACTTCATCGAACACCTTACCTGCAAACTCAACACACCCACACTCCGCGTACATACTGATCAATGTAGTGCCCACGAAAATGTGGGTATCAAGCCCACGAATTAACGCCTGGGAATGCAGCTGAGTCCCTGTCCTAAAACACCGCATGTTCGCGGCGGATTTCAGGGAAAATGCCAATGTGAAACTGTCAATCTGTGAGCCCAGATTGTTGAGCATGAGGGAGAATATGGAGATTGAGTCATGGGGCGTGGCCGAATCGGAGAATCCGCGGATGAGGGCGTTGTACATGAACGCGTCGGGGTTGGGGGAGTGGCGGAGGAGGCGGCGAGCATAGTCGAGAGCGTCGGTGATGTGGACGGCACAGTGGAGGAGGAGCTTCCCGGCGACAAGTGGGTCGGAGTCGAGGGCGGATTTGGTGGCGTGGGCTTGCAGTTGTTGGAGAGATCTGAGAGTTTTGCAGCTGCTCAGTAGCGAGAAGCAGAATTGCTGAGCGATGTTCATTACATTACATGCAAATCATAGTTTGTAAAAAAAATTTGTGCGCGGCAAAAGCTTTCCCATTTCACCCTATAAAATTAATTTCAAATTTATATATTATTGCTTTGTAATTTCGAGTTTTATTGGGGAAATATATTAATTTTAATTTCAAAAGGGAATATGCGAGGAGCAAAAAGTACAAGTTTGTGCAAATCCTTTAGAGAAAAAATCATTTTTCTCGTCTTGCAATGATTTATTGATCAATTTTGGTCCTGTAATTTTATAAACCATCCATTTTTGGTTCTCTTACCGGCGAGTGAAATTCACTCGCCGTTTTCCATCACCGGAGATATTTCTGACTACTTGCGCATGTGAAACAAACTCTAATAAAATCGGTTTTGGTCCTAAAATGTTGGCTAATAATCGATTTTGGTCCTCTAATGTAGCATATAATCAATTTTTGTCCTGTAATATGGTTTTATTGTCGATTGTGGTCTTGTAACATGCAGATAATTGATTTTCGGTCGTATAATGCGACATAAGTTTAACTTTTTATTTTATAAGGTGGCATGTCATTTTTTGGTCCATTTTAGGCCACTACACCATAATTTTTCAAATTTTGTTTAGTAATATTAGTAAAATAAATTATGTTTTCTTAGTTTATGAAGTGGTTTAAAAAACCAATACAATAATTCTTTTTTTATCAGTAGACCGAAAATGAAAAATGTAACGTTATAAGACAAAAATGGACTAATCTCACATTATACGACATAAATTGATTATGAGCACATTATATGATCAAATCGATTATAAAACCACATTTAAGGACCAAAATCGATTATATGCAATATTATATGACCAAAATCGATTAATAACCAACATTACAGGATCAAAAATGATTTTCTTAAATTTTGCTTCACATGCATAAGCGGTTGGAAAATATCTCTGGCGATGGAAAACGACGAGTGTATCTCACTCTCCGATAAGAGGACCAAAAATTGATAGTTTGTAAAATTACAATACCAAAATTGATTGAGACATCATTATAGAACCAAAATCGATTTAGGCCAAAATTACAGGACCAAAACTGATTTTTTCTCGTGATTCATTTAATGTTGAAGACAACTAAGAGTTGCTCATGTTCACTTTCAATTCCATCCATATTCAAAGGACAGATATACAGACTCCAGAATTCAACTGAAAGGACAAAAATGATATTGATTAACGCACAAGTAGCAAGTAGGTAAAATATGAGGTTGATATTAAGGATAGCACGGTTAATGGTATTATAACACAAAAATTGATAGAAAAAGTCGAAGTCAATGTTTCTCTCTACTATATGTTGATTAGCATATGACATTTATTGATGCACATCATACATGCTGTAAAGGTGGATGGTTATTTAAAAGCTTTCAAGTTATTCATCATTTTTTAGACTTCAGGTCAGGATATATTATCCTCAACCATTTACCACCAAAATCATTTTATTTTATGCTCTCTCTGATAGTTATGTTGATTCTGTAAGATTTAATTGAGCCAATTATCTTCACTTCACTACCTGATACATAAATCAATAGAATTTATACGAATGTGCATGTGTTTGTGATAAATATGATAGCCAAAAGTGATGAATGTCCAAAGAAAGACGAAGCCACAAAATTCAATTGACGAGGAAGTAGATAAAACAACATTTTGGAGAGTAAAGATGAGAAACTCTGCCTTCATTTACATTGATGCTTTTGGACCAGGCTTCTACACAAGCACGATTCAAATCTCCGTTCTTTTTGTAATCATCAGGCAAGGGATAGAAAGAATCATACAAATATAATATATACAAAATAAAAATTAATTCCTTTATACTGCCACTTTGCCTCAGAGGTAGGTAGTGAATTACAAATCATCATCTAAATGTCTGATAATACGTGCAATATAAAGAACATCGTTGGCAAACAAATTTTCTGTAATTGAGCAATGAAGATGGATACGAGAACTTGAGAATGAGAGAGGGTTATAGAGAATTTTAGTGAAGAAACAAACAATTTTCTCATATCATTCAGTTCCACAAACAGAGTATTTAAACTATTAAGTAAAGATAGGCGATCTGGATCCTCGAAAGGAACGCAAATGAACTGGCAATTCATAAGTATGATGCAAACCAGCGATGAAATTGACCAACACAACTAACCAAATGCTGAAAGGCAGTAGCACCGCCAATTTAGGGATTAAGCGGGACTTTTACTTTAGAGAGGAATGTCAACACTATACATTTCAAACTTGAAAAATGCAAAAATATACATGATGTACCATAATTGCAAAAATATACAAAATAACCTACTTCACATTTACTGTGTGTAGTGTGGGTGCAGGTGTGTGTCGCTGTTTTGTCCTTGTTTTTTGGTGTTGCCTCAGTTTATACGAAATTTTATTTCATGCATGCATGAAATAATATTTGAAGATATTTAAAAAAAAAAGGTTTTCTATGTATGCATGTCTGAAGATATTTAAAAAAAAATCAATAATAGTTATTTGAGGTGAACAAAGGTCAAACCCGAGACCTCATGAATTTTCCCAAGCTATGATACCGTTGTGCCATTACCTATTCTCATAAAAAAAATTATCTGTAGATTTTTTATCTGTAGAAGATAAGTGTAGACTAAACAAAATAAAATAAAAATTTTAAGGCGAATAGGAATCGAACCAGAGATGTAACATGATTTTTCAGGCTATGAAATCATTGTACCAGTACCCATTCTCGTGAATTTATATAACTACTAACGTCATTATAATGTGAATCTGCCCCAGCCCGTTGCATTCTTAAATACATGTTAAACCAGTAACCATTCTCTCTCTCTCTCTCTCTCTCTCTCTCTCTCTCTCTCTCTCTCTCGGCACTGAAGACACCTCTCTCTCTCTCTCTCTCTCTCTCTCTCTCGGCACTGAAGACACCTCTCTCTCTCTCTCTCTCTCCTCTCTCTCTCTCGCTGGAGACACTTCTCTCTCTCTCTCTCTCTCTCTCTCTCGCTAGAGACACTTCTCTCTCTCTCTCTACGCATATGTTTGTCCTTTTCTCTTTCTCATCAAAACCATGGACTTACTTTTTGCCGGAATCGGAATATATTCCCTACTTGCAATCTCATCTTCTCAGTCCTGCATATTTTTGTAGTTTAAGATTTACTTTAACGTGATGTTGCATGGTGGAAGAGAATGAGGAGATTTGTTTGCTGGGTAGGAGATTTGTGTTATATATATGGTAGATATTTACGGTAGATATTTGTTGGGTTGTGAGTCAGTGATTGTTTAGATCATTGCTTAGAGGGTACTTTGAACTGTCATCAGTAGTTCATCTTTTAGGACTTATTGCTTTATTTTGGTAATGGGGGAAATTGTAGTGATTTATCGCTATAGAATTGAAGATCCCAAAACTTGTCTTGTACCCTTAGTGCGTTGTCTTTCGGACTTGATGATGTAATAGGCTAGACTGTTCTTATATTCGTTATCTGTTTTTGTCTAAGTCCTGTAAGGGGTATTTGTTGGTCTCACTACAAGAAAACAGACATTTTGCAACATGTAAAAAATGTCGTAAAACCTTTTTTTTATGTCGCAAAAGCTAATTTACGACATTTTCTGCGTCATGTTCGATTGTGTCGCAAAAAGTGATGATGTAAATTTACGGCATAATTTTTCTATAATGACGCAACATATACGACATTTTTTGCTTCACTTAACTAATTGTTACATACTATTCGCCACACACTGCTCGTCATTAGTTTTGGTGATGCATGTTCATTTGCGACACTTTATGTGGCATTAGTTGAAATGTTGCATCATAATTTGCGACAGTAGTTTGTGGCATTGAAATGATGTGATGTAGGATTTTTACGACTCTTATAGCATCATATTTCAAGTGCCGCATAGTATTGCGACAATAACATTTGTTGCAAAAAATTGTTTTAATTGTCGCAAGATTTACAATATTTTTTACGTCACATTATTATTGTGAATCACTTTTATGACATTAAATGGAATGACATGTCCTAATTTGTGACATTATAATTAATGTGATTTAGTTATTTGCAACACATGTGACATTGTAGTTAATACACTACGGGAAAATTGATTTTTAGCGAGGCGTATTTTGTCGCCAATGGTACACTTTTAGCGACGAAATAGGGCATTTGCTAGGAATATTATTTTGTAGCCAAAGGTACACTTTTAGCGACGAAATAGAGCATTTGCTAGGAATATTGTGAAAATACCAAAATAACCTTCTTTTAATGTGAATTATCCAATAAACCCCTTCTTGCCATTAATTTTTTTTCTCGCTATTATGATTAAAAAGCAATTGTAATAAAATATATTTTCATAAAATATATATATTAGCATGTGATATATCCTCGTTGAAAATCATGTCATATTTTTAATATTTAAATATTATTGAATATTTGGGACTAATTCATAACGATTTTTTAATGATATCAATAACCATTTATTTCTTGCAAAAAAAATATAATCAATTATTAATTTATAAAATGAATTCAATTAAAACATATTTAATTCTTTGCAAAACATATTTAATTCTTTGCAAAACATAATTCTTTACAACACATAAATCGGTTTGGCTCCGTGTTGCATCCACTTGAGAAATTCTTGAGGTGATTCGCATTTGGAGCCAAGATCAACAAAGCAATAGCCCACCACCTCAACAAGAGGGCTCCAGTCTGCAAGAATGCAATCAGATAACTATTTTGCATATAGATAGTGAGAACGAGTTGATAATAACTAAATTGTGTATATGAAATACAATGGAAGATTTATCATTGGGCAAGTAGTACATGAGGTTGTTGGGAGATGAGAAACTGAGATATGGTTTGTGTTTAGGCCCCAAAAATACTTGAGCCACCCCTGCGTAGATTACAAATTGATACACATATAGTACCGGTTTACAACTTCAAACATATCGTAGTTGGAGCATGAACTTTATAGCTTCGATAGCAATTCGATGCCGAAGCCGTGATACGGGGATCGGAGCAGTCCGACTCCCTTCGATGCATTATGAAGTTTGAAGAAATAAAAAAAAATTGAAAAGAGAAAGAACGAAACCGTATTTGATAGATGAGTGGGAGAATATAATTAAAAATGCTCCTAAATTGTCGATATATAGGAGGATATATATAATTTGAAGATTGTAGCAGATTTTGAAAATTTTAAACAACCCTCCAAAATTTTGAGGGAAATTTTAATTTTTTTTCTTAAATTTGAATTTTAGGATTTTTGCGGTTACGTATCTAAATTTAGGATTTATAATAAATCGTGTCTACGTGGTTAGGTTTCTCTTTGGATAGGTACATAGTTGGTTAATATTTAATTTATCTCCTCAAATAATTTATTGATGCATCATAAATAAAAGTTTAACAATAGAATTTAACATATTCAACTGATTTTATCCTATCGGTTAACATATCAAATTATTTCATTCAAAATATGAGTGTTAATTAGACTTACTACCATATATAATTTTCAATAATAGGATATAGATATCGAAAATTATCCTATCGGTTACTATATTACCTATAAATGTGGATACTTTATTGGATTATATAAATTTGATCATTTAAAAAATAGGATAAATATACTAACATATTAGCCTATTATAAAATGAAAAAAAAATAAAAAAAGAAAGTATAAGAAATAACAATGGTAGTTAGAAAATATGGAACAATAAATCTTACGAATAGAAAAAAAAATATGTTATGTTATTATATTATAAAATGCTGGAAAATGGGAAAAAAATAAATGAATTATCCATAGGTTAAAAAAATATAAAATAATAACAAAGGAAAAAAAGAATCATTAATTCAATTAAGTTAGAAAATTAATTGTGGGTTTACTTTATTTGCTAACATATTACTAGACAAAAGGAGAAAAATAAAATTAAAAAAATGCGAATAGTGTACGAAATTAAAAAATATATTTTTTTTATTAATAGTGTTTAACGAATAGAAAAGATAAACAAATCATAAATTCTTTATTTTGCCAAATTAATTGGAATTGTCTTAATTTGGTTATTCCAAAAAATAATAAAAAGAGAACATTAAGTTATCTTATTACAAAAAATTAAAAACAAAAAGTAGAAAATAATTGTAAATAGTTTTATCAAACAATAATAAATAAACTATAATTGTTTAAAAAAATCGTTCATTCTTTTACTTTTAGAAATATAATTATTGGAATTATGTTAATTTGATTATTGTAAAATAGGGAAAATAAATTAGGTAAACTTGTTATAAAGTAAAAAGAAAAAACAAACAAACAAATGAATAGTAAGAAAATATTAAAAATTAGATTTAAAAAATAGCCCATTATTTTATTTTAAAAAATTAGTAATTGGAATTTTATTAGAAATTATTATATTATCTGATTATAAGAAAATAAAAAATGAATAAAATGTTAAGTATAATAAGAAATTTAATCGTAGTGTTTAGGTAAAAGAGAACATATATAAATGAATAATCCTTTTTTACTTGAAAATTCCTTAATGGTATTATAAATTTATTGTTAAATTTTTTTTTAAAAAAGAGATTATGTTAATTTATTATAAAATAAAAAATACAAAAAAAAAATTATAAACTATATGAATAGTCTGAATAAAAAAATAAAAATAAATAAATAAATAATTCATAGTATTTAACAAAAAAGTAAATAAAAGAATCATCACCAATGTTTCATTCTGAAAAGTTAATTTATTTGAGTTAGGTTCATTTGATTCACCAAAAGAATTATGTTAACTAATAATAAAAATAATAAAAAAGGAATAAGAAAATAAAATAATCATGAAAAATCATGTTAACTTATGATAAATAAATAAAATTTAAAAAAAGAAAATCATTGATATTTTTTCAGATTAATTTTTTTATTATTAAGTTTTTTATTATTTTTTTTTAGAAAATCATTGATATTTTTTATTATTATTCTTTTTTTTTATAATAAGTAAAAAAATATCTTTATTTCTTAATTAAAAATATCAAGGTCAAAAACCAATTTGGAAAATAAATTGTTTTAATCTAATAAAGTTATACCTACCTTTCATGAAAGATAGTATTATTAAATAATTATAATAATAGTACAACATAAAATTGAAAAAAAAAAATTTTACTTAAAATCTAAACTTTAAAGAGCAAATATCCAACATAATATTTCTCAAAAAAATAATTTCCAAAATATTACTCTCACCAAACTAATTTCCATAATATTATTCTTATAAAATTAATTCTCAATCTACTATTCATATAAAAGGAAATTTATGCTATTGTCCAATTAACTTTTCTAAATAAACCTTCCATTTTCAAAAATAAAATACACATTCTATTACAAAAAAAATAAATACTAATAACTAGAATATACTCCCTCCGTCCCAAAATTCTTGTCCGCTATTCCATTTTTGGTTATCCCAAAATTCTTGTCCACTTTCCTTTTTTAGTAAATTATTACACACAACTTTTTTGTGGGACCCACAACTTTATACCAATCTACACACAACTAACAACTCTCCTTAAAAACCGTGCAAAAAGCAAATTGGACAAGAATTTTGGGACGGAGGGAGTACTATTTTTTAAATACACATTCTTTATGGTTGAAAATAAAGGTTTCACTAAAAAAATATGAGCAAATTTTCCAAACATTGCTTTATAAAATTAATTCCCAAAATATTACTCTTCAAAAAATAATTTTCAATCTATTATCTTATTGAAAAGGAAATATTATCAAAATTGATAAACTTTATCTTTTCTAAAAAACTTTCCTATTAAGGTAAACTATTTTATTTTCAATAAGAAAATTATAGGTTTTAGTTTTAAAAAATATATATATTTGAAGATATCTATCTAATAAAATTATTTACGGTCACATAGCAAATTCAAACATACACATTTATACTTTTGAAAAGATATTTTTAAATATATATATATATATATATATATATATATATATATATATAAGACTATATTATCGTCTCGCATAAGATTTAATTAAAATACATATATTTTAATAAAATTGAAATCTCTTATTTTTATATTGAATGTGTGACGTTAATTTGCTTATTATATATTTAGTTGAAGATATAAATATTTTAAATAAAAGTGATTCATACTTTTAATTTCAAGATATTTTTAAATAGAACGTCAAATAATATTGTTAAGTTCACTGTGATGTTAATGCATTTACTACATAATAATTATAAATATAAAAATATATTAAATAAAAGTATAAATTCTTATTTTTTAATATGCGGTGTCGTGTAGATATTTTTACATGTTTACCTTAAAATATATATTTTTGAAATAAATAACATTTTCAGATTTCATGGCTTTTAATGAGCGTTTGAAATTAGAAAATAATATATTTTCTTTATAGTTATTGTTTAAAATGGATGTTTTTTAGAAAATTTAAGTTAATTATTTAGACGATCTTTCCTTCTCGATATGATAATATATTGAGAATCATTTTATAGAGTAATATTTTTGGAATTAGTTTTCGTACAGTAATATTTTGGGAATTATTTTTTTGAAAGTATTATTTTTGAAATTTGCTCAATTTTTAAAATAAAAAATTAAATATAAATCATAGACAAATGAAATTTCTGAAAAATAACATAACTAATTGAATGACTTAATTTTATTCAATATATTTAATACAAAATGTTATGTCCTTTCGTTGAGTGAATTTTCAAAATATTATTTTGAAAAAAATTCTTAAATATTACTATCAAATAAATAACTATAAAAATATTATTTTTAAAAAATATTAATTATCATTTTATTATCATATAAAAAGAAAATATCTTCTAAATTGTTAAAATTATTTATCCTTAAAAAACTTCTCTTTTAAATTAGAATTTCTTTGATTTTTTTAAATAACAAAGAATTTACATTTTTAAATTTGTTACAACTTTAAATTTTATTAAAAAGAAAATTCAGGCTCATGTCATGTAAATTATTAAATAGTACTTCCGTCCTATTGAAATTGTGAAATATATATTTTCGGACCGTCTCATTGAAGTTGTCCAATTTTCTTTTTAAGCAAATTGTTACACACTTTATTTGATGGACCGACAACTTTACACAACTCTACACACAACTAACGATTCTCTTTAAAATCCGCATCGAAAATAAAGTGAACAAATTCATTGGGACGAATGAACTAAATATTTTTATCAATTAAATTTACAATACCGTTAATTGTTAATGATTTTGAGAGTTTTATTTTCAAACCTTTATGTAAAGTAGATTATTACATCAAAATATAATCTTTTAGCTTCAAAAATTTCTGTTTTAACAAAATAATATTTATTTTTAAACTTGTTACGTGAATGTACTTTTTAATAAATAAAAAACTTATTTCAAATTTTTCGTGTAATTCAAGTTATTTTTTGACATACCATTTCTTATAGAATAAATTTTAGAAATATACTCTTTATGTTATTCTCAAAAACGGAAAGTTAGTTTTGACTTTTTTCGTGTAATTTAATGTTATTCTTTTCCAATTGATCATAGTTAGAGATTTTTTTTATATATTGGTATTTTGATGTTTCTATTGAATAAAAATTATAATATTTTTTAAATAATTCATGTATGTTGATAAATTTTTTGTTAAAAATAATATTTTTGCTTCCGTTATTGTTTTATTTTATAAAGATGATCGAAAATAAATTTTTGAGCGGCGTTCTTTATTTACGATGAGTGAGGGCGTTCCACCAAATTATGTCATTATATGACAATTTAAAAGTGTCGCAAAAAAATTATCGTAGTTTTAATACAAAAAATGAGGGTCGCATTTATATCATTAAAACATGACACAATATATAGGTGACGCACAATTGGCGTAATTATACGACATGATTGCAACACTATTCATAATATGTGGTATAATTATGACATCTTATGGAGGTGTCGCAAATAAATTGTCAAATTTTTTAGACATAAAAATAAGCATCGCATCCATGTCACAATGTTACAACATAATATTACGATGACACACAATTGACGTAAATATACGATATTTTCTACAACATTATTCTAAATAAGTGGTATATTTATAACAATCTATTGAGGTGTCACAAATGTAATGTGGCGATCTTGAGACATAAAAATGAATGTCGCATATGTGTTACTAAATTACTGCATATTTTTAAGATGACGCATAAAAGAAGTAAATATACGACACTAGAATCATAAATGTGGTAATTTTATGACACATACATTTAATGTCGCATATCCGTATGTCGTAATAGATCTGTTTTCTTGTAGTGTCTGAACTTTAGTAGGAAGTTAAATTCCAGAACCCCATGTCATCAGTTTGTAAGAGCTCGTGTTCTCAGGTCTCCAGCTGACCATTATCAGTAGAAGATTCCCATCAGCTGACCTCCAGTGAAGACACAGTATGAAGAGCTCAATTCCTTCAGAGTCACCAGCTGACTGCTCTCAGTAGAAGACTTTCATAAGCCGACTCAGATGAAGAAGTCAGTACGATCGTTCCAGATCTACTGTATCCGACAAGAAACAACTGCCCGACTTTTACTGTCATTCGAAAGTCAGCAGAGGATCATACGAGGATGAGTGAGAGTCAACTCAGATGAAGACTGATGTCTGACAAGTCTCACCTACCACAAACCTCGACCAATGAGAAGCAACCTAAGCCTTACCTGTCCTGACACTAAAGCTGCTCTCATGTACAGTGACCAACCACTCTGCGACGCTACTTCGAAACTTATGGCTGTTTTCCTTGGACGTTTGTGACACGTGGCATCGTCTTCTCCAACGGACAAATGCCTGGGTCACGACTATAAATAGAGAAGCATTTCCGAGCTCAACAAACAGGATATCAAAGGGAATACACGCTCAAAGCTTTCAAACTCTCTAGCGCATTCACGAAGATCCAGCGAAGAACTTGCCTAGTTGAATATCTATAGTTCTTCTCTCTAGAGTTTCTTTAGTTCCCTCTTCTCTATCTAAGCTCAACTGTCACATCCATAGCTTAGAACCTTCGAAGGAGTTCACTTTCAGTGAATCGTTCTTATTGTAAGAACTCCTTCATAGTTGGAGAAAATCCCCTCCCCTTCAAACTTTGGTTTGATTTGTAAAGTCGCTAAGGACTATAACTTAGAAGGGTCTGTCCAGCGCACAGACACCTTGCTGAGGCTTGCTCAGATTAATCAACAAGAACTCATGTTCAGCAGGACCGTGGACGTAGGATCTTGCGTATCCGAACCACGTTAAAAATTGCTTGTGTTATTTACTGTTTTATTGCATCATTCTCAAACCGATTTACAAACTCATACTTTGCATAAAACGTATTTAAAAGTGCACTAGCCAAAACATATTTGGTTTGCGAAAACACGTTTTCAAATTGAGACGAAGTCTATCGGGCCCTACACTTATCCGCACTAAACTCTCCGACTGAGATTCTAATACTGACAAAAGTCAATAGGACAGACTCAGTAATTGAGCCACTCTGACCCGCGATCAGAAGGTTACTATTTGACACTGTTCATCAGTCGCAATCTACAGCTCAGTTGTCCTTCGCGTTTGAGGAAAGATTTGTAATCAGGTGTATTCACCTCCCCCCCCCCCCTCTATACCTGATACTCGTCTCCGGACCAACAATATTTGTGATCTTTAGGTAAATAATTTGTTTTTATTCAAATTCTCATATTAAAAAATCTCAATCAATTCCAATATTTGAAAAATATCAAGAATTCAAAAATAAAATTAGGTCCATTAAATAGAAGATCTTGATCAATGTTCTCGAAAATATATTGGGAATAATTCGAAAATAATGCGAAAAATAATATCAGCCTAATATCCACTATTTAATATATATTATCCTAATATTCGAATTAAAGAGAGAACAAATATTAAGGTTGATAACAAAAATGAGAATATTAGGGTTTAGGGTTATTCTTACGTAAAACCTTGATAAATATTATCATATATATTATATACAATCATAGATTCGGAAATACCGTTACACATTATATATATATATATACAATATCGTGACGCAATATAGTCTATATACAATATATATATTCAAAAAATAGATTCAAAAAATATTCAAGATTATATATCCTATATATTATCCAATTTTGAAACTAAAAAGGATTCAATATTATCCTATATATTATATACAATATTATCCTATATAATATATACAATATTATCATATATATAATACTTTATATTATCAAACCTAATATTCTCAATAAGTGAGTACCATAAATAGTGTTAGATTTTCAAACCCTATTAAAAGTAGTCAACAAATCTGAACCATTGGGAGAAAACATGGTGAAAGGAATATATGGGAGCTCGTTTTATTCACTGAAGGTACACAATAGGTTCTGCAATTCTTCACACCTCTTCTCTTCTTCTTCACACTCCATCGCTTTTCTTCTTCGTCCAACTTCACATTCATTCCCCCTCAAATGAGAATACTTCACATCGGAGATTAGCTTCATCTCCCTCTTTCACTAAAAGGCTTCAATAGATTTCGATTTTAACAATGGACATGTTAGTTTTATTTTTGGTTTATATTTTGGTTTAGGATCTTTGTAGAGCATGCTTATTGTTTTCTTGTAGAGCATTCTTTGATAGAAGTACCTTAATTAGTTTAGTATATGATTTTTATAAATCTTGTGGGAAATTGTAATATTTTGAAGATATACTTCTGGAATTTTGTTAATATTTTTAAAACTGATTTTTAATCTTGTGGAAAATTATAATATTTTTAGAACTGATTTTTTTGAAGATATACTTTTGGAATTTCATTAATTTAATTTAGGGAATTTCTTTAATTTAATTTAGGGATTTTCGTTAATTTAATTTAGGGAATTTCGTTAATTTAATTTAGAGAATTTCATTAATTTGATTTAGGAATTTTTGTTAATTTAATTTAAGGGATTTTGCTAATTTAAATAATTAAACGTATGTGTAATTGTAATATATTATGACAACAGAAAAAAAATCTACAAATACCAAGCAAACCTAAACGAAAATATGTGCGTTGTATAGTTGAACTTTCTTTTTATTTTAACAAATCTCTGGAAAAAGTCAATTGTGTAAATCATATAAATTAAGTCAGGATTAGGTAATTATGAAAATGTTTTTTGCCAACCAGTCCTGTGGTTTTGGACAAAGTGTGAAAGCAATTTTATAAAGAAGTGTAATTCACATTGAGTTTGCTAATCACGAGCTGCAG
The DNA here is from genome assembly GCA_028984105.1 of Lavandula angustifolia. Lineage (NCBI taxonomy): Eukaryota > Viridiplantae > Streptophyta > Magnoliopsida > Lamiales > Lamiaceae > Lavandula > Lavandula angustifolia. The sequence continues at coordinate 9,600,162 of CM054819.1, read as the reverse complement.
AAAATCCAATTTACAATTTGTTGTACTAGATAATTTAGGGGATTTCCTAATATTTAGGGACATAATATATGTAGAATATTTCTAGGAACATAATATTTTTGATGTTTTGTAGGATATTTCTAATAACATAATATTAGAATCTTGATAAAGTTGTAATATTGAATAAGGTAGACATAATATTTAAAGGGATTAAACAATTACTTTTTACTTATAGACATATTTAATGTAACGGAGCAATTAGAAAAAAAAATTTAAATTTAATTAAACATATGTCCTAATTAGTAGTGAATGTCGTAAGTAAAAACTCAATATATATTATTACAAAAATGAAAAATAAAAGTGATAAATCATATTATTGAGTTATCATGATGTCGTGGACAAGTAGTGAAGTAGGCGGCAAGAAAATATCAGTTGGTTTCTAATTAGTATTGGAATGCCGTAAGTATAGGTTTGCTTATACACATTTAATTAGAAAAAAATAAATTTAGATGTTGTAATTAAAAAATATAGATGACCCCAATTAAAAAAATAAGTTGGTAGCATGAGTAGTCCGTAAGTTCCTATGGGCAGCATGAGTTTACCGTAAATTAAAAAAATTAGTTGGCAGCATGAGTTTACCATAAATTAAATAATTTAGTTGGCATGCATTTAGACGAGAATTAAATTTACGAAATCTCTTACAATAATATTATTAGGAAAATAATCATTATATTAATGAATGTCTTATTCTTGTAATGCTAATATTTATTTATTTTATTATCTGCTTATATTTTTTCATAAGTATAAGTTTGATATATAAGTATGAGATTAGCTTAATATATTAGGGGAATAATAGATATTATAGTTAACTCATGCTATAACTATATTATATTATAGTTAACTCATGGTATAACTATATTATATTATAGTTATTATGTTTAGTTATAAAATGGAGTAGTAAGATTTATTTGAGTAGTGCTAAGATAATTGTAAAAATACGAATGCATTTTATGTATGAACAAGTTCTTTAATGGAGAATAGTATGATTTCATTGTGTTTTTCGTGTTTATATCGGCTTTATTGGTTTTGATTTCAAAAAACTAGGTTATTTGTATTGCATCTGTAATACTAGTTTGTGGTTCATGAATAATCACAACATATGACTTCGAAACAGTTTGATTTGAAATAGTATAGTGTACTGAGACTAAATATTACATTTTTTTGTTGGATTAGGTTCTGAGTTTTTTCTTTCTTCGCATAATACGTCGCATGTTAATGTAACAGTTTAGGGGGGAGTGTGAACATGTATTTATGAGTGCTAACATGTTTTAAAGGCTTAAGTTCTCAATCTAATTATTTTTGAACTACTACAGGATAACTGGAGGTGGGTTAGGTACGACTGCAGGACAGTCTATCCAACATTGAACACACATTGGAAGGATTTCATCATAGGGGATATTAGAGCGACGTTGCTTGCAGTAGGTGGGCAAGAACTGGTGGATGAGTTCTGTAGGACGAGTCTGTTTGGACATATGATGTCGTGGAATGGTGGATGGACTGCTAATAAGGCTCTCAATCAATTGATGTGTCGCGAGGTGACCATGGACAATGCGATGAACGACTGCATGTGGTTCCAAATCAGTTGTGGACTCATTTCATTTGGTCCCTCCGAGTTTGCACTAGTATCCGGCTTGTGCATGGGCTCTTTATCCGTCGACCTCACTGCTGACCATGATGCATCGTGCATTTCGGTGCGGTATCTCTTCTTTGATGAGAAAAGGCCTAGTGTGGAGGAGCTGCATGCCGTGTTCAAGAACTAGATGGCCACAAATGCATCAACATTAGATTACAAATTTCGAAAGTAATTATAATAATTCAGAACCCGACTATGTGCGTCAATTTCATCTAATTTAAAAACAATACTAAAAAATACTCAATATATAATTTCAGTAGATAATACAACACACACTGTAATAAAAATAAAATATGTTTTGACGTCGAAACAAAATTTTCTATTTATTTTCTTAGAAATAGATATTACAATTTAATGCTTCAATGATTTCTACATCTTTATAAAATATTATTGGAATTATTTGAGAATTATCATCGATTTGCAGGGAGATTTATATGCTAAAGATGTTCCTAAAATCAAGTAAGAATTATAACAAAGAATATTTGAGATATAGATTAATTGTGGATTAGGTTTAGGATTAGAGTTACATTTAAAGATGGTTTATGGGAAAACAACGGAACACCCTCCCCGAGCGCTCTCTGATCACTCTCTCCGCTATCTCGCTCTCTCCACTCTCTCTCGCTCTCTTGCTCTCTCTGCTCTCTCTCGCTCTCTTGCTCTCTCTACTCTCTCTCACTCCCTTTGATTTCTCTTTGATGAAAGAACTTTATTTCTTTTTTAACTTGGAACTCTTATGTGCTGCATGTGATGAAAAGACGATTCAATAGGAAAAGAATCAGATTCCTCTCCTATAGTGTATAGGCTTAGCCTTCCTGCATCTCTATTTTATGCATGTGACTTTCTAGAAAAGGTAAGGAGAAGAAATCAAAGTGAATAGGACTTTGCATGCAACATGGTTCCAGTTTTTATTTTATTCTCATTTCTGAACTTCACGGTTCCGGGATTCTTTTTTTTTTTCTTTCTATCTCCATGTGCTTCACGTTTCTTGGCAGTCGAACGGAAAAAAATAACTCTCTCTTTCTGAATTTACGAATTCAGGAAAAATAACTCTTTCTAAATTTTCTCTCTCTGTGTGCTTCAAGAAGAAGCTTTCTTTTTTCTGGGTTTCTCCTCGTTGTCTCTATTTCTGCTAAGTATTTTTTTTATTTTTTTAGGGGAGATTTCTCCATAGAATTAATTCAAGAGAGAGAGAAAAGGCATGCATGCATGTTAATTACGTAACGAGAGAGAAAGGAAAACCATACATGTTACTTTAAGAGAGAGAGATGAATTCATCACTTTTTCTACCATCAACTCATCACAATTCACTCACTTTTTCTGCAAAAAGTAGGAGAAGAAAGGGATAGTTGCAGCAGCCTAGGGTGTAGACTAGTTTAGAGCTTTAAAATACTATATATGTACATTTTTGCATTTTGGAAAAGATATATACATTTTTGCATTAATGAGTATTAGATGTGCACATTCTTGCACATGTCTCTTTACTTCACGTAATGTTAATTTTTGCAGATATCATGTCCTTGTAGAATAACTTAATTAATTTTTAGGCCTCCACATATTTACATCTCCATTTTCATTTTCCAAAGCCGTCATGCCGTCCCTAATTTTTAAATATATAAATCGGCCCAACATATACCCTCAGCCACCGCCGCCGCCACCACGCATTCTCTGCATATCTCTAATTGCTGCACACTTTCTCCATCGCATCCGCCGCCTTTTTTATTGGCATAGCTGGCACGGGCCGGCCCCGTTGTGTGATTGTATGTAAAAGTTTCCCTCCTTTTTGTTCTGATTTTATTTACACAGCGGAAATTCGTGCACATCAATGCAAGAAGACAACATGTCCGGCGTAGCGGCGGCGCCGGAGTACTCCTTTAGCCTAGCTCGAGTGGCCGTAGCACAGACATGTCAATCGATAGGCTGCAAAGGAGCGCAAAGGCCCGCTCTAGAAGCCCTAACCGACATCGCCACCAGGTACATGAAAGCGGTAAGAAAATTAACCGCGGAATCCGCCAATGCTAGCGGGCGTACCGAATCAAACATCTTCGACATGATCGCGGCGCTGGAAGAGTTGGCATCCGTACAAGGCTTCGACGGTTCGTGGAGAGTGCGGTCGCGATCCCTGTGTAGGTCGGCTGTGATTAAGGACTTGATGAGATTTGTCAAGTACATGGAGGAAACTCCGTTTGCTCATCCCCTGCCGCCGATGACAGGGACTGTTTTGAAAAATAAGCGGTGTAATGAGAGAAGATTGAAGCATGTGCCGCCGTGGTTGCCGGAGGTGGAGTGGAAAGAAGAGCCGGAGAAGAGGGAAAGGGAAGTGAAATGGGAGCATCAGGATTTGGGAGGTGGAGAGGAAAGAGGAGAAACAAATTTGGAGTGCAAGAAGTTGAAAAGGGAATATAATGATCAAATATGGGCAAAGAGAGAGAAAGTGAGATTCCAAATGGGCGATAGTAGAACTGTGAAGAAGAGATGAGGGCTGAAAACTTAAACCAAGGAAATAACTTGTTATTCTTCTTTGTTGGTAGACGAAATGCGCAGTCACACTTTTATGCATAGTTTTGTTAAACTTGATTTTCGATAATTATTTTGAATCTCAGCTGTAAATTAGCCAAACCAATACTCACTTCATTCCACCCCAATTATCTAGTTTCTTTTAGGCATTAAGATTCACTCTTCTACTTGCACACGAAGATTAAATTTTTTATTTTGCACGCATAAAGGAATAGTAAATTAGCGGATTGTACTTGTTGAGAGGATAAGAGATATGAGAATGTTATGGGATGATTTTCTCTCTTGTTTATTCACAGTGACGATGGGGACTTATATAAGATACAATGCTAAACTTGCTAAGTTATACAACAAATCCCACTAATTAAGGTTACCATAACAGATAATATGGTAGTTATACAATAAATTTCACTAATTAAGGTTACCATAACAGATGATATGGTATGTGAAGATATGATATGGTTATAATACCCCCTCAAGTTGGAGCATGGAGGTTCGAGATGCCCAACTTGCACAAGAGATCATAAAAAGGACGATGACCGAGAGCTTTGGTGAGAATGTCAACCAACTAACATGTTGTGGACACATGTGAAGGATGAATAAAACCCCGAGCAATCTCGTCATGCACAAAATGACAATCAACTTCTATGTGTTTGGTACACTCATGGAAGACAGGATTGTGAGCGATGTGAAGTGCAGACTGACTGTCACAATAAACTTCAATAGGAGACGTACAAGATACACCAAGAGATTGAAGAAGTTCATGCAACCATTTTAATTCACACATTGTTGCAGAAAGAGAGCAGTACTCTGCCTCAGCCGACGAGCGTGACACCGTGTGTTGCTTCTTGGTACGCTAAGAGATGGGAGAGTCACCAAGAAAAATGAAATAAGCGGCCAACAACCGACCAGTGAGAGGGCAACTTGCCCAATCGGCATCACAATATGAAACAAGCTTAAGAGTCGAAGAGGTCTTAAGAAGAAGACCTTGACCGGGATGAGACTTTAAGTAACGAACAACTCGTAGGGCTGCATCCCAATGAGCATCTAATGGAATTTGCATGAACTGGGCAAGGATATGAACACAATAAGACAGTTCGGGACGAGTTATAGTAAGGTAGATAAGACGACCAATAAGACGTCTATAGCGGTCAGGAGATTGCATAACTGGGCCCTTAGCAAGGGCTAAACGATGATTTTGTTCCATAGGAGTATCCGCAGGTTTGGCGCCGAGTAAACCGGTTTCAGAAACGATGTCCAATGCGTATTTCCTTTGACACAAATGAATGCCAATGGGGCTACGAGCAACCTCAATACCGAGAAAGAACTTTAGCCGCCCAAGATCTTTCATGTGAAAACATTTGCTTAGATACTCCTTAAATTGAGTGATAGCAGTGTAGTCGTTGCCACCAATGACGAGATCATCGACATAAATCAAGATCGTCAAAGAAATTTGACCATGGGTGTAAATAAAGAGTGAGTGATCAGAGGATGACTGCCGAAAGCCATACTTAATGAGAGCAGAATTTAACTTGGTGAACCAACAACAAGGTGCTTGGCGAAGACCATAAAGGGATTTCTTCAAACGACAGACTTTTCCAGAATCTGGTACCTCAAAGCCGGGAGGAAGCTTCATATAAACCACCTCGTCGAGCTCACCATGGAGGAAAGCATTGTATACATCCATTTGGTGCAACTCCCATTGTTTAATCGTAGCAACCGCTAGAAAATTCTGAACCGTCACCATTTTCACGGTAGGGGTGAAAGTTTCAGTGTAGTCAACCCCTTCAATTTGATGATTACCAAACACAACCAACCGAGCTTTGTATCGTTCGTTGGTGCATTCAGCATTATATTTAATGCAATAAACCCATTTACTACCCAAAGCTTTCTTTCTAGTGGGTAAAGCTTCAACTATCCAAGTCCCATTTGCTTCAAGCGCATTAATTTCGTTCTGCATAGCCTCACACCAACATGCATGTTGCACAACCTGAGAATAAGTATGAGGTTCGACTCATGCGGTAACAGCAGATAAAAGACGACGATGTGAAACATAAAATTTATCACAATTGACATAGGTAAAAATAGGTTAAGGAGTACCTGAGGACGCATTTGAGAAAGAGGGAGAGAGCGAGGAATCGAGGCAAGCTGTATGTGTTATAAAATCCTTGAGAGAAGGAAATCGAACACGGTGACCATGACCTAACTCCGACTGTGAGGAGGTCGTAGAATCCATAGTGGAAGAAGGCACATCAACATGTTGCCTAGGGTTTTCTGTAGCAGAAGTGTCTGCACTCTCCTGATTTGTCACTACAGAACTAGGAGTGATTACCTTGTCATCATCATCAGTAGAAGTAGGATTAAAACTATCAGGGTTTTCTATTGCAGTCGTAGAAGCATCATCCATGGTTGGAGCAGTAAAGGGAAAGCAATCTTCATAGAAAATAACATCACGTGAGTCAAAGACGTCGCCAGAGTCTAAATCATACAAGCGCCATCCCTTTTTGCCGAAAGGATATCCAAGGAGAATACACTTACGACTTCTATTCGCAAATTTGTCACGGTCCCTATTAATAGCTTTAGCATAACAAAGACAACCAAGAACACGAAGGTTATCGAGAGAAGGAGACCGCCCAAATAAGATCTCAAAAGGTGTTTTGCCATGTAACAACAGAGTTGGAGTTCGATTAATGAGATATCCTACACTTAAGACGCAATCTCCCTAAAACTTAATTGGTAATCCAGCTTGAAATCGAAGTGCACGGGCCACATTCAAAATGTACGCTTGCGTTCAACCCTACCATTTTGTTGTGGCGTGTCTACCATAGAAGTTTGATGTATAATTTCAACATCGGTGAAATAGTCACGCAAACAAGTGAATTCTGTCCCGTTATCACTTCGAGCAATTTTAACAAATTTTTGAAATTGGCGTTCAGCAAGAGCAAATAATTTTTTCAAGGTATGAGCAACAACATGTTTATATGGCAACAAATATATCCGAACAGCACGAGATTTGTCATCAATTATTGTCAAAAAATATCTTGCACCACAACGAGAAATGTCAGGATAAGGACCCCAAAGATCACAATGAACTAAATCAAACACATCACTAGTTTTATTATCACTAGAAACAAAAGGAAGGCGACTATGCTTAGCTCGTAAATAAATGTCACAATGAGATAACTCCCCGGATTTGAACTTAGGACCAAGAGATTCGACCACCTGTTTAGAGGGATGTCCTAATCTTTGGTGCCAAAGTGTGGCATGTGACGTGCCAGATGCCATGTGCACACGTGTAGGAAGAATCACGCGCAACACAAACAACCCCTCTCACTCTTCACCCACTCCAATCAGCGTCCTCAAAGTGCGGTTCTGAATAACAAAACGCCGGTCAGTGATGGATATAAAAAATTGTTTGCTTCGAACCAATTGGGACACAAAAACAAAACTACAATAATATCTTGTAGGGTTTGTATACTGAAAGCAGTCTACGTATTTGCTTGTATACAATGTTTCATGTTACCACTAATATTATTCTCCTATCTGATTATTATAATCGCACAATTTAGTCCTTTATCTCACGTGAGTTAGATCATACAATGTGTTGTAGATCATAGAAGACTATAGTGATTGGTTGAACTAGTAAGATATAAACAGTTATCACAGCCGAGGCAACTTTAGGACAAGTTGTCGGTTTAGGCTGCAACGTAGATAAGAAGTGACTTGTCTTGGTCACTTGTCTATGTTGATACATTTTATGTATTGATGGATCGCGGTGAGACATGTTCTTCTATCTGACCCGTGTGAAGAACCAAGGTCTCGGAGACTCAGCTGATCTTAAGCTTGATGAAATTTCAGCTGAGTGCACGCGACTACTATCACTTTGACTTACTATGGGTGAGGGTCATCGCGACCGTATATCTCTGTATCTTGGGTGAGCGCTGTTGCGTGTAGCTCAGGCTGGTTATCTGCATCATGCATCCGTATCCCATTATAGGGTTGATGATATCCCCTTGAGGATCTCGAAAGGTTTATCATGCTAAACACTACAGGTTGATTAAGTTCAAGTATGATAATAAGGTCGAGTGGCACTACTCAAGGATAATATATTAATTATATTAAGTAGTCAGTAAACTTAATCAATTAATGGATATTCGATGTCTTAAATACGGGGATTAACTGAAGTTAAAAATATAAGCCCTGACTCAACTTTTGGAATAAAGGGGTAAGTCAACATAGATTCTTTAGTGGAATGAATCTATGTTTGTGAATTAATAATACTCTGGGCTGAGTATGAAAAATTAATTCACTTGAGGCCCGTCTTTATTTCTTGTATTAGGTCCCTGGTCTGGCCCGAACATATGTCCAGTCATATGCAACATTTTCTCTCAGACTCACTAGGTCACTTAATTACCTGGAATTGTTTGGCCCTTTAATGGACCAAAACAATTGGTAATGGGATAGTGGCCCCTTAGCTATTGGTTGGGCTTGGAGGTCAAAGGCCCATTAGAGTTTTGATCAAGCCCTTATAAATAGTGGGCAAGGGGCCATTTCCTCATGATGAGCTTCTTGTTGTGTGTTTCGGAAAAAATGAGTCGAGTGTTTTGTCGTAAGCTTTCGTGCGTCTCCGTCCATCCGTCCGGAGTTGGAAGCTTGGGCACGGGAACAGTCCAGAAGACCTTTTCTGGACCGAGTCGAAAAGATCGTATTTAGGACGATCGCTCAGGTATGGGACTCTTTCCCTACATATCTCGCACGAATAAAATATTGTGAAGACGTGAAGAGCCGAGAATCACGGTGCCTGTCTTTGTAGCTGAAACCATGGCACCATTTGGCATACGTACATGACAAGGATTCATATCCCATACTTCAAGAAAATCAGCAAGATTCCATGTCATATGATGCGTAGCACTAGTGTCGAAAAGCCAAAAGAGAGAATTATTCATACTAGAGAGTTGAGTGTTGGTTTTATGCGAGTTTAAGAGAGATTTGAGCATCGACCAGTCGTCATTACTCAAACTCTCTAAACCTAGTTTGTCACCATCCCCTATTGGCGGTGATGATGCAGCGGGTGGCTCAGTTGTATGAGCGGTATTGGCGCGAGCCGGGCCTCCTCGCCCACGTCCTTGTAAACCACTACGACCAGTAGAACCACCGCGACCTCGACCACGATCCGAACCTTGAGGAAAACCATGCAACTGGTAGCATTTATCAATAGTATGACCCACGCGATTACAGTGACTGTCCTCTCGTTTTTCACCAGATGTAGGTCGAGGATTTGTACGAGTAGCAAAAGACAATGAGTCCCCACGAGCTGGCGCAGCCGATTGAGTCATGACACGCACTTGTTCTTGGTGAGTCATTCTGGAATACACAGTATTTAAGTTGGGCAATGGATCGGTAGCAATGATATTGGAGCAAAGGGCACCATATGGTTCAACATCCAGGCCTATGAGAAATTCATGAGCGCGCTCCTCCTCAAGACGCCGTTCCAGTTGAGTATTCAAATTGCACTTACAACCCTTGCAGATGCAAGATGACAATCTATCAAAATCGTTTAACGCGTCCCATATCTTTTTTAGGCGACCGTAGTAATCCAAAATAGGTGATCCATTCTGCTTGGAGTTGTTGGATACTTCTATCTTCAGTTGATGAATACGCGATCCATTACCTATGGAAAATCGTTGTTGAATGTCATCCCACAAGTCTTTAGCAGCATCTTAATAGGAAATGGTGGATTGGAGGACAGGTTCGATGGTGTTGAAAATCCATGAGATGATCATGGAGTTCACAGTGCACCAGTCGTCGTATTGAGGAGAATCTTCGGCCGGTTGTTTAATAGAGCCGTCAATAAAGCCTTTCTTTTTCTTGGCTGTAAGCGAAACCCTAATCGCTTTCGCCCATTCTTCGTAATTGGAACCTCTCAATTGAGTATGGGTGATTAAATTTCTAGGATTATCACTAGAAGTAAGAGAATATATTGCAACTGATTTGTCGTCTGAAGTCGTCATGACGACAGCGGAAGAAAGAAAAAAACTCTAATGGCCTTGCTCTGATACCATGTTGAGAGGATAAGAGATATGAGAATGTTTTGGGATGATTTTCTCTCTTGTTTATTCACAATGACGAAGGAAACTTATATAAGATACAATGCAAAACTTGCTAACTAAGTTATACAACAAATCCCACTAATTAAGGTTACCATAACAGATGATATGGTATGTGAAGATATGATATGGTTATAATAATACTAACTTTTATAGAGTGATATTTTCCTTAAAAAGAAATAAGTAATTGGGATGAGACAGCCTGAAAAGAATACCGGATAATTAGAATATAATAGAGGGAGTATTATATTCAAAGCTCTAATATGTTTTTAGTGAGACTTATTAACGTAAATGAGTCAAATATGAGCTTGATAAAACTCTACTTGTTGGCTCTTCAGTTAACTAGTTAAAATATACTTCCTCCATACTGCTATTACCGTCTCCTTTCTTCTCGGCATGAATATTAAGAAACTTTATTTAAGTGTGTATTTTATGAGTTATAATTGTAATAAAAAGTGAATACAAGTGGTGGGTGAGAATAAATGAAATTTCATCTAAATTTTTGCAAGGCATTATTATTATTATTATTATTATTATTATTATTATTATTATTATTATTATTATTATTATTAGTATTATTATTATTATTATTATTATTATTATTATTATTATTATTATTATTATTATTATGATCATGTTGTAATTGAAGAAATAATCTACAGTTTTCAAAAAGTTAAAAAACCATAAAGGTTACGAGTTCGGAGTGGAACGAAATCATGTGAGTGAGATTTTGTGGAGAAAGAGAATATAAGAATGTAGGAGTGAGTAGTGGGTAACGAGAGATCCACTTCATTTTAAAATTAAGATTAGTTATTACATTTTTGGAAAGTATTCAATAAAAGCGAGATAGCCCGACTAGGAAAGGAAGACAGTAATAGTGGGACAAGAGGTAAGTTCATATATTTTAAAAACCTAAACTTGTTAATTTGGCCCTCATAAATTTATTAATCTGGCATCCAGTTCACATTGTTATATATTGCTAATTTTTATTATAAGTATTTAGTTATTTTTGTTTAAATTAAAAAATATATATTTTTAAATAAAAAAATGGGTTTGTGATATCAATATTAAAAATATTACTATATATTTTTAATAGTTCAGAAAATTATAATATTTTAAACACTAAAAACATTTTTAATTAATACCTACAAAGTTCAAGGAGATAAGTACTTTAAAAAAACATCTGCAAAAACATCCTTAGTATCGTATACCTGACTTTAATGAATTTTTCATTTATCTAATTTTGTCAAGCCGCGACTAGTTGAGTGTTTATTTTCTAATTTCAATATGATTGTAGACTACGTGCTTTAAATACAAGATAATTTAGTCAACTTAATTAATCAGAATGATATTAGTTATTTAGGAATGGATGGTGAAGGAAAATTTCTTAAATATGAAATAAAAAGCAATCCCTCAATCTTATCATTTGATGATTTAGATTAAATATGTTATGAATATTCGTGATGTATATTCTTTACATATTTTATGTATAGGGACAAAACTGTATTTCTTATAGATATGTTTATAGTGTATTTCTATTGCACTTAAAGACCAATTAAGTAATCTTATATTTAATTAAAGATCTTTATAACCGCTATACTTATTCATGCTTATATTCTTTCTCATATTTCTCTCTCCTTGTTTTGATGATTTAAGATCTGGTTAGAAACATAGGATGAATAAGATTTTGTAAGTGCAATTCGTAATTAGTATAAATTCAGCTCGTAATAAATATAAGTGCAGTTTAATAGTGATATAAGTGTATTTTATAATATGATAAATACATTTAGGAGTCGTTTGGTTTGGATAAATCAGGAAATAACAAAATTGACTCCGTTAGATAATTTTTGATTTTTTTTTTCGAAAATTTATTCCCCCGTCAAGGAATCCAAAGCCTCCGTCAACTCATTTTTCATTCGCCACCCCTACCCTGGGACTTGAATTCCCTTTCCCCTCACTCTCTCTCCCATTTTCTTCAATGATATCTCTTTCTCTGTGCGATATTTCCACTCCCCCCCCCCGCCGCCGCCTTCTCGTCTCTGCCCTCCCTCCTTCCCTCCGCCGCCAACCCCCTCTTTCTCGTTTCCTAGCTGACGCCTGCGGCGGTGAAGACCACCATCTCTCTTCACGCTATCTCTCCTCCTCCTATCTCCTCTTCCCTCGACATCTCTCCTGGAACCAGCGGCAGTGAAGACCACAGTGGCGGTTCTTCTCTTATGCAATCAAAGGCGGTTCTGCCTACCCACTCTCTTTTCTCAATTTGTGAATTTTGGAGTTTAATTTATGGAGTTTGCAGTTTAATTTGTGGAGATTTTGACTGAATCGATCAATTTTGAATGATTGGGAATTTTGGGTGACTATTCTTATCTATCAATTTTGACTTATTGAGAATTTTGGATGTTCTTCTCGATTAATTTTGAATGATTTGACTTCTTCGATTTTTTAATTCATACTCAAGGGAGCTGCAGATTAGTTACCAAAGATAATTTTGATTTAAAAACATAGCTAAACCAGTCGTCCGAGTCTTGGAGATCTGCCGGAATATATTTGAAAAGAAAAAAAAATTCGATTGATTCCCTACTCGACCCAAACAGCTACCAAACGAATCAAATGGAATCGTTTCCGTTTCTAGGACCGAACCAAACACGAGGGCATATGAATAATCATTCTAAGCAAGAATCAGATCGCGAGTGAGTAATTGGGGCTTCTTCCTACAATTAAAAAGGTACCTATCAGCTTTAAAACTGCTCACATTGTGAATATTGGAATGATACGGTCAGTCTATGAATTGGGTTGGATCGAGAGATTTCCTAGTAAACGTTTTATTCAAAGAATCTGAAGCTAATATGTAATATTATGTTCTGTTGAAGGTTGTACATAGTTTAGTAGCGTTTGAACACAACTAATTAGGGTATTCTCACAAGCATTTCATCAAACCATTAATGTTCAAAGCTAATAACACATTCCACGCATTCATTCACACAACAAAAAAACTATTAATACACAAAGAATCCCACGAAAGCTGACAGATTAATCTTCAATATGGGGAGTTAACATTCAAAGTCGGAGCCATATATGACTACATGCAGTTAGCAGTTGATAGTAAAGAATACAGACCCATACAATTTGATCTAATTAAGCCATCTTCGAAACAAGATGCAAGAAATAAGCAGTAAAATGACAGAGGTAGTTGGAAATGAAAATAACGGGAAGATCGGGAATATGGAATTACATAGGCGCAAGAACCCATGATACTTTGACCTTCGAGTTTTGTTTCAAGCAATTTGGTAGAAGTGGAACACTAATTGAAGCAACTCACCGAGAACGCTATTTAAAGAAATCATGCCTTGACGATATTCGTATGAATTACAAAAACTATACTCTCAAAGTGCCCTAGACATATGACTAATAATATCGACAATTTAATAACAATGAGACAGTTATTGATAGATTCATGTAATATGCAAAACGTTTGGGCACAAAGATCTTGATTGATAGATGTAGGAGGGCAAATAACTTATGGAAGATAGTAAGATAAAAAATTCAAAGCTAAAAATGCAAAACTCTAGGCAGGGAACTACGAAATCAAAGGTCATAATTAAATCAGTTGATAGTTGTATATCAAATGAAAGCATGTTCATAGAATTATCAACACTAAGGCATAAGTTTAATTATTAGAGAATCAATGCATCTGGGAAGAAATTGCTGCAGCTTTTCCCCATTTCTGAACGGTTGGAGATGAACTCTTATGCCTGAAAATAATGGAGAAGTTAGCACACAATGGATGCAAGAACACAAGCATCTATATCATCAGACTTTTAAAGATCATTGTGATAATCAAGCCAAGACTGAAAGAAGCAAACTGGTTTTGGAAAAATTGAAATATAAAAATACTAAATCTTCTAAAAATATTGGGGAGATAAAATTTCTTATTTGATTTAATAACATATTTAATTTGAAACTCCCACAAAAAAAAAAATCATGGAATGCGGACTGAGACAAACATCAGGGACATTAATAATGGAGACAGTGCAAAATAACATTGGAAAACATCAAGAAAAAAACAAAATATTAATTATTTTGCTGAGGGCATACTGCATATTTAAACATACTGATTACTGAAATAAGTTAGCGTACTGACCAACAGTAAGTTACTTTTCCAACAAATCGAACCGTAAAGTTCTTACCGACCCTAGAAAGAAAAAAGTAAAAGTTAGAAGATCAATAGTGGATCTCAAGATGATGAAAACTTCAGGTTGGAGTATGACTGAAGTTGAAAAAATCATGTATAATTTTTTAGCAGGTCTGAGGCAAGATGATGTGACAAAGGGGGCTTATAAGTAGGGGCGGACCCACCCTATGGGCTGAGGTGGACTCCAGCCTCGGTAATTTATTTATTTTTATCTTTTTTACTAGTAGTAATTCTAGAATTTTTTTAAGAATATAGGCTAAAATTATTAGTCCAGTTCAAGGTATTTTATTGGGTTGGATCCTCCCCTGCTTATAAGAAGCTAAGTGAGATCATGTTGAGGCTTAAAGTCGAAGGAGGTACATCCCGGAGGTGGTGAATGTTTTGCACGATGTTGAGGAGGAGGAGAAGGAGGACGCGGTGGTTGCTCACAATGAGAAGCTGACTGTTGCCTTTGGAATGGGGAGATCTGGTAGGGCTAGCAAGATGAGGATTGTTAAGAACTTGAGAGTTTGCAAAAATTGTCATAATGTAATGAAATTGATCTCCAAAGCTTATGACTTGGAGATTACGCTGAGAGACAGAAGTAGATTCCATCATTTCAAGAATGGCTCTTGTTCCTGCTGAGATTACTAGTGAAGCAATAGCCATGGAAGGCTAAATTAGTAGTGCTTGTTTTGTTAGATAATCTACAATGAAAAACATTAATAGGTTTCATTTATGAATCATTGGTATTTTGTTACTGAGATTTGAATTTTCTAAATTAGATATAAAATTAGTGTTCTTTATATTTTCTATGTAGTTTATAAATTAGTGTACACTAGTGGGTAGGGGCGACATAATATTTCAACTTTATTGTCGTGGGCCTACTTAACTTTGGCTATAAGTACTCACCTCTTTTTTGGGAGCTTGACCTAGTTACTTAGTCTAAATTTTAAAATTACTAATCTTTTTTAAAAAATATGATATTGTTTGGAATTTACCTTAGTATCTATTATTCATTCATTTCTCTCTTCTCCACATCATCTTAAACACTCAATTTTTATAAACACTCTCATTCCCTTTCCATCTATATCTATCAATTCTATTTTATTTGGTCTCACTATTTATTTTTTTTATACATTATATTTTAATAACCAAAATAAATACTTAACAATAACTTTATTTCTTAACAAATAAATTGACAATTAAAGATTTTCAAAATTCTAAATAATAATGATTTTTAATAATTTTATTAAAAATAAATAGTAAGAAAATACAACAAATTGAAACTTGCAATATTGGGTGGGTTGGATGGAAAATTCAGAAAATATTTGGTGGATTGGACGTGAAATATGGATGATTATACATAATCATATTTGGTGGATAAAATTGTGGTGGATAGTTAAATTGAAGGTATGATAAATTTGGAGGGTCTTGAGAATTTGGAGAGCATTCATCTTCATCCAAATTTTGATAATTCGACAAATTGAAATTCTTATTTTTATCCATTTCGTATAAATAGTAGAAAATAAATATAATTTATAAATAAAAGAAAATTGAGATAATTGAGAGGGTGAATAATATATTTGAAAATGATAATCAAGTAATGGTGTGATAAAAAAATCAACCTTAACTACTATTGTAACGATATATTTTCAAGCAATAGAGTGGCATGCGATTGTCCGGACCAGCCGCTGCAAGCCCAATTCATTCTTTATTAAGTTTTTTTTTTCAAATATTTTCATTTTTTCTTCCAACGATTTGGGTCATCCCAAATTTCAAAGTGAACGTTTAATTTTTATGGTCCAGCCTTGATTTTTTTTTTCTTTTTCAACATATGTTAAAATACTCATTTTTGTTATTATTTAATTTATGTAAATCTTAGATTATATCATACAATATGAAAATTGACTGAATTCTTAATTTTAGTTCCATGTTATATAATAAGTGTTCATATACATTTATTTATAATAATTGATACACATATATTTAAAAAATATAATAGATTTCCTAAAAAAAATTATACAAACGATCAAAACAATACATATATTTATTCATATTAAGCGATACTTATATTACGTATAAGTAATACATGTATTTAGTTTAACTTATACACTCATTTTAATAAATGATGCATTTATTAATATTAATTGACACACATATTTAGTATAAATGAACCATTTATTCATGTTAATTGATACGACTGGATAAACAAGTGATATATTCAGAATAATTGATACTTTTTCATGTCAAAATGATACTTTTATTAAAACAAACAATACTTTTAGTGATACTTTTTTTCATAATAAGTGATACACTTGTTAATAATAGCAAGTGATACTTTTATTTATAACAAGTAATACATTTGTTAATAACAAGTAATACTTTTATTTAAAACAAGTAATATATTCAGAATAATTGATTATTTTTCATGTCAAAGTGATACATTTGTTAAGAATAAGTTATATTTTAATTCATAACAAGTGATACACTCGTTAGTAACAACTCATACTTTTATTTAGAACATGTAATACATTCAGAATAATTAATAATACTTTTAATATTAAGTGATACTTTTATTATCTCCAAAAATTCCCCATTATCTTCTCTCTCGTATGTGTATTATCACAAAAACTTGTATGCACTAGGTGTAGGTGCACTTGGATCATTTTTGACCCAACTGCGACCCAATTAAATTATCTACCCAAATTCGCACTTGTTGAAGTCATTATTTCATTTTTTATTTCGTTTTTTTTTATTTTTTTTTGGGGGGGGTCATTGTTGTGAATAAAAACGTCATTTATCGAGTATCATTTTTTTCCAAAGCAAAAGTGTTATTCTCGTTTTGAACACTTTCAACCATCACTTACAACAGTATTATTTATACAATATCATTTGCTTCGAACAAAAATGTCATTTGTAGAGTATTATCATTTACTAACTATCAATTACTTTTGAAAAAAATGTGATTTCTTTAAAAAAAAATTGTCATTTGTTTAGCAAAGAAGTGTCAGTTGTAGTGAACAAAAGTGATATTTGTTGTGAACAAATGTTTTATTTATCTCAGAGTGTCATCATAATTAAGAAATGTGTCATTTTAATATGATAATAACACGAAACCACCATTCAATGATTTAGCCAACAAAATATGATTAACTAATAACCAGAAATGTTACTCAAAATATCAATCATAATAAACAAAAGTATCATCTGTTTCGGATGAGAGTGTCACATTCTGAGTGTCATTTGTATTGAATAAATGTGTCAATTGTAATGAACAAATATGTTATTTATCTCGAAGTGTCAATCACACTGTAATGTATTAAATTATAATTAAGTACGTGTCACTTTAATTCAAAAATCATACGAAACCATGATTTAGTTAACAAAATCTACCCAAAATAATTAATGAATCTAGATAAACCATGTAATGTTAATCATTCATCCCGATTTAAAAAAGCTTTGGAAAATCTACCTCTAAATGTACGGTATAAACATTACTTAAAAACTACACGAGTTAATCACAAAACTAGATGTTGCACATAACAGAGACATGGATTAATCCCAATAATATTGTAGAAACCATCAGATATTTTGTCAATGCACGATAGGCAACCGCTTACCTAAATTAGAACCCATATTTTGATTTACAACTTTATTCCAAATATTGTTGTAGTGCTTTAATAAGAAAAATATTGATGTATCATAACAATCACAGATTTCGTTCAAAGATAAAATCTGTAAAGTTGTAATTAAAATTAATGTTTTATAGAATTACATAAATACCTTCTAAAAATGTTTAAAGAATTGCAACTATTCAACTCCCCATGTTTAATCTGAATATTTATTGAGATTTAGAACTTCAATTTTAGGAATATTCTAATGAGATATAGATCACTATATTATCAATAGCATTGAATGAACAATCACAAAATAGCAATGAATAACATTAAATTACGAATTGAAAGGTAAACTAATATAATAAGGTTTGAAATGATTTTCTGATAGGAAATTTTGAATTATTATTTTCCTATTAATTATATACACACGATAATTCTGTCTCATCTGTTTATTTAAATTCTCTCTCTTCTCTCTAGCTTGTGGGTTTATTTAGGGTTTAAGGACAGCGCTCGAAAATCAGTCGAAATCTAAAGAAGACTTTCCTTCTTCAATCATTCTCTAGGATTGCAGACTGAAATGGGGGCGGACAAAGGGAAGAAGCAGAAAGTGGGAGGGGGCGTGGAAGAGAACAATGGGACCGAGCAGATTGATGGAGAGCTTGTTCTCTCGATCGAGAAGCTTCAGGAAATTCAAGACGAGCTTGAAAAGGTCAGTTCAATTTCTTGTGTTTATTTTGTTAAAATTGGGGTATTTGAGCATATTTCCTTTTGGTGTTTTCCTTTATATGTGTTCGTAAAGAGAGCCGGAAGCTGCGTCTCTTTTTTGTGATTTTCTCTATAGGGTAAGGTGTGGATTAGCTTGAGTAGAAGTTGAGTCGTCACCGATTTGGAACATGGATTAAGTTAGTATTGTGGTTTTCTGTTTATCTATGTTTTGTAAAGTAACATTCTCAAATTTCCTTGGAATGTGATTCTATGCTCTGTGAAATTGGAGAATCAGTTTGCAGGCTTTGCTTTTTTCTTTCTACTGTGTTGTATTTTCTGCAATGTGATTGGTTTTATAATTAAATTTCTAACTTAACGCTTCCAACTTGGACAAATTGCTCACAAGGCATAGCTATTAATGCATCTAGGGCTTTAGAGCCTGGCACAAAGCGCAGGGTATGGTACTTGCATTTTCGAAGTGAGGTTAAAAAGTGACTATATGCAAACAAAGATTAATAACATAAGCAATTAAACATGCATAATATCGATATATCATATTCTAGCTATTAGTGTGCCTTCCGCCTCAGGTTTGAATGAGAAACTTGTACTCATATTCATCTTTGGTAGTGTCAGGCTGAGTATAAAACGTAGAAATGTGTATAGAGTATTTAAATTAAGTTCTTCATGTGCTTCCCTGTGATTAGGTTTTCTTGATAGATCATCTCATTGAAGTGGAAATGATAAGTGGAGGGTTGCTATTTTAGTCTTCAAGAATGCCACGTATCATAATAGTTTAGAATAGCCAGACATGAGTAATGCTTAAGTTTTTATGATATTATGATTGAGAATTGACTTTTGTGTCAGATTTATGCCTTAGCCTATATTTAGGATGATGGTGTTATGAAATTAGTTTTAAAGGACAATACTTTGTATTTTCCCTGATGAGTTCTACTGGTGAGAGCTTAAAGCTGCTTTAAGTCCTCGATCTAGATATATAGAGTTTTCTCTGGATGCCAGTTTCTGCTTAATAGACAGCAACAGAGCCTTTTTTTTGAAGATGGTACTGTTATATCTTTGCCACAATTATTTCTATGTGCTATAGAAAAATGACTTTCTTGGGATTATTTGAGCTTGCTCGTTCATTTATTTTCTTGATCGACATAAAAGTCATGATCCTTTGCTTGAACACATGTTGACCTTCTGGAGGGAGAAACATAATTTACCCCAAAGTAGATAAAATAGTAACAAGTTGTTTCTGTTTCGGTTTTTCCTACTTGCTTTAGATCAATGAAGAAGCAAGTGAAAAGGTCTTGGAAGTGGAACAAAAGTACAATGTGATACGGAAGCCTGTCTATGATAAAAGAAATGATGTGATCAAATCCATTCCTGATTTCTGGTTGACTGCAGTGAGTGAACTTTTTTTCTTATATAAATGGATCGAGAAACTACAAGCTCTCAACCCCCCCCCCAAGATTTTGAGAATTATTAAATTATTTTAATTGACATGTCCTTTGCTTTTGCAGTTTATGAGTCACCCTGCCCTCAGTGAACTTTTGACTGATGAGGACCAAAAGGTTTCATCTTTATCTTTCAGTTACTAAGTATAGAACACATGACCACACTATCTTATATAACTCATCCATAATAGCTACTACTAGTAAGAAAGGATATTCGAAAATTGACTTCCTCTTATTTCAGATACTTCAATCTTTTCTTGTTTTTTTATTTTTTCATTTATTCTATATTAATTTATTCACTTTTTCTCATGTCAGATATTCAAGTATTTGAGTAACCTTGATGTTGAGGACTGCAAAGATGTGAAATCTGGTTACTCCATTTCGTTTGTAGGTTTTCATCTTTTTCCAGTTATGGATTATATCTTCATGTGGAAGAATGCTAATTTCATGTCTAGTCCTTGTAATTTTGAATTGTTGGGATGATCTTTTGTTTTTTAATATCAGCACTTCAACCCCAATCCTTACTTTGAAGATACTAAGCTCACAAAGACCTTTACCTTCCTCGAGGAGGGAACAACAAAAATCACAGCAACGTCTATAAAATGGAAAGAAGGCATGGTAAGCATCCATGTATAGTTTGAAAAACATATCTTCTACTTTTGATGGGGCCTGGATATTGAATCTGTTGTGCATGTCTGGATTTGAAGGGCATTCCTAATGGCGTTGCTGAAGATAAGAAAGGAAACAAGCGATCTCATGCTGAGGAGAGGTTGCAACTTATTCCTTCTCACTTTTTCTTTGTTTTCTCCAATTCTATAGGAAGCTGGTAGAAATTGTCCTCTTGCATTTCCTCAGTAAGGCTTTATTCACTTCATATCGTTTCTATATGGCAAGAGTTTCTCAATTTTTCCTTAAGAAAGTAAAAGTATCTCATTGTTGTACCTTCATATGGCCACTTATCCTTTTTATATGTCAAAGAACCACGAGCCAGTGGAGCACCTCTAGGTAATCCTTATCCTGGTATTTACTCTTGAGGATGGAAATATCTCCCGTTTCCTCAGTTAATCCTCTGTTATGCACCCTTCTCTTCTACATACTTTATCACTGGTCCATTTCTATTCTGGTTTAATTGTTGGTTCATTGGTTTGGGTGCTGCACTGGTGTCCTTTTAGTGGTGGGGATGGGTTGGAAGCAGTTGGTTGGAGGGGGGATCTAGGCTTTCACTGGTCGAGGGGCTTTGTATCTTATAAGGAAGTATGTCAGACTATCAGTGTATTTTATTCCATGGCTTTTTTCGATTAATAAAATTGATAATATAACTAATTATAAGCAGATCCTGCCACTTGCCAGTAACCGTATGCTTTGTATCTTCTTGTTAGGAATTAGTTTTTCCAAACGGTAATTCGCTTGGGGTAGAGACTTATTCCATATAGCAAATCCACATAAATGTTTGGATTGTTCCACTTCCTGTTTAAATTAGTGATAATGATTGTAATATATAAAGAGAGAGATAGTTTTGAGAATTGCGTGATAGAACAGCATGAGTTCTGTTTTTCATGGTGACATTGATTTCTTACAATAAAATACACTGTGAAATGCAGCTTCTTTTCCTGGTTCAATGACAGCGAACACAGTGGTGACTTGGATGACATTCAAGATGAGGTAACTTTTGCTCAAGCATATCATTCCACGAGATTAGGCTTTATAAATATCAGGTTTTCTTACAGTAAAATATATTTTTAAGTGTTTTGCACCTTGCCTTCTATAGCAGGTTGCAGAAATTATCAAGGATGATTTATGGCCAAATCCCCTCGCATATTTTAACAATGTAAACTCTGCTTCCTGACTGGCTTCTTCTATTCACTTCTTAAAGTTAATCAACGTTTAAAGGGATCCGACCATTTTCTAACTCTTTACTTTCCTAACTGATCTTGCATTAGGAGGCTGATGAAGAAGAGTTTGAAATGGATGATGATGAGGTGAGAACCCTTGGTAACTTTGTCATTTCTGGAAGAGTTCCTGTTGATAAGTTAACCTATATCATTTACATGGCTGTTTACGAACTGGATTCTTTTGATTATTGCTTAATATTTGCAGCATTGTTTTCTTGCTACACATAACAGTGCTAATTGCTTATGATTTATAATTATGCGGATCCTGGAGCCCATTGGTTTAACTACTTGGGTTTTAAAATAGTGCCTATCTCTTTGATGAAGACTTCAACACTAGAATTTGATTATTCTATGATGCTCCTCAGTCCTCACGCCACATTTAATCTCATAGAAGAGTGATTCTCTGAAATATATAAAGCAATCAATAATCTGAAGTCTTGTCGAATTTTTTCTCTCATCTGGATAATGCATGAAGCGCAACAGAGTCTTTCAATTGAGATATTATGTCTATATTAGAAACACTAGAGAATGTTATTCTTTCTCAATAAATTTAGGTCTTGTAGAATTCAGTTGCTAGATGTTTTATAAGTCCATGATTAGATTTTGCAGAGGACCTTGAGTGCTAATTGTTCTGGCTATGAAGAATCTCTTAAGTAATTGCACTGATTCATTTTGACATGCATGCAGGACAAGGACAGTGATGGTTCTGAAGATGATGACGAAGATGATGAAGTCGAAGATTAAACTAGAAAGACTAATAAAGTTCTGAAGAAAGTAATTCCGCTGATCTTCCTCAGCTATCAATGGTTTGTAAACAGGTTTATAGGTTCTACTAGGAAAGAGGATATGAACTTGATCGTGAACTCTATTTAAATTCCTTGTCTATCAAGCAATTTACTGGAGCTTCTAATTTTATTTCGTTGTTTCTCATGGAAATTATTTTATATGAATAGAAGGCCACTCCCACCCCCACAAACCCCATTCCTTCATTTTGAAAACCGCTGGCTCGTAGGCTATTCTTATCAATGACATTTGGATCACATTTTTATAGTAAGACAAAAGAGTTTAAAAAAATGGAAACACTCTTTGGTCTGCTAATATTCGTTCTTTTCCTTTGACATCAAAATAAGTGAAGGAAAATGTGTCATGGGACAAAAATCTATTTATTGGGAGTATTTTAGATTTTTTTTAGTGATTTTCATTAATACTATTAATTAATTATGCAAATATCTATCTATAAATATATATATATATATATATATATATATATATATATCAAAATTTGTAAATTTTCTTTATCTATAAATAAAGCTTAGTTTTGCTATATTTTCACCAACAAAAAACATCTTCTTTCAAGCTTTCAAAAACACATTTTGTATTGATTCTCCTACCCACCTTATGCATCCAAATAATCCAAATTTTTCGTGGTTTCAACAATTTCTCGATTCCAAACAATTTTCTAATTCTGAGTATCAACAAAACTCCCCGTAGTATCCAAATTCTCAATTTTCTCCAAATTTGAATCAGGATTCTCATCTCTTTCATCTCTTATGACAATTCCGTGTAAAGCTTGACAATGGCAATTCAATTATAGCATTCAATGACCATCTTCAATGTATAGAGACCACCTCACCTTGAAATGCTTTACAAAAAAAATAAAATTATAAGAAATAGTAAATAGTTAAAAGTAAAAAAAAAAAAATTTGAGTAAGGTTGGTGGATGTTAATGAGAGTAAAATTAAGTTAATTTGAGTGTTATGGGGTTGAGAGGAGAGAAATGAATATTTTATTAAGAAGTGGATATTGGTAGATGTTATGAGTGTGTAGTCTTATGGATTTTAATGATAAAAAGATAACTTATCTGCTTCGAGGTGTTGAAAAGCAAGATTCTACTCGATAACAAAAAAGAAAAAAGAAAGTTATTGAAAGCAATACGTGTTGCACTTAATAGAATTGTTACATTAGTAATATTGAGCTCGTACTTTAACTCCTTGCATATATATATATATATATATATATATATAGGGAGTGTATATATACATATATTCCAATAAGAAAATTCGTGCAAGTGTACCATTGAAATGATGGTATAAAATTTTGCAAAAATGCTGAAATTGATCAAATCCAAAGGTGATGGTATCTTCAAATCGCGTAAAAATTTCAAAGTTTATTCGACTAATGCCTCCAAAGAAACTTATACATGGATCATGCATTAACATTGAGATTCATCACAGGGAACTCAATTTCATTAAGTAAAATCAAAAGGGAAAATGCAAAAAAGGAGAAGAAGATAACGAAGAATAAGACATGCCAAATTAAGCCGCAGTGCTTGTCATATGATAAAATTTATAATATATATATATTAATATTAATTACATTCTTCATTGCATGTTGGGATTCTTTCTTCCCTTTTGATTGCTTTGCTTTTGCTGCTTTTCTTCCATATAAAGACAATGCCGACCATCTCTGCTTTAGATTACCTTTTGATGATTCCATCATCTGAATCTCTAACTGATCATGCATTTCTTCATAAACGAACTGAACTCTCTTCGCCTTCATTTGCTCATCGCAATATATCTGCTCTGCTGTGCCGTTGAATCGGGACAAATATGAGGAGGGCTTCTGCAGCTGAAAGCTTCCTCAAATTGCTGCTCGAAAATCTTGACGTTGTTTCTGGGTAAACTTTCTCTTTTCCTTAGCTTCTTCCACTTTTATTATGAGAGAGAGAGAGAGAGAGAGAGAGAGTTATGTTTCTCAGATTGTATATTAGTGATCTTGAATTGTTGCTTATATGATTTTTCATATTTATGGATATTGCAGGCCTATTGTTACTCTGGTTTATCCCTTGTAAGTATAAATAAATATGCCCGTCTTTAATAGACATATTTTGGCTGATAATAGTGAATATTTGTGTTATTGGGCATGCAGATATGCTTCAATTAGGGCGATCGAGACGAAATCGGTTGGTGATGATCAACAATGGCTTACTTATTGGGTTCTTTACTCCATGATCACTCTTTTTGAGCTCACCTTCGCAACGCCTATAGAATGGTAGGCCCGATCCTCTA
This sequence comes from Lavandula angustifolia, assembly GCA_028984105.1. Taxonomy (NCBI): domain Eukaryota; kingdom Viridiplantae; phylum Streptophyta; class Magnoliopsida; order Lamiales; family Lamiaceae; genus Lavandula; species Lavandula angustifolia. The sequence continues at coordinate 9,574,959 of CM054819.1, read as the reverse complement.
TTTCAAATCGTGTTTTTCTTCATTGCGAGTAGCAAAGCCATATTGTTGGAATGTATTGTTAGGCTTCCTTTCTGGCCATATGCGAAGCTCATCTTCACCTGCTGGCTGGTCATACCGTACTTCAGCGGAGCAGCATCCGTCTACACCAACATCGTTAGGCCGTACCTCATTACACGCCAGAAGACCGTTAACGTATGGTACGTGCCCAACATGAAGGATGTCTTCAGCAAGCGCGAAGACATCATAACGGCAGCAGAGAAATACATCGACCAGAATGGCCCTGAAGCCTTCGAGAAGATCATCCAAAGGGTACATACGTGATAGATTACGACATCATGAATATACACTTACATGTTCTGATTTTATGGTAATTTGGTTGCAGAGTAACAAAGAGACATCAAACATGAACAAGTTTGTTAACAACTACTCATTCTACGACGATGACTATAAGTACGAGGATGAGCACAGGTACTGATTGATTGCGGTTAAAACTTGGTCTTAATTAGTATCTTTGAATCAGACAACTTGTTTATCTCGAGGCAACTTGTGTTATGTTATTACAAGATCCTGCTGTAATAATAAGATGCATTATATATGGTCTGATTCTTTCTCGAAGGCAACATTATTCTCAAGATGTGCCTAAAAGAAATATGACAAAACAATCCCAGACGAACTACCACCAGAGAACACAGAATTTTGCCAAAATTTTTATTGAACTAACTTGATTTTACGACAAGTTTCTGCATACAATGCTATGCTAAATAGAGCACTGGAAACAGAAAACCTGTTTTGCAACTGCAAACTACCTTAGACATTCTTCTCCAAGTCCTTGGGCTGTCCTGTGAAAGTTATGCTCTTTGCTCAACGTACGAACCTGAGAGTCCAGAAGTTCCGAGGACTGAGACCTGCATTTTGTTGGAGAGAGAAGCTTAGCAGAGCAGGTCTAGTTTAATGCAGTGACATGATTTGAACTCTACTTATGAAATCAAGAATTTTTATTTTATTTTTATTTTTTGCTGAAAACAGAGTTTTATCTATTAGCAATTTTGAACCAAAACCTCAAGCTAATTGACGAGAATGGTTCCTAGAGACAATATTCATTCAAGTGGCTCATTCCTGATTTCAGAATTACCCAATTATACAGGCTTAAGAATTGTTACTACTACATTTCAAAGATAATTAGCCTACAGTGCATACATCTGTCGGAAAACGAGTAGGATGCATATCACATTATCAAACTAATATCATTATGATATTAAGGCAAACATGTCCCACTGCCAGCAACCTACTTTATATGGTAACTATGGTTTTTGACAATTCTCAACAAGAAAACCCCTATGAGTTAATTGTTAATAGGATACATCACAAATATATATACCATCTATCAGCAAAGAAACTTTAGTTTTCCCATCAAACATTATGAAGAGGGATCACATACCTTTCCCCAGTCAGCTTCAAGGCCACCACACCTCATTTTCAAGTATATCATCTTTGATCCCAGCTCCGTTTCAACTTTCTTCTTCAAATAGGTCTCGTTTGGTTCGAATGCAGCCAAATACTCTGTATCTGTTGAAGAGTGTATTTATAGCCTTCTGATATTCTTCTGGCACTGGTCTCACGTTCTGTCCAAAAACTGATTATCAGGAAGCGTATAATAAAATTGAAACAATTTATCCATAACAATTCATAATACCTCGCCACTGAGCCCAATAGCATCATCCAATTCCATTTTCAGTGACATGACAATCCCTGTAAACTCCTCAACGCCTTCTGCGGCTCGGAAGAGATTTTTCAGGGCATCATGGGCAGTCTTGTCTTCAGTACTCTTGGACAGTACCTTCTTCACATCATTGATGACTGCTTCTGGGAGGTTATCCCAGTTTGCAGCCATCAAATCTTTAAAAGCACGTTTAATCTGTGGGTCTTCAATAACAGGAAAGCTGGAGATACTCGAATACCCGCAAGGCGTCGTGCATAAGGATGCCGTAAATCTATAGGAAAAAAATACCAAAAGTACATCAGTGGCATAAAGAAGCAGGCATGCAACAAATTCCAAAAAGATATTATTAACAGTAGATAGGTACAATCACAACATATTCATGGATTTTTTCTAACTATCAGCAAGATGTATGTGTGAATATTCAATTTCAACACCTAGACCGATCCATGATCCCGTAAATCAAAATAAACTCAATTGCTAGAGAAGGGAGAATGTGAATAGGAACACCCACTTCATTCCCCTTTCGTTGTTTATTCCTGGATAGGGTAACGATGATGAACATGCAGAAAAAGATAAACAGAGGGTTCATAAAAAATTCCTTTCATATCTATCTTTTGGATAATCATAGTGCAGGCATTTCTCCTCTCTCTCTCTCTGATTGCTTATTATAAATACATGACTAGAAAAATTCAGACCTCCACTGGTTCAGTAGTTTCGTCATTCATTAGTAGCACGAGATGTTGCCAACAATAACGTTACAGTATCACAGAGGAAAAATAATAAAATAACAAGAGAATTGCAACATCAGTTGCTCATATTTACAGGTATAAATATCATTCCGAGACCAAATAAAAGAATTACTTTGATTAGGAGAAAATGAGGGGACTGATGGAGAGGAAAAGTGGAGGTGGCGGAAGTTGTGGTTGACGGCGGCGGCGGATGATAAAAACACTTGAGATCTGAGAAAGACTGACCGGCTCAACGATCTCATCAACATCATTTCCTCGAATTCTCAACCTAAAAGCTCCACTCGACGCTCGAATGTAAAATCTTCGCGACCTTTTGAATTTGGATTGATTTTGACTCTTCCTACTTATTCTCCCTTTTTAATTCAATATTTTACTCTACCAATTTGCCTCAAATCACATTTTATCCTTTCAAAACCTAAATATATGCACTTTGCTACCTTTTTCTTTGGCAAAAGATCATCTCGCTCAAATTCGGTGGATCACTTGTTGGCCTACAAATCACGCGGCGTCATGCGTGTATTGGTGGACCATCTTTTTATAACTCAAATATTTTTTAAATAGTAACATGACCCACCAATGCACGCGTGGCACCGCGTGATTGGTGGGCCAACAAGTGATCTACCGAATTTGGGCCAAGATCCGGCTTGCTTTTTCCTTTCCCCAAAATCTTGTTGGTAATAAATTTAGTGGTGGCAAAAAGTGGCGGATCCGGTCGGTCCAAACTTATCCATGGGGCCAAAGTGACTTTTTGGGCACGTTGGATCAACTTAATATTTATTCGAACTGTTAAAATAAGCCCAATCCAGCTCAATCCGAGGCGACTTGATCAATTTTAATTATTAAAAAATTATTATATTTATTAAAATTATATTTTATGCTTCGGGCCACTTAAGCTGATATGCAAAAGTAAAAAAAAAAATCATGTTTAGAGGCTTTTGGACTAATTAAAAATTATTAAGTAATGAAAACCAACAAATTTAATTTCTTTCTTTAAAAATAAATTACTAGCATGACATCTAGTAAATCCTAGAGCCTAAAATAATATTTCCCTTCCATGATCTTGCACAATTGAGTTTCGGTATAAAGTTTTAGATAGTGGATGTAAATGTTAAAATAATGGTATAAAAGTATAAATGATGGGTCCACTTTTTTAGATGATTGTAGTCCACACTAGGGATGTAACATGAATCAACTATTTTTGCTCGATTGGTATCCGTATTCAAAATTCGAATTTCAAAATTTTGATATTCGAATTTGAACTTACATATTCAATTCGATTATATTAGTATTCAAATACGACTATTTAAAATAATCTAGTCTTGCTTCTTCGCCTCTCTCTCTCTCTCTCTCTCTCTCTTTCTCCGAAAACTTCCGCATCTCTCGCCTCTCTCTCCTAAAGATCGGATGAACTCTCGCATCATGATGTACTTTTTGCCTTCGACGGCCATTGTTGGAGGAAGGGGGAGATCGGAGCCACCCCTCTCTAAACTAATTATAGATATGTCGTACGATGATCCTCTTTCTCTCTCTCCCATTCAGGTACGAGAGTTTGGTCTCTCTCTCTCTCTTCTGGTTTGGATCTATAATGGTGGTGATAGAGGATGAAAGTAGAAAGAGAAAGTTCGAATGATCGTAGAACGCGTATTTACAACAAAGTGTGCTTGGAGTAATTGGAGTTTAGTGATAGGGTAGTAAAGTGTGCTTGCCTTCCTTTTGATGGTGTCATATTATAAAGTGATTGTCCGTGCATAGAATTGTGAAAGCCATGATTGAATTAACATGAAATTAATACAATTTTTATTTGAGTTTTTGAGTAGGCTTTTTTGGGTGGATGAAGAATAGCATCGGTCTTCATGTTCTTACATCTCAAACTAGAGTTTGGTTTATGATCATAAGTCGTTATAAGGGTAGGTTTCATATGATTATTGGATTAAAGTGACATGTTCCTTAATTATAATTGACACTTCACTTCACCGTGATTGACACTTTGAGATAAATAACACTTTTGTTATCTTGAAACAATTTATTTTACCCCAACTTTCTAGGCAAATCCATTTGATTATAGCCACTACGAGTTGTTGCAATTGACACATTTATTTATTAACAAATGACACTCTATGAGAATGTGACACTTTCCTCAGAGATAATTTACACTTTTATTTATTTCGATTGACACTTTAAGTAACATTTCTGGTTATTATGTTGATCACATTTTGTAGACTAAATCATTGAATGATGGTTTTGTATGATTTATTGGATTAACGTGATACGTTCCTTAATTATGATTGACACATTACTTCAATTGCATTGACACTTTTGAGATAAATAACGCATTTGTTCACAATAATTGACACTTCTTTCATAAACGAATGACACTTTTTTTTTAAACAAATTACATTTTTTTTAAAAATAATTGATAGTCCATAAATGATACTCTACAAATGACACTTTGTTGAAAACAAATGATACTTTTATTTGAAGAAAATTTGTCACACCCCAATTCCCGGGGGAATGCATTAAAGCCAAGGTGCAATTAGAGGTTGGAGAAAAGAAGCGGGAAAACAAATAGGAAATTAAAATACAAGAATACATCATATAAAGGGCAGATAACTAAAGAAATATCTCATAAAGAGAACGAAATAAACTAGAACAAGAATAGTTCGTATACCACTATTTACAGGTTCAGATATGACTCGGCACATACCAAGTCATAACAAACTTGTAACAGAAGAGTAAGAGAGTATCAAAAATCCCATCAACTATATACAAGTCTAAGTTCAGTAGTGTTCATCAAAAGAAAACGAGCTAAAACGGAAGCCATTGCGCTACTAACAATTGTGTATGCAATCCTCAACTAGCGTGTTAGGCCAGTCAAAAACCTCAATTGATTATATTCGGGGCATTAAACATGTAGAACGCACTAAAATAATTTTATTGATAAACACGCATTTCATAGAGCTTAATAGCTCAAGATAGTCTTAGATAGTAAAACCCACATTGTTGCTATGCTTGTACAGTAATATAACGTCTCTAAATACTTAGAGTGCTACCTTTCTCCTTCAGTATCTCCTACAAGAAGAATCCTAAACTTAGTAGTAATTCAAATTCTTATTCCTCAGTACTCCTAATAACTTTTGAATCATATTTTACAACACTCGTCTTTCAAAATGTTTTAATCTTTTGTAAATAATTGCTTTGATTTAGGGCACTAACAATGCTCGGAGTTTAGTTTTCGTGATTATGCATGAAGATTCCTATGTCTACCAAGTATACATCCACACAAAAATTCCACAAGTACATATAAAATCAAATGATATCAATCTTGCAAGTTTCCGCAGCCATTTCTCTAAAATATTGATCTAACCAACTTTTGTTTAACCATATATACATTTTTAACTACAAGCCATGAAAGCATATAGAATAATTGTTTATTGATCCTACCCTTTCCAGTTTTAGCACAATTCATTTAAATATAGTTCCCTGACTCAACATACAACTTTGAGAAATAGGGGATAGATGAACTTCCAATATTCTAAAGATTAGTTAATAATCTATTACTCTATGCACAAAAGATGAAAGTAGCGGCAAGTCTGATCATCAAATTTTATCTGCAACATCATAATAATTATTCAAACCATTAGTTATCCATGATTGATCATACCACATAATTCTAGCAACGGCCCATCTCTAACACTTATGGTGAAGAAAAATTTGGTAGTTAAGAGTATACTTAAAGCTCTTCTTGTCGTTTGTAACATGTGTGTATTTAACTTATATATAGGGCCCAAGAGTACAAGTTAATATAGACTAGTGGTCTATATCTTCATATTGCCAAAATCATGGCATCATCCCTTAATTAGAAATATACCAAGATTAACTATGGAGGTAGTGTACACGGAAAGGAAGGGACAAGTTAAGCATAACTTAGTCATGTTAATGCATTTTATCTACAACTAACTAAAGTATACACAAAAAATATGCCAAGAAAGAGAGAAGAATTTCTACTTTCACCCCAGGATTGCAAAATCTACTGAAAAACTAAAAGTGGTTTCGAAGAAGTGAAAATGGCGATGAGGGGTAATGGTAGAAGATGAGTTACCAATATGATATTTTCAGAAAAATGAGTAGGGTGGTGTTGGGCGATGATCCAGTAATACATAAGATTTGAAGATCCGAAAACCCCTAGTTGAGTGATGAACCATATAATGTAATAGCTTAGTTTGAGTTCAACATGTTATGAACTCAGTAGGTGTTGGGAGATGGTTCAGTAGTTGATTTGGTTGATCATAAAACCCTATTCTGATTGATGAACCATTCCGTTGTAAAAGTTAACACATTTGTCTTTTGAGTGTTTCAGACTTAGTAGACTTGCCTTCAGCATGGTCCGGCTCAGAAGTTTCGTCTGCTGTCTCTCAGTAGACCATCTGCCACAGTACCATGGAGTGAAGATTCAGTATGGCTGGACTCAGCAGGAGCAACATACTGAAAGGAGCAGTTTACTGAACTTAGAGTTTGGCCTCAGTAGTGTTGGACTCAGCAGAAGCAACCTACTGAATCTATCGGTCAGACTCAGCAACGGCCTTTCAATTGCTTTAACTGACAGTGGACTTCAAGTCGATTTCAGTATAGTTGTCTGAGGTCGTACATCAGAGAATAAGTCAGTTTCAGTATCAACCTTGAAGTATGAAAAAGTCTCAACCACTATATGTACTTCGACCAATGACAAGCTGCCAGCTGACAAAGTTTCCGACAAAAGCTACAAGTCAACCACTTTCCTGTAAAGAAAGAGGACTCTACAGAATTCAAAAAAGAGCCGTTTGCTACCTATATAGAGTGACACTTAGATAGTTCGTCTCCAACAGATCTATTCACAACTCACGTCTATAAATAGAGGGAAGGTCGAAATCACACAAGTCGCACTACACGATCATACAAGCGACCTATTGAGCGAACCAAGCTTTCAAAGAACTCAAGCTCTAGAATTCATAAGCGAATATTCAAGTGAAGAACACGAACCCAGAGAGATTATTCCTCATTGTTCTTCGCTCTAGAAGCCTTTCTTGTTCCCACCCTCTAACCTAAGCACATTGTAATATCCATAGCGTAGAACCGAATGAGTTCATGTATTGAATTGTTCTTAGTGTTATGAACTCCTTTATAGTTGGAGATACATTCAAACAAACTGTTTGACCCTGTAAACTGAGACTTGCTAAGTATAATCACAAGTTACAGTTTGTCCAGTGCACAAACTAAGTGAGACTAACTTAGTATAATAAAATAGTTTCCTGCCTTATTCAGTGGAAGTAGGATCTTGCGTATCCGAACCACTTTAAAAATTTCTGTGTCGTTAACTGTTGCATCGATTAAGTGTTCATAACTGAAAATATATTTACAAAATTATACAACATCATTTTCAGTACAAGTTTAAAACGTTGCACTAATCTACTGAAACTGATTTGATAAACAAACGTTTTCAAACAAACTGAATCAGACCTACACTTCTGCACTCTATTGAACGTTGCTGAACGCTACCGACTTCCGTCGATCGGACTGTTCGCGTTTGAGTTTGAAAAAGGTTTTCAGATTTATTCACCCCCCCCCCACACCTGAACGTTTGACTTGGGACCAACAATTAGTGTTCAGTAGTTGATAGGCCCAGTAGCATATTTTCTCAGTTGGATGAACTTAGTATTGAAGACTCAGTTTGTTAAGAACCTATTGATTGTGTGTTGAACATATGTAAAAAGGAATCGACATGCAAACTGAATATTTCAGAAGAATGTCAATAGATGACAACTCAGTTAAAGCGTCAGAGGTATCAGAGGAAGTCAACTCAGCATCGGCCTTGAAGTTTGAACAAGCATCACCTACCATTCAACCTCGACCAATGAGGAGCTGTCAGCATTGTATTTGCACTGACATAAAGCTATCCTCAAGACTAAAAAAGAGAGAATCTCTACAGTAGCATTCAAATTCGAGATGATTATTTTCCTTGACATTTTTGACACGTAGCTAGGTCTCTTCCAATGGATCTTTCCAAGAGTCAAGACTATAAATAGAGACCGATCTTCATGAGTTGAAGACATGACCAGGAACATCAAGCATTCAAGCACTCAAAGCTCTAGCAACCTCAAAGCAATTTCAGCGAAGAACTTTCTGCATATATAGATCCTTAAACAGTTCTTCACTCTAGAGCAATCTAGTTCTCATTGTCTAATCTAAGCTAACTCTGTTAGATCATACGCTTAGACATCGAAGAAGTTCATATCTTGAATTGTTCTTATTGTAAGAACTCATTCATAGTTGAAGAATCTCAAACCTTGTGTTTGAAACCCATTGTAAAGTCGCTAGGACTATAACTAGTGATTTGTCCAGTGAACGGATCGACTGAGACTTGCTCGGTATAATTAATTCAAGACCTCTTGATTATTCAGGACAATGGACCTAGGATCCTGCGTATCCGAACGACTTTAAAAACTGCATGTGCATTTACTGTTTTATTGGTTTACTGTTCACTCTGCATAAAATCAATTTGCAAAATTCGATTTCGCATATTTTTAGGTTGAATTTGTATTTTTCATGATGAATTCGTATGTTTACCTTCTGAGTAATTGTAAGCCTATTGATTTTAGATTGATGAATATTTATTGGTAGCTCTTCATTCATTGTTATTGTTTTGTTCTGATTTTGTTCTCTGTTCAGAAATTGTCTATGCACTTTTGGTTCATTCTTTTGCACTTTTAGGGTAATATCAATGCATTTAAATTGTTCCTGAATTTAATTAGTTATATTATAAATCTTATTTAGTTCTTTTAATGGCTTTGCTGTAGAAGGAAGTAATTATGCAACCTATTCTTGTAGATGATGTGTCTTTTGATGCAACCTATTCAACAAATAAGTAAGCAATTTTTGAGTTGTATAGACTCAACAATTCCTTCAGCACTTTCTTCGTTTTCTCAGTTCACCTTAAGTATTACTGTAATGCACTTTCCTTCGGAATATGATGCACAGTGAATGCAGATTTAACTCAATTCCTTATTTTGTTGTAGGTACAACATGATCTTCGCACTCTTTACTGGAAAGGATAATCATGGTAAATGTGTATGTTTTGGGCTGGATTAATATCGGGAGAAGATGAGGATTCATATTCTTGGTTGTTGGAGATGTTTTTAGCTTGCATGGACAACAAATGGCCATCTTTGTTTATCACTAACCAAGATCTAGGGATGAAGAAGGCTATTGCAAATGTATTAACAAGACCTAGTACACATCACCGACTTTGCATGTGGCGTATCATGATGAAAGTCTCTGAAAAGCTTCCAGTTTTACTAAGAGCAAATGAAGATTTAGCTAAGAAGTTCAATGCCCTTGTGTGGTCCGGCATTGTTGATACTAAGCAGTTTGAACAAGGCTGGAATTCAATAATGCATGAGTTTGATTTGACGAGCCACAAGTGGTTCTCAACCATGTTTGATCTCTGATAGCATTAGATACATGCGTATTTTAGAGATGTCCCTATGGGTGGTTTATTCCGAACTACTTCAATGTCAGAATGCGAGAACAGTTTCTTCCAAAGGTATTCAAATCAACATTCCAATTTAATTGTGTTTCTAATGTATTTTTGGAGTGCCATTTGTTGGGTATGAGATTCAGTATGATAAGATTTGAAGATCCCAAAACCCCTAGCTGAATGTTGAACCTTATAATGTAATAGCTTAGTTGAGTTTAGCATGTTAGGAACTCAGTAGGCTAGCTAGAGTTCAGTAGCTGATAGGTTCAGTAGAACATCCTTTGCAGCTGGAAGAACTCATCACTGAGGAATTCAGTTGGATATTTTAGAATCCACTGAATCAGTAAAGAAAATCGAGACAAGTACTGAATATCTCAGAAGAATTTTAGTAGAAGACATCTCAGTAAAAGCGTCCGAGGAATTTGAGGAAGTCAACTCAGTACTCACGTTGGAGTTTGAACAAACCTCACCAACTCTCTAACCTCGACCAATGAGGAGCTACAAGCACTGTACCTACTCTGACACAAAGCTGCTCCTTAGGCTGAAAAAGAGAAAATCCCTACAGTGACATTCAAACCTCAAAATGGTCATTTTCTTGTCGTTTTCAACACGTGTCTAGACCTTTTCCAACGGATCTATTCATGAGCCGAGACTATAAATAGAGAAGAGTCTTTAAGCAGAGAAGAACACCGGGAACCAAGCATTCAAGCATACAAACACTCTAGCGACCAAAAATCTTACATAGCGAAGAACTCATACACAGAGAGATTAATTAGATCTTCACTCTAGAGATCTATAATTCTCATTCTCTATTCTAAGCAATTCTTGTAATATCTTAAGCTTAGAAAATTCGAAGGAGTTCAGCTTATTGAACTGTTCTTATTGTAAGAACTCCTTCTTAGTTGGAGAAAATCAAACCTCGTGTTTGAAATTATAAAGTCACTAAGACTATAACTAGAGTATCTATCCAGCGTACAGATCGACTGAGACTTGCTCAGTATAAGTAATCAAGAACTCCTGCTTTGTTCAGGACAGTGGACATAGGATCCAGCGATCCGAACCACTTTAAAAATTGCTTGTGTTGATTTATTGTTTCATTGATTAACTATTCATATTGCATGCAACTGAACTTTAAAAATCACACTCAGCATAAAACGTGTTTTCAAATCGAGACGAAAATTATTTTGGGTCTACACTTCCGCACTCTATCTTATACTAAACTACTATTCACTAACTGAAGTTAGTAGATAGGACTCAGTAGACAGATAACCTCTGCCCACGCAATCGAGAAAGCTTATTTGGCTAGCTGACTCGTTCAGTAGCACAATTCAGTAGATACTGACTTTCGTGTTTGAGTTGAAATTTGCACTCAGGTGTATTCAACCCCCCCCCCAACACCTGAAGGATCGTCTCTGGACCAACACCATTGATCAGCAGAGACACACACATAATCAGTTGACCTACAATGATGTGAAAAGTGTTCTAGAATTATCGACAAAGCTACCGATTCAGAAGCATGCTACATCCCTCTACACTTTCTCCACTTCAAAGATTATCAAATTGAAATTGTTGCTGCCCTCAATTCTTGTTGTATGTTGAACGTCACACGTGTTGCAAATACGACCACCTATGAGGTTGATGATACGGTTGGTGGGAGGTTCACACTTGTTTACATCACATTGGACCAATCTATAACATGTGGATGCAACCATTTTATTATGAAGGGTTTATTATGCAGACACACATTTTTGTTTTGAAGAATTTACGGCTTGATAAAATTCCAGATAGATATGTGTTGCGTCGTTCGTTAAAGAGTGCATAACGCCTTGCTGATCTGAAACAAGCTGAATGTTCTTCAACAAATAATCAGTTATATCATGAGTTTTATCAGTGTATTGGCTTGGTTGATGGTGATGCTAAACTTATGGCTGATATGCTTGTTGATTTGAAGCATTTAATAGAAAAGTACTCGAGTCTGTGCACCGCCGTTGGTGATGGAAAAGGTTAAAAAAACCTTATGTACGACTTTTATTGTGGTTCGGTACCTGATTCGATGTTTGTGCTTTCTCCGAATGAAGTTAAGACCAAAGGCAGCGGTAGTCGTCTTCAGTCAAGGAGGGTGAGTGCAATTAGGAAGGCAAGCAAAGCAAAGAGAAAGTGTAGCAATTGCAAACGAATGACTAATCATGTTGCTAGGAACTGTGATCAAGCAATCAAAGAAGGTTCGTGATTTTATAAATTTCATAGTTGTAGTCGACTCTTTGTTACTATTTCTTTCATTGTAGTCTTGAACTATTTGTATTTAAATGGATATCCCTTGTTACTCCATACCTAAGTGCATAACATTATAGGTAAAAGTGCTTCAACTAGTTACTTAGAATTCATCAATTATTTACTTCAAGTATGGCTTTAATAGCAATATATAATGCTCTCCAAATCATGTGGAATATTATATGAAATGCTAGCATTAACCTTACGCTTAGGTTCATATTTCTCATCTAGAGTATATTATAATAACAATACAATACGTTTGCGTTTGCCTTACGCTTAGGGTTTGCAAACAGGAACGTTAGCGACTTCCAAACCCTAATAGAAATGCGAGTATTCTAAAGGAACGTGAGCATTTATAATCCGGAGGCAAAACTTGGGTTCATATTTCCCATCTAGGGTATAGTAGCATTTCTAAACTAGAGGCAAAACTTAGGTTGATATTTCTTATCTAGGGTACAACTTAATGACAAAAAATAGCACGTTTGCTTTTACCTTATGCTCAAGCCTTTGAAATCATACAACATTAGATTAAATATATCTTCTTGTTTCTCCATTGTGTGAGTACACCATTTTGCAGCTGAATGTGAATATATTATTTATATAAAGTGCATCTTCGATACAACATGATTACATCCAATGCAAATTCAAACTCTCAAAGTAGTAGATTAACCAATATTATAATTGTTGGTCCCGAGAGCACGTTCAGGTGTAGGGGGGGGGGGGGGTGAATACACATGAAAACCGATTTTCTCAACTTAAACACGAACAGTCCTTTTCAGGATGATGTCGTACTGAACAAGTTCAGCAGACCAGATAAGCTGTTCTGAATCGTGTTGGCAGAGTGACTGACTCTACTGAGACCTGCTAGCTGACTAAGAGTCAGAATTCAGTATCTTGTAGATAGAGTTCAGTGGTGCGGAATAGTGTAGGCCCAATTCAGTTAAGTTACGAAAACGTTTTTATTAAAATAGTTTCAGTTGATTAGTGCAGTCTGTTAAGTTTGCTGAAACTCAGTCGAATGATTTAAAGAAGGTTTTCAGTATGAACAGTAAATCAATGCAACAGTTAAGAGCAGAACACAAGACACAGAGATTTTTAAAGTGGTTCGGACACAAAAATCCTACGTCCACTGTCCCGAAAGATCAGGAAGCTATTTATTATATTGAGATAGTCTCAGTCGGTTTGTACGCTGGACAAACACTGGTCTTGAGATTTATACTGAGCAAGTCCCAGTTTACACGGTTATCAAACTGAGTGTTTGAAAAACTCTCCAACTGTGAAGGAGTCCTTTACAATAAGGATTAGTTCAAAGGTGAACTCCTTCGTCTAAGCTATGGATATATGCTATTGAGCTTAGGTTAGAGGGATAGGGAACAAGGAAGTGACTTCTAGAACGATGAACAACTGAATATAGCTTTGGGTTCGTGTATCGTCGTTTGGATACTAGAGGCTGTATGAAACAGTTAAGCTTGGTTCCCTAAGAGCTGGAATGTAGTCTTTCGCCGGAGATAGATTCTTCGAACTTCTTGCAGAAGACTTAAGCTTTTTGAATTAGCTCGTTTGAATGCTCTGTATGTTCTCTCGTGTTCTTCCCGTTAGCTTCAAATTTTGATTTATCCCTCTATTTATAGAGAAGAGATTAGGATAGATCCGTTGGAGATGACGATCCTTTGTCTCTCTCTTTTGGGTAGCTAACGACTCTTTTGAAGTTTGGTGGCAGTGTCCTTTCCCTCCTTTTCTGGAAAGTTGTTGACTTGCAGCTTTAGTAGATATAGGATACGTGGCTGCTTGTCATTGGGCGAGGTTCAGAAAGTGGTTGAGACAGAACATACTTCAAGGAGATCTGAAGCTGACTTCTCTCTTCCTCGTATTGACTCTGCTGAAAAGTGACTTCAAAGGTTCGACGGACGTAAGAGGCTGCGGCCGTTGCTGAGTCTGATCTCTGATTCAATAGCATGCTCCTGCCGAGTCGGCTCTCCGAAGATCAGCTCGAGTACGGTGAACTACTCTGGTGAGTTCGGTTCCATCGACTTCTTTCGCATATCTTGCTCCCGCCGAGTCCAAGTATTCCGAGTCTTCTACTTTTGGTGCTGAGGCGGATAATCTACTGAGTGCCTGAACCAGAGCAGAGAGTTTGCTGAGTCTGAAATCTCGGAGACAAAACAACTTACAACGTAATGGTTCACCAAACAAAATAGGGTTTTGGGATCTTCAAATCTTCACAGACTTATTCAGAGCACAGGGCTACTGAGTCGTATGTTACCACAGAAGACTGAATCATTTCCCACTATTTATCAACACTGCTGAGGATAGAATCATCATCCAACAAGAATCTTAGATATTCCTGTTTAAACTAGAACTATCGAAGCTTGCTGACCTATGTGCATACATAACAAATTTAAAGTGACCGAAAACATAACTAGCATAAGTCTAAACATAATAGCATCTGTTGTTAAGATACATCAACATAATTTAGCTAAACACAGTGCGGGAAGAAGAACTGTGCAAAAATAATTTGATAATTTAACATTTCATATAACATAGGGCTACTGAGTCGTATGTTACCACAGAAGACTGAGTCATTTCCCACTATTTATCAGTACTACTGAGGATAGAATCATCACCCAACATTTTCCCCCTATTTGATGATGCCAAAACCTAATAGCTATCAACCTAACACTATGACTTATCAGAAACAGAGCTCCTTACAAAATTACAAGTAGAATCAGTGGAGTTGTTCTTTAAGTCCTAGACTACTGAGGGGATCAGGGGAGAAAGTCAGAATAAATATAGAGTTTGAACAACACTTCCCCCTGTCTTAACAACATTTTCCCCCTATGCTATCAAGTCTATCAGAATCTAGCTAAGCAACAACCGACAATAAATAACAGACAGTGAGTGTGTGAGTCAGTAATCACTTCAGTGATTTTGAGTGTTAAGCATAAACAAACACGACTATTCAGACAATAAGATATTGTCAAAGCCAAACAGAGATATTATATATGTAAAGAAGTTCAGTACAGTTACTTCTCTGCTAGACGAGGAAAAAGAAAAAGATACAAAAAGAACACAGAAGCCAGAAGTCATTTGAACTGCCTAATCCTGTCTTTGAAATCTTGGGATTGAGATTCAGGAAGAGGCACTCCATACATGCTATAAGTGACCTTTCTCAGCTTCAGTATCTCAGCAAAGTCCGCTGGGTCTTCTTCATCAAGAAATTTGGCTTCAGCAGCGTCCTTCACTTCTTTCTCTATTACTCCATAGTGAATGGATCCGTCAAGTCTCTATGGGGGTGGCAGGATTCTAGGGTCTGGAACTCTGACTTCGACATGTTCATTGACAACTTTCTGTAGTCTGGCATACATGTCTAAATCGGCTCTCATTATCCATTCAGTATAAGCCACAACTTTACGCTTCTCAGACCAGAATCTCCAGAAATAGTTCCTTTTAATGAACTCGATTTTCAGTGCTTCCCACCTCTGCGTGAATTCCACTGGCATCCATTCATCTATTCTAGGCCATATGTGAGTCTTCAGATCCGTAGGCTTTCTGAATCTCCTGTATCTGTAGGGGATGTCAGCCTTTGAGGGGATCCTCTGACTAGCTTCCTTTTCCGTTCTCAGCCTGAGAGCTTCAAGATCTGCTATATGTAATCTCTCTCTGGCTGCTTCAATTTTCCTGGCCTCTTCACCTCTGTATAGGTATCTGTCTAACTGAGCCCAGATTTCTTCCATTTCTTGTTCCTGTGCCTTAGAGGCAGTGTAGGAGGGCTTGTGAGGTGGCTCTTCTTCTGAGTCAGCGGGAGTTGATGATTTTTCTTTGTAGGTGCCCCTCTTTGCTCGGTAGATTCTTTGCTCGCTCGTCGCTCTTTTTCCTTGTCGGCCTTCATCGCTGAGTTTAAGCGTTTTGGGAGGCAGCCTTGCACTTGTTCTCTTGCCTCCAGCTGGAGCCTTAGATTTGCCTTTAACAGGCTTCGGTTTGGGTTTGTTGGCTGCTTCAGCTTCGGCTATCTCCCTAGCCAGCTTCTCATCAGCGGCTATCTGAGCCTCCTCCTCCGGGGTAATGAACCTCCTAGGTCCTTTCTTCTTGGATGGAGGGTTGGGAGTTTCAGAACTTTCTTGCCTTTGCCGGCAACAGGAGGAGGAAGAGGAGCTTCTTCCTCTTCTGAGTCCTCCTCGTCAGCATACTCTGCAACTTCCTTAATAATATCAAGGGGAGTCTGCGTTGCCTGAGTAGCGACTTCTCTGGCTCCTGAGCCACTTGGGCCGATCTCGGTTGATCTTCGCAGCCGTAGGCCGAGACACCCTGGGCCTCGCCAGTTTCAGTAGGTACAGTAGGGGTGGATGACTGAGTTGAGGTTGCCCCTGCTACTGACCTTGGTCTATTCGGAGCCTTTAGTATCAGCTCCTTGGCAGCTTCCCCCTTAGTTGATTTCTCTATTACACTTTCCCTTTTCTTTGCCAAACTTTCCCCCTTTTTGGCATCAACAAGTAGGGTTGGGGGCGGAGTAGATACCTTTCTGTTCAGGCTTTTATAGGAGGTCGACAGATCGTCTAATCTTGTATGAATCTTGGTCAGTGCCTCATACAGCTCATTTCTCTCGTTGGTCAGCTGATTGCTATATTCTTTGTGTGAGAGATCTGTTGTAGCCTTGAACTCTTTCAGCTGCTGCTCAACCTTCTCCTCAAGATCCTTTTGAATAGTTTGGATTCTGAGTTCGTTGGCTTGAGAGATGGTTGTGACTGATTCAGTGTGAGCGGTTTGAGCGGCCTTGTATTGATTCATCAGTTTATCCTGGCCTTCCTGAATCGTCTTGAGCTGAGCCTCAAAATCAGCTCTCTGTGCAGCTAAGGCATTTGTTAGAATGTTGGAGAAGTCAGGGACTTGGGATGAAGAAACAGCTGTTCTGAGTCCCTGCAGCTCTACACTCTGTGCCTCAGTGGTTTGCCGCCAAGTTTTGTGGACAGTATGGGCAAGAAGGTGATTCTGGGTGCCTTGATTCTTCAGTGCCCTGGCCACTATTTTCGAACGAGGGCTCTTTGGGCTGGGCGCTACTTCGAAAGCGGATTGGAGAAAAAGCTGAGCAGGATCAGCTGCCTTCGAAGTATCAGCCACCGTCTGCCCAAGACCAAGGATGCTGAGTGGAGGGTCAGCAGTAGATGCAGTGGCATCCTTGTCCTGTTGAGATCCCCCATCAGGCTTCTCAGGGCTTGAATCATGGGGTGGGTCCTGACCATTGGGGTCAGACCCATCTGAGGGGGCGGGTGCTGAGACTGGTTGTCTCTCATTCAGCAAGGCGAGCATGACCGCCCTCAGATCCTCGAGCGTGCCGAGGTCAGATGGCTCTGAGTAGCCAATCTTCCCTCTTATCAGCAGCTCTTCTTCATGGAGCTGTTCACAGGAATGGTTAATGACAAGGCGCTTCAGATTGTGCCATTCCTGGAACCTGATCAGCATATGGAGTCTCGCCTGCCTAGCCAATATGACAAGATCTGAGTGGCTGGCGATCTCCGGTATTACTTCAGCAATCTCCCGGGAGGCTCTAGATTTGAGCGCTGAGGCCTCCATCTCGACAGATTCTGACTCCGAGGCTGTCTCCGAGCTCTCGACTTCGATAGGAGACGCCTGTTTCTCAGCAGATGGGATGCTACTGAGTGGAGGTACGTCCAAGGGGCTCTCCAGTATCTGGACTTCTTCAGTCTGGACTTCTGATTGGATCTCTTCAGCTTGGACCCCTTGGTCCATTGTCTCTCCATGTTCAGTGGAAACGATTTTCTCCACTGATTGAATCTTCTCAGAAGACTCAGGCTGGTCTCTCAGCTGTAGTGGTGGCTGAGTAATGACGGCCTCTGTTTCCACCGCAGTTTCAGTGGGCGCAACCTCGCTGACCTTCTTCAGCTTTTTGGTTGGCGTCTTTGGTGTGGATTTTGGTGGGGACCTCTTCTTCTTCGGCGTTGAGGTCTGTTGAGTCCCACTCATAGGTGCAGCTGGCCCTGAGCCAATCTGTTGAAGGGCTGCTGACCTATTATGGAATCTGACTTTCTTCACGTTGAAGTATTGTTTGTCAGCAAAGATGACCTTGTCAGATGCGCAGAAATCCTCTATCATCACTGAGAGTTTAAGTCCGTAGAGGAGTTTTCGTTTGGCGCTCAGCCTGTTAGATGCCTTATCAAATTTGGCTGTCTGCATCGTGAACTTTCTGAGAAAAAATTATGTCCAGTTGATCTTGGCCCGATCATATATGGCCATCATCAGTTGCAGTTTGGGTCTGGACACTTGGTCAAACGAGCCTGCTTGACTTGTCAACAACTGAGTCACAATATATGCTAGTGCTCTATACTGAGGGAGCATAGCGTTCTTGGGAAAAGTGGCTCTGAACACTGTTGGCTTTCCGCAGAACTCGGTGAGGTACTCATCCATCAAATCATCTTTGTAAGCGACGGTGTTGAGTCCTGAGTTGGGAAGATTGAAGCTTTTCTGAAGAGCTTCGCGGATGGACATCTGCTTCATTTCAATCATGGAGCGGGAGGGATCGCCTATTGTGTGGATGACGAATCTCCCTCTAATATCTGCCTCTACTGAATCAGAGTTCGAGTAGATCTCTGCAACTTGGCGCGGGAGGAAGAAGGTCGGCCTTCTCGACAAGAAACCTTCCAGACCAGTCTCTCTGAGGGCATAGAAAATCTCCTCCATGAAGTCAAGGTCGCATTCATCGAACTCCATAACTGGCTCGCACCAGACTCGATCCTTCTCAAGGATCTCTTGCATGTTCTCTGGAGCCATAACAACATTTCCCGTCATTTTGGTAATCTGCATACACAGTATAAGTCAGTATCGATTAAGAATATAAAAGAGATAGAGACATACGATGCTTAAAGATCATTTAAAAATTACCGAAAGATTTTCTGAAGATTTTGAAGAGAGTTTAGATAGAAGGTAAAATGTATTTTAGAAAATCTCGGGTACTTAAGATATTTGCAGATATGGAATGGCGGTTTCAAAGATTTGAACGCATATATATCTTAGAGAAGATAAACAGTTAAAGATCAATGATTCAGTTTGAACGCGCTTTTTGGATGGACGGCTATGATTAAGTTTTATAAAATAGGCAATGATCAAATTAGCCGCCTAAGTCAAAAGCCAGTTGAAAATAGCCTAAGTAGTAACTTGATACGACATGCATAATGCGTGGCAGAGTTCAGCATGCTTGTACATAGAATGTCGTGTATTAAATATGATTCGTTAAAATTAAATGACATTTCCTAAGGCATTGAATACGATGCTGAATCTGATCATAAATGCACAGAATTGTTCTATAGGCTACTGAGTAGAGATACGTAAACCTGTTAGCTGAACATCGTAGTTAGCTGATACCTCGTGTAGATGGTTGCTGAGTCTCTACGTACTGATTTTACTCAGTACTGAGAGTGAACATTCCCCCTTACTGAATGCTCCTCTCCTGAATCCTCTTACTGACTGGAGTCGGTAGGGTCCAGCAGACCTAGCTCTACTGAAAAATCTCTGAATCTGGCTTCAGCTAGAGGCTTGGTCAGTATATCAGCCCTTTGATGATCAGTATGGATCTTTTCCATCCTGATATCCTTCTTCTCGACATGGTCATGAATGAAGTGGTGTCTGATGTCCACGTGCTTGCATCTCGTGTGAAGTACAAGATTCTGAGTGATTGCAATGGCACTGGTACTATCACAGAAGATCGACACTTTATTCTGAATGACGTCATAGTCGCGAAGCTGCTGTCTCAGCCAAAGGATTTGGGCGCAGCAACTTCCGGCAACCATGTATTCAGCTTCAGTAGTTGACGTCGCTACTGAATGCTGTTCTTTGAGAACCATGAGATCAGCTTACTGCCGAGGAACTGACACGTTCCAGAAGTTGACTTTCGGTCGATTCTACATCCTGCATAGTCAGCATCAGAATAACCAGTTAGTTCTATATTATCATCACCTGGATACCATAAACCCATGTCAGGTGCTCCTCTGAGATAGCGGAGAATCTTCTTTGCTGAGTCCATGTGACTCTGCTTCGGATTCGCCTGAAATCGAGCGCAGAGACCTACAGCATAAGTTATGTCAGGACGAGTAGCTGTTAAGTATAATAGAGAACCAATTATAGCACGAAATCCAGTTTGGTCAACTGATACTCCCTCTTTATCAAGATCGATCGTCATATTCGTGTTCATCGGGATCTTGATTGGTTTGCCGGATGTGCAACCGAATCTTTTGATGAGGTCTCGAGTGTATTTGTCTTGATTGATGAATGTCCCCTTCTCAGATTGTTTGACTTGAAAGCCGAGGAAATAGTTCATCTCTCCCATCATTGACATCTCGAACTTATCCTTCATCATTTTCTCAAACTGCTGACACATGATGACATTCTTCGAGCCGAAGATGATGTCATCTACGTAGATCTATACAAGTAATAGGTCATCTTCCAGTCGAATGCTGAATAATGTGCGGTCTACTGTGCCCTTCTGAAAACCTTTACGAAGAAGAAACTCAGATAGGGTATCGTACCAAGCCCTGGGTGCTTGTTTTAACCTATACAGAGCCTTTCTGAGTTTATAAACTTGATGTCCCTGCTGAAAGCCGGGAGGCTGTTCCACATAGACTTCTTCTTTTAGCACGCCGTTCAGGAAAGCAGACTTCACATCCATTTGATATACTCTGAATCTTTGATGTGTTGCGTAGGCTAGGAATAGTTTGATTGCCTCCAATCTTGCAACTGGAGCGAAAGTTTCATTGAAATCTATCCCTTCGGCTTGACAGTAGCCTTTCACCATGAATCTTGCTTTGTTCCTTACTATGACGTTGTTTTCATCACGCTTGTTCTTGAAGACCCATTTAGTTCCGATCACATGTTGATGTCGGGGTCTGTCAACAAGCTCCCAAACTTTGTTTCTCGTGAACTGATTCAGCTCCTCCTGCATGGCTATGATCCAGTCAGCATCTTTCAGTGCATCCTCAACTGACTGAGGTTCTTCAGTAGACAAGAAGCAGGAATATAAGGCGATTTCTCCCTGACAGAATCTGGATCTTGTGTTTACGCTTGCTGAAGGATCTCCTATAATTAAGTCAGAAGTGTGAGCATCCAACCACGATCTACGATGTTTCAACTCTTCATTTGAAATTTGTTCAACACAGATAGTAGGTGAGTTAGGCATTTCAGTTGTACTATTCTGAGATTGAAGCAGTTCAGTTATAAGAGTGTGATCTACTGAGTCACCAGGTTCAGGGGCATTTAGCTCAGGAACATCAGTAGTTCCCCCTGAATTATTATTCTCAGTAGAGGTCTCAGTTACCACTGGGGTTTCTTCATCGACCCGAGTTACCTGGGATTGACTCTGTTCTGGAGAGTCAATCTGTTCAGCTACTTCTGCTACTGGTTGAGATTCAGTAGACTTGTCTTCGGTTTCCTCATCTGAATCATCATCCCAACACAGCTGGATCTTTTCGATTTTATCTTTTAAGCTCAGATCCTGTAGCTGCTTACTGATGTCCTCAGATTCAGGTTCAGAGTTTCTGCTCCTGTCTTCAGTAGCAAACTCATTAAAAACAACATGAGGGCTTTCCTCCACGCAAAAGGGTCCGATAGTTAAAGACTCTAAAGGCTTTGCTGACCCGTGAGTATCCTAAGAACACTCCCTGATCTGACTTGCTATCGAAAGTCTTCAACAGATCTTTCCCATTATTGTGAATAAAGCACGAACACCCAAAAATATGGAAATAAGATAGAGAAGGCTTCCTGCCGTTCCATAGTTCATATGGTGTCTTCTTATGCTGCTTTTTCAGTAGAGATCGGTTCTTAGTGTAACATGCAGTGTCAGTAGCTTCTGCCCAGAATTTGGTTGGGAGTCCTGAGTCTGCGAGCAGGGTTCTTGCTGCTTCTTTGAGTGTGCGATTCTTCCTCTCAGCAATCCCATTTTGTTGAGGCGTGCGCGCGGCAAACGTCTCATGCTCTATGCCTTCTACTTTGCAGAACTCTTCTACCATGAATTTCAGGAATTCAGTTCATCTGTCTGAACGTATTTTGACAATCTTGGTGTTCTTCTTAACACGGAGCCTTTTCAGAAGCCTTGGTAACTCTGTTTTGACGTCAGACTTGTTGGCAATAAATATGACCCATGTGTAGCGTGAGTAGTCATCAATGACCACTAATGCATACTTTTTGCCTCTGATCGTCACCGGAGAGATTGGACCGAACAAATCCATATGTAGCAGCTGAAGGATTCCATCAGTGGAAGGAGATGGAACTGGCGGATTTTGATTCCTTGTTTGCTTTCCCTTCAGGCATGCTTCACACTGAGTGTCTTTGCTGAATACTTCATTCGGCAGTCCTCTTGCTAGAGTGTTTCTAGCCAATTTGTTGAGCGTCTTGAAGTTGAGATGGCTGAGTCTTCTGTGCCAGAGCCACCCCGTTTTGTTGTTATTCTTCGCCAACAAACAAGCTTCAGGTTCAGCTGAGTTCCAGTCAGCTACATAGATATTCTTCTTGCGCGAACCTGATAACACTGTTTTCTCTGTGGATTTATCAATAACATCACATAAACCAGCGTAAAAAATCACTCTATTCGAGTTATCACAAAATTGACTAACAGAGAGAAGGTTATGCTGAAGTCCTTCAACATATGATACTCTTGGAACTGTTGCAGTTCCAATAATGAGTGTTCCATAGCCTCTGGTGTAGCCTATCATTGTCTCCAAACTCGATTCGGGGTCCTTCTTCAGTAGTATAATTCTTCAGCAAGTCCTTTTGGTACGTCATATGTCTTGAGCATCCGCTGTCGACATACCAAGGGTCCTTGTGCTCCTGCAAAACAGAATTATATTTAGGTACCCTTTATTTTTGATTTTGGGTCCTTAGATGTTAGTTTTGGTAACCCATATCTGTCTTACGACCCTGGTGGTCTCAGACAGTTTCTTTCCACTTGTGTCAACATATTTGACCACTTGGATGGGTCATTCGCGACTTCGAGGCTTTTCAGGTTCAGGAGTCCTGATCTTCTGAGTATGTGGACTGCTGACCTTTGCCTTTTGCACGGCTTTCTTCTTCTTTTTCTGACTTTTGGATCCTCTCCTGACTATTGGATCATAGTAATATGACCCATACTGAGCTGGATGTGTCAGCTGAGGAGGTCCATACTGATTAGCCCACTTTGCTTTGCTGGTTCCCCCTTGACTGAACTGGGGTGATCTGGTGCTGATCTTCTTGTCAGAGTGCTGATGACTAGGATGAGGTGCCTTCATCTTCTGTTTGTTTTTGGCTAGGGGGTTCAATATGTCTGCATTGATGGTCTCCCCTTGAACAAACCTATCAGCTAGCCGGTTCTCTGAGCGTACGGGGGCAAATGAGGAGGTTCCCTGGCTGAATCCAAGTCCCTCCTTGCAATGCTTGGGCTTGTTGCTTGCTAGCATAGCCTCCAGCTTCTTTTCAGTGCCCATGTATCGCTCTTTCTTCAGGTTCCTCCAGATATCATCACTTTTCTTCAGCGTTTCATGCTCGGTCTGAAGTCCTGACAACTCTTGCTTCAGTAGACTCAGTTCAGTATCTTTCTGAGTCAAGTCTTTGGTCAAGACTGAGATCTGATCTTCTTGATGCTGAGACTTGGCCATCAGAGAGTTTATCTCCTCCCTGAGTCTCAACACAAGTCCTTCTGACTCAGTAACGACTTGACTTTCCTGAGAAAGTCTCTGATTCTCCACTTTCAGCGTATCCAATTCCTGAAGAGTCTTACTAAGCTGCAAACTCATCTGAATCTGCTCATCGAGTAGTTCTTCATATGCGATCGCGACGTCCAGATTCTCGTCTGCACCTGAAAGAGTGTCGTATGTGCAGTGTGAGGAGGGATTAAATGGTTCATAAGAGTTTACCTCATCCTCTTCTCCTGTCATGAGACACTTTTCAGCGTCTTCTTCAGCTTCACGCTCTAGGGCCATGAAAGCTGCTTCATCGTCAAATGAATCCATGAAGGAGTCGACTTCATCTGAGTCGTCTGAGAGTTCACCAACAATGTATGATTGTCTCTTCTTGATGAACTTCTCCCTTCTGGCTTTGCGTGCTGCTCGTTCAGCACTACTGAGCTCAGGACAGTAATACTGATAGTGTCTTGGCTTCTTGCAGTTATAGCAGGGGTGACTCTTTCTTCCTTACTTTCACTATCTTTCGACTGTGCCGAGTCATCCTTTTTCCTGCATTCAGAAGTATACGAGTCAGGAGTGCGCTTAGGCGTGTAGTCAGACTTACCCTTGGATTCTCTGAGGGCTTTAGTCACTTTTCTGCGCCTCTCCTTCTCCTTCTGATACTTTACGGCAAGCAGAGCGTACTTCTTGGCTAGATTTCCTTGTTATATGTCAGTAAGTGAAGGTTCAGCCTTGCTAGACGCTGGAGCTGCTATGCTGGCTGATGCTTTGAAGGCATGGTCGATTTTAGTGTCAGCTTCAGCTCGCTGCTTCCTTTGAGGTAAGCCAAACTCGAATTCCTCTGCTTTAAGTTCTGAAAAGATATGGTCAGGAGTAACAATATCTAAATCAGAATGACGCAATAAAGTAGCAAAGGGAGTCCAATGACCGTCTGGCAGTGCCCTCAAAATTTTGAGATTCATCTCTCGGTTGGAGAATGTCTTTCCCAGCCCGTTGATAGAGTTCATCAGATCCGTAAATCTGACGTTGAGATCTTCAATGGAGTCATCAGGCATGAGGGACAATCTCTCCAGCTTTTGGAGTTCCAGCGCAAGTTTGTTTGCTTTGATCTTCTGAGTCCCCCGACTCAGTAGCGCTAGAGCATCCCAGAGTTCCTTCGTGGACTTGCAGTCCTGAACTCTCCCGAGATATGAATCATTCAGGGTGGTCGGTATGGGCGTTTTACGGCGACGCGGTCTAAGTTGTGAAGCTTCTTCTCCTCTGGGGTGAAGAGACTTCTGTCCTTGGGAATCTTTTTCCCGGTCACCATTCCACCTCCATCTGCTGGATCCTGAGCTACGATGCTATCGATCATGGGAATGATAGGTCCGTCCTCTAGAACCTCTGTCATGCTGTCGTGGAGAGAGGTCAGATGAGCTTCCATTCTGACCCGCCATACACCATAGTTCTCTATTGAGAACATGGGAACCATCCTTATCCCTGACATATCAGACATGATGAATAATGATATGAATGAAGAATGATATGCAGTGAAAATGTTTTCCGGATCCATTCAAGTAGACCAGTTTCAGAATAACAAGAGTCTTATAGAACTCCTGCTCTGATACCAATTGTTGGTCCCGAGATCACGTTCAGGTGTAGAGGGGGGGGGTGAATACACCTGAAAATCGATTTTCTCAACTTAAACACGAACAGTCCTTTTCAGGATGATGTCGTACTGAACAAGTTCGGCAGACCCGGATAAGGCCGTTCCGAATCGTGTTGGCGAGTGGACCGACTCTACCGAGACACGCTAGGCGACTATGAGTCAGAATTCAGTATCTTGCATACAGAGTTCAGTGGTGCGGAATAGTGTAGGCCCAATTCAATTAAGTTAGGAAAACGTTTTTATTAAAACAGTTTCAGTTGATTAGTGCGATGCGTTAAGTTTCTTTGAAACCCAGTTGAATGATTTAAAGAAGGTTTTCAGTATGAACAGTAAATCAATGCAACAATTAAGAGCAGAACACAAGACACAGAGATTTTTAAAGTGGTTCGGACACAAAAATCCTACGTCCACTGTCCCGAAAGATCGGGAAGCTATTTATTATACTTGAGATAGTCTCGGTCGGTTTGTCTGTTGGACAAACACTGGTCTTGAGATTTATACTGAGCAAGTCTCAGTTTACACGGTTATCAAACTTAGTGTTTGAAAAACTCTCCAACTGTGAAGGAGTCCTTTACAATAAGGATTAGTTCAAAGGTGAACTCCTTCGTCTAAGCTATGGATATATGCTATTGAGCTTAGGTTAGAGGGATAGGGAACAAGGAAGTGACTTCTAGAACGACGAACAACTGAATATAGCTTTGGGTTCGTGTATCGTCGTTTGGATACTAGAGGTTGTATGAAACAGTTAAGCTTGGTTCCCTAAGAGTTGGAATGTAATCTTTCGCCGGAGATAGATTCTTCGAACTTCTTGCGGAAGACTTAGGCTTTTTGAATTAGCTCGTTTGAATGCTCTGTATGTTCTCTCGTGTTCTTCCCATTAGCTTCAAATTTCGATTTATCCCTCTATTTATAGAGAAGAGATTATGATAGATCCGTTGGAGACGACGATCCTTTGTCTCTCTCTTTTGGGTAGCTAACGGCTCTTTTGAAGTTTGGTGGCAGTGTCCTTTCCCTCCTTTTCTGGAAAGTTGTTGACTTGCAGCTTTAGTAGATATAGGATACGTGGCTGCTTGTCATTGGACGAGGTTCAGAAAGTGGTTGAGACAGAACATACTTCAAGGAGATCTGAAGTTGACTTCTCTCTTCCTCGTATTGACTCTGCTGAAAAGTGACTTTGAAAGGTTCGACGGATAAAAGGCATGTCGGCCGTTCTTGAGTCGATCTCGATTCGATAGCATGCTCCCGCTCGAGTCGGCTCTCTCGAAGATCAACTACGAGTACAGTGAACTACTCCTGGTGAGTTCGGTTCCACCGACTTCTTTCGCATATCTTGCTCTGCTGAGTCCGATGTACTGAGTCTTCTACTTCTGGTGCTGAGGCGGATAATCTACTGAGTGCCTGAACCCGAGCAGAGGGTCTGCTGAGTCTGAAATCTCGGAGACAAAACAACTTACAACATTATGGTTCACCAAACAAAATAGGGTTTTGGGATCTTTAAATCTTCACAGACTTATTCAGAGCACAGGGCTAATGAGTCGTATGTTACCACAGAAGACTGAGTCATTTCCCACTATTTATCAACACTGCTGAGGATAGAATCATCACCCAACAAGAATCTTAGATATTCCTGTTTAAACTAGAACTATCGAAGCTTGCTGACCTATGTGCATACATAACAAATTTAAAGTGACCGAAAACATAACTAGCATAAGTCTAAACATAATAGCATATGTTGTTAAGATACATCAACATAATTTAGCTAAACACAGTGCGGGAAGAAGAACTGTGCAAAAATAATTCGATAATTTAACATTTCATATAACAATGAATTTCATATAGAACATGTTAATGTATTTATACTTGGTTAATTTTTTCGAAAAGCTAGCGGATGAAAATGAATCACTTCTCCCATCAAGTAATTATAAAATCTTGACACTTGACCTGCATTGTCTATGTCCAATGTTGCCATTGCCTACAGATCAATTAATCAATAAGATATATTTTAACTGATATGCTAAACTAAGTAACCAATATAAAACATACTGAAAGACATACACCAACTAATGGGGTTGCAAAGAAACGACTAGGCGAATCCCCTGATTTCAAGCTTTGTTTCTGGTTTTCTGATTTTGTTGCATCTTCTGCTTGGCCTCACTTTTGATGGCCCTCCTTTGGACAACTCCTATCAAGATCAATATTAACTATAATATTCGGAACCAAAAAGCATTGTTTTTGCATTCGAAAGCTACTTACTATTACATTTTCAGTATCTTGTTCTTCAGGGCTGGAGGACTCACTATGATGTCCTTCCTCTTCATTGTCATTATCTTTATTCATTTCTCTCACTTCATAATTATCTACAACCTCCTCATCCTGTAATTTGAGTTTTGGGTTTTTAGTCTTATGAACATTATTAAAACACAGAGTGCATCAAAACGAAACTACATGTGCAGTGGAAAATAGAATCAATAGTGTATATTGTAAAAATATTAATTGTGCATTAAAATAAACTTGTATGTGCATGAAAAATGTATTTACTATTACATTACCATCTCTCTCGTTGCTTTCGACATTCAACACCTTACTTACTTTAGCTGCCCCCCCCTCCTGAATTCCCTGATCTTCAATTTGATTTTCGCCCATCAACTTCTATTACAACATATTCATTTTCAATTATTAGTACAAGAAACAAATCCTTCAAAATGAATTGAAAGTAATAATAATAGTACATCCTGCGTGAAACCAAAGCTAAAACTTGTCATTTCCATTGTGTAATGAACCTCTCCCTCTCTTGTATTGCTTTCTCAATCTCATCAATTTGCCGCATCACTTTTGCATCCCCTAAAATGTCTCATCTTCAAAGTCATGATTTGTAATTTCACTCTCTTTTGTGGTTTTGTATCTTATTATCTTTGTAGTTGCTACCATCGTCTTCTTAAATGTCTGAGTTGCGCTAACAGACAAAGGTGCATCCTCAATCTCTTTCAATAATTCAACCACGTTTTGTGTAACAACAGTGACCTTTGAAATTAATCTCGTAGAGTAATTTGCAGCATTATTTGATGTTTCTGTTTCAACTTGAACCCTCTTTTCTTCAGGTATTTCTATAGCATCTAATAAACAACCACCACCAAATCTGCCCCCTTCTATCTCTTTTTTCCCCTTTTTTTTCAGTTCACCAATATCCTAGTGCAACAAAACTGGAAACCCACGGTCAATGTCCTCATTAAATACCTTGACTCGTTCAACATACAATATCTATATATAAAAAAAAAAAAGAACAGGTTGATCAGTATAATGAATTAACAATATGCAGAAAAATATGCGATGCTTAGTAAGTTAACATACTGTAAGAAACAAAGATGGTCCAACAAATGGCTTCCCTGGTTGGCATTTAATTCTATATTCAATTAGGTTTTTCACCAAATAATTTGCCCAATTTAAATCCTTTACAGAACTAAGATCTTCAAAACAGTCATAAT
Organism: Lavandula angustifolia; assembly: GCA_028984105.1. Classification (NCBI taxonomy): domain Eukaryota; kingdom Viridiplantae; phylum Streptophyta; class Magnoliopsida; order Lamiales; family Lamiaceae; genus Lavandula; species Lavandula angustifolia. Next base: position 9,545,922 of record CM054819.1, on the reverse strand, counting down.
AGAAGGGAAGATGTAACCATTAGATGTGTTCTCAATCAAACACGCAACAACCATAACTAAGAAATGCCTCTTAAACCATGTACCGCCATCATATTCACCTAGCCATCAACCTCAAAGGCAAAATGTTTCTACTATTTCCAAAGAACCCTCTCCATTCATCTAAGAGCACACTAAGTTCACCCTTTGCTAGTTTTTCTATGGTTCGTTTGCCCCTTGGGAACCCATACACCCTATGTACGTACGTCCTCCATTACAATGTTTAGTCTTTGTCCATGCAATAGTCTTATCCTATAGTTCCTGGAAGCAAATCTATTTACTAACCACGATGTTAATTTCAAAGGTAACTCAGAAATTTTCATTTCTAACAAATGACCAAAGCCTAGATCTCTTACAACATCCTTTTATCATTGTTCATTTGTTGAATTGATCTAAATAGGCATGCAGGGCTAGCACGACATACTAAGCGGGGAAAATCTTTTCCTTTAACAGATGTTCCATACTTAACAGAAGAATATTTCCATTTTAACGACATATCTGAATTTTCTGCATTAAAAAATAATTTAACTGTTGAGTGATACAAAATATACTCAAAGTGCATCATTTAGAAGGTGTATTAATATTAATATTAGAAAAAAACTGAAGAAAGAAAAGAAACGTAGTGGACAATTATTATCAATTTGTTTGAACATTAAGACTACTTGAAACCAAAACAGAGCAAATTTCTACTTATATTCAAGCGAGTTTGTATCACTATTCAGATTCAACCTAAGTGCAACACAATATATACATTTGTGCACGGTATTGAAAGCAAAGGTGCATCATATACCAAAAAAAACGTGCATCATGTACCAAAAAAAAAAAACAGAGCAGATTTCTACTATATTCATTCGAATTTGTACCACTATTCAGATTCAACCTAAGTGCGACACTATACATACATATTTGCATAAGATTGAAGGCAACGATGCATTATATACCAAAAATTGTGCATCATATACAACAAAAAAATCGAAACCAAATAAGCATAAAAGATGCATACCTTAACCCCGCAAAACCAATCGATGAACCCTATCAGTATCAAATTAGACCCTCTCACTCGCACAAATTCTAATTTCAATTACAAGAGGCGATTTGTAGATGATTATTTGATGCTAAATGAGAAAGGGAGAAGAAGAGTTGCGGTAATGAGACGATTCAGTTTTTGATTCAATTGAAAGAAAGTGAAAAGCTCACCAATCTATAATCATAAGCCTTATATTTTATGCTATAATCATCGCCAATATCTTAATTTGATGAAATACAAAATGTCCATTTTACCCTTTTCTCAATTAAAATTAATCATAAGCCTTATATTTTATTTAAGTAAAATATAATCCTAACCATCTATTTCATTAACCTAGTGGCTCATATTTGTTCATTTTTCATCCTATAAGGTGGTGTTCACCAAGATGATTATTTGTAACTTCTTCTTAGAGGGTGAAAAATGAACACATTTATACTTTCCATTTCTAAAATCTAAGGTTATGATAAAATGAACATTATTTAATTATTAATAATTTATTAAATTTTATTAAGGATAATATAGTAATGTTCTTTTATTTTTGGTAACCCACTACCACAACATAATATTTTGGTCCCAACACTCTCATTCCTCTTTCCCACATCTTCTCTCTCTCTCTCTCTCTCTCTCTCTCTCTCTCTCTCTCTCTCTCTCTCTATCGTGTCTCTCCTCCCTCTCTTCTCTCTGTGGAAAATCTATATGTTTCTCTCTCCATTCGAGTGCATTAGATTTTTGCTATAAGTGCATTACAATGTGCCTTCGAGTGCATTAGATTTTTTAATCCGCTTTCAATTTTCTTTTTCTTACTTTATGCTTCATTTATCTTGATCAATTGTTTCAATTATCCTAGCAATTCAAAAATCAATCTGACTCAGTTTATTTATTTTTTAGAGAGCTATAAACGTAATTTTTGAGTTCGGAATCTGACTTTTACTAGTGCATCGAATAAAGAGTGAAAGTGCATCATGATATTTCTATAAGTGCATCATGAAACGTAATTAGATTTCTCAATCTCGTTTTTTTTTACTATTTTTCGTCTTATGCTTTCTTTATGCTCACCAATTGTTTTAATTATCTTAGCACTTCAAAAACTAAACATAATTAGTTTATTACATTTCTTTTTTTTTTTACACAACTAGATGTGATTTTTTAGTTTTAACACTGAAAATATAAGTGCATTGAATAACAAAGGAAAGTGCTTTAGATAACAAAGAAAAGTGTATCCGATAGATTCAATAAGTGCATCATGAACAATACAAGTACATTTCGTGTCCAGCGACTTCCATATCTGGAGAGAGAGGTAGAAAGAGACTGACTTACGTTAGGAGTGGGGGACCATTAGGTTTAATTTGGTTGTAGGGGACCAAGCAAAAAAATTATTTATTTAGCCTACAGTTATTAAATATAACGAAAAAAGTTTTTTATAATTAAGTAAGTATAAATCCTAACCATCTATTGTTGAAATCTAATGTGTAGATTTGTCCATTTTTACACTCTTAGCAGTGTTCACCAAAGAACCACCCCATATATATATATATATATATAGGGTGTAGATTTGGTGCGAACCACATTAAACGTGAGAACTGTGAACCATGAATAATTCTTCTATATTTTATGCATAATCCTTATATAATTTACGCAAAAAAAAACTATAATTTACTTTTATCTCCTGCATAAAATATATAAGGATTATATATAATGTAAAACTACAGGTTTTTTGGCAAAAAAAATATAAAGATTATGCATAATATATATAATGATTATGCATGGTTCGTAGTTCTCACGTTAAATGCGGGTTTTCACATGATCCACTTCCTATATATCTATATCTATATATATATATATATATATATATATATATATATATATATATATATATATATATATATATATATGGTTCAATAAGAAAGATCTCATTAATGAAGGAACTATGAACAAATCACACCCTCTAATTCCATGGATCAATGGTTAGGATAGTGTTGGTCCGGAGACGAAAAGTCAGGTGTAGAGGGGGGGGGGGTGAATACACCTGAGCTCTGTTTCTTTTTCTCAGTGAAGGTCGGTGAAGGCGATGTTTGCAAGCGATGAACGAGTGCCAAGTAAGCCTTTGATCACTGGGGTCAAAGTGAGTCGGCTCCCGAGCTCTTCTCCCGGCGATGTCGGTATTACGAAACTCGGTCGGAGGCGTAGTGCGGATAAGTGTTAGGCCCAGAGTCGTCTCTTTTGAAAACGCGTTTTTGCAAGTTAAATCTTTTGGCTGTGCACTTTATAAAATACGTTTTATGCAAACTTATGATTTTCAAGTCGGTTGAATGTTATGCGATAAAACGGTAAATGAACACAAGCGATTTAACGTGGTTCGGATACGCAAGATCCTACGTCCACGGTCCCGAACAAGGCGGGAGAACTTGTTGATTATTACGAGCAAGCCTCGGCAAGGATCTGCGTGCCTTTGGACGGTTCCCTCTAAGTTATAGTCCTTAGCGACTTTACAATCCAAACCTAAGTTTAGAAGGGAGGGAATATTCTCCAACTGAGAAGGAGTTCTTACAACAAGAACAATTCACTAAATGTGAACTCCTTCGGATCTAAGCTATGAATCTAGCAATGAGCTTAGTCTAGAGAAGAAAGGGATCAAAGTGCTCTAGAGAGATGAACTACAAGAAGTGTTCTATGAAAACTAGTTCGTCTCTGGATAAGCTTGAAGATTCTAGAGCGTTGTGAGCTTGAATGATTTCCCTTGATTTCGCGTATATTCCTCTTTTTGAAATCTTCAAATCCTTCTCTATTTATAGTTGTGAGTTGTGGCATATGTCCGTTGGAGACGACGATGCCACGTGTCACAAGCGTCCAAAGAAAACGGCCACTATTCAACTTTGTTGCGGCGGGGCGGTTAATGCCGCTGTTCATGAGAGCAGCTTTACTGTGTAGAGTAGGTAAGCGTTGTCGGCTTCTCATTGGTCGAGGTTTGTAGTTGGTGAGTGTCAGAGTTGACCGTTCAAACTACCTCGTATGTCTTCTGCTGAACATTTGAAGGGACTTTAAGTCTTTGGGTCGCTTTTACGTCGGATACGGTACTCGAAAGTCTGTCTTCTTCGGGTGAGCCGTCGACCGATAAAGTGAGCTTCGATAGTCGGTTGGTTGGCTGCGAAGGTATACGCTTGCCTTGGTTCTTCTCCGATGACCATCGGCTTGTAGAGAATGCTTCTGCGAGGTCCGGTCGGTGATGCGGGATCTTTAACCGAGTTTGATATCGGTGCCGACGAAGAATGTAAGCGATTACAACGATGACGTGGGGTTACGAAAAGTATCTTCGGCAGAAGATCGGTTCAACAACTACCCCGTACATGACTTAGACAAAATAATAAGCATTACATCAAGTCTAACCTATACATCGGCTAATCCTATCGACACACTAATCTACCGATATCGGCTCGGTTTTGGGATCTTCAATTCCATAGTACTACTATGATTTCCCCCAATTTCTTTTAACCCTAGAACATTGAGTATCAATCTCTTGACTCATATCCAACAATCTCCCCCTAATTGATGATGCCAAAACCTCTATACTCTAATATCTATCAAAGATCTTGTCCTACCGACAACAATTTCCCCCTTCAAACGTCGAGGAAAAGCGATAATCATAAACGAACTTCGGCGGGCGAGAGAATGGCAAGATCGAGAAACCGATGTGAGTGTGTGTCGAGATCACTTAGTGATCGGTTGTGTAAACACAAAGTAAAAAGGTTGAAAGACAATGAGTAATTGTCTAGCAAGCGAGAGGAACCGATATATATATCAAGAATTACGAGTTCCTAATGCTATTACAAAAGATGAGAAAGAGAAAATCACTGCTGCTTTGCTTCTTGAACCTGTGTCTTCTTCTTGAAGTCGGTGGATTTCTCCTCGGGAGGATCCGGGTAATAGTATTTATACACTCTAGCTCGAATCTCCTGGATCTCCAAGTTATCATCGACCTTTCGGGAGGCGAGGCTCGGGCCGTGGCGGCTTCCTCCACTTCTCTTTCTATGTCCTTAGTGCTCGGCAGTCCATTAGCAAGTCTCGGCGGTGGAATACGTCGGAAAGGCCGGGGCACGGAAGGTTATATTCACGTGATTCCATGACTTGCTTCAGCCGTTCACCGAATTCAACATCAAATCTCGTAATCAACTCCTCAAAGAGCTGATCGGTGAGCGGTCGAGTGGGTAAATGCGCCATACGTAGTAGCCTTTGATAAAAACTTCTTTCAATCTCTCCCAATGTTCATTCATATCAGCCGGCACCCACTTATCCACATGCTGAATCGGTTGTTGCTTGATGTGGGGGCCCCTGATGAACTTAGATCCTCTCGGGATCTGCCTTCTCGGATCAGCTGCTGGTTTAAAGGATAATCTTCGCACTTTCTCCAGATCAGCCATCCTTTTATTTTCTCGGAGCGCGGCTGCTCTCTTGTCTCCATGTCTGCTAGATAGTCCAGCGAGCACCGCCTCCCACATTGTTTGATCTTCTGCTATCTGCGCAGGCATATAAGTCGTGGAGGGTTGACTCTGCGTATTAGCTGGGGTATCAGTTGCAGAAGCCTTGGCGTATTCTTCTTGAGCTTTCTTCTACTGCTCTTCAACTGTCCCGATTGCCTTCTTCTTACCTCTGCCTCTTATAGCCTTGCCCTTAGGCTTTTTGGCTGCCTCAGCTGCTTCTTCTAATCTTCGCTCATGATCAAGTTTGTCCTGCAGCTGTTGGGCGACTCTGAGGTCGAAGGCCTCCTGCTCCGCTTTTGATTTAAATTTTCGGACCGGGGAGGAAGGAGGATATTCAGTAGCAGTCTCCTTCCCCAGCCTCTGTGGCAGCTGTTGTGACTCTTCTTCTTCTTCTGATGGCTCGTCTAAGAACTGAGCGATCTCTTGTATATGTGCAGCAGAAGAGGAGATGGGGGTGGCTTGTAATGGAAATTCAAGGAGAAGTACCTCGTCAGTATTGTCTTTTGCCTGAGCGGCTGAGACTTCTTCAGTTCGAGTAGAGGGTCCTTCCTCCTGTGCCTTTCCCCTTTGAGTCTGTGAGGGTCCTTCAGCTGTGGAGGGTCCTTCCTCCTGTACCTTTCTGCTAAGAAGCGGTACATCAGCTGTCCCCATCACTCTCTCACTTCCTTCTCCCTTACTACCTTCCCCCTTACTACCTTCCCCCTTTTTGGCATCAGCAATAAGTCCAAGGGAGGTACGGAGTGCTTTCACTTCTTCAACCACTTTGGCAATAGAAACTTTGACTTCATCAACAGTCGTATCGAAGTCAGATACCACATACCGGTGTAGCCATACCAGTCCAATTCTTGTTCTTGCACGAATTTGAGTGGCGAGCGGCGATTCTTTGCGAAGGTGCAGCAGAGCTGCATCATGGGATTCGCTCATCTCTTTCTGAATCGTCTTGAGAGCCTTAGCTTGTTGTTTAATGGCTGTTTGGAGAGAGGTGGTAGCCGGCTTATTACGCTCATCCATCCGAGCTTGAATGCGTGCGAGGGCCGAGTCGGCTCTTGTGAGAAAGATAGGCGGCGAGCTTCAAGAAGGCTGCCGACTACGAGCTTGCAAATCAATCTTACGGGCGGCTAGAGCCTGCTCGATCATCTTCTTCGGATCGGGCGAGAAGGAGCCTCTTGTGGTTTGAAGACGTCGGCGAGAAAGTTTGTTCGGGCGTTCGATCTGCGCCTTTGTATACTTCTCCCATTTAATGTGTACATCTTTGGCGAGAAGGCGATTTTTCTCTCCTTGGCGTCCGATCGCCTTGTTGGCTTGCCTTTGAGGACACGGAACCTATTGGTTGTATCGATAGGAACTTGTTCAGAGCCTCTTTTCGGAGAACGTGAGAAGTTGCTCCCTTGAGTACTTAGGGGCATTAGGAGCCTCACCGGATGTAGCGGGTGGTGGTGATGGACTCTTCTCACGGGGAGTTTGTCCCTCGGCCAGAATCTCCCATTTACGCATCCTTGGGTGCCTCGTCCTTCTCCCGATCATCATCATCTCCCTTATCGGCGAGGAGGAGAAGGGGGCGGGGGAGTGTTGCACTGGAGCCGATTCCCTCTGGCTTTGCAAGTAGAGCATAGCAGCTCGTAAATCTTCGAAACAACCCAGATCAGCGGGCTCGCCAAAGCCTATGGCATTCTGCAGTTCTTGCTCCTCGGCCAACAACTCAGTTCCTGATTGATTCTTTGAAAAGTCTATGAGAATGTCCCAGTGCAGGAATCTCGGTAGCATATGAGCGTGTGCCACGATGGCAATCTCTATCAAGTCCGCGTGCCCGGCGATTTCGGGTATCGGCTCGTGAATTTCGGGCGTAGCACGGGCACGAGTGGAATCAGTGGTGTTCCACTCAGCAGATGGCTCCTCAGTCGGCATTCTGGCGTCGGACCGGGTTTCCTCGGAGCTGATTATCGAACCTTATCCTTGAGTAGCTCCTTCTATTCCAGTATCTGAATCCTGGATGCGCTCGGGAGGAGGTGAAGCGGGGAGTTGACGCTAGTATGGCCGGCGGTGAGCAATAGTGACCTCAGCAGGTCGAGTCTTGGCCAATCTCCTCTTCTTTGGCACTTGTACTGATGGGGGCAGAGTTGACGCTGCTCTCTTAGGCTCAGGCGGCCCCTTGCCTATGGATTTTTCAGCTCCAGCCTTCGTCTGGAATTTGATAGATTTCTTGTCAAAGTACTTGGAGTCCTCAAAGGCTGAGTTCTCAACAGCTGAGTTCCTCTGAACCATGCATTCTATCAGAATAGACATCTTTGTTCCGAATAAAAGTTTACCCACACTGGCTATCCTCCTCTCGCCAGTGGGTAACGTGGTGAACTTCTGAGCCTGTGCCTTCATCTGAGTAGTATAATACTCGGCCCAGTTCACTTCAACCCCATCGTCTATTGCCATCATCAGCTGAATCCTTGGTTTGGACAGTTGATCATATGATCCAGCTGAACTTGTCAGAATGTGCGATACCACGTAAGCTAGACCTCTGTACTGAGGTAGCAACATATTCCTCGGTAGAGCTGTTTTGAATGCCACATCCTTGCGTCCACAGAATTTCTACACATATGCGTTGATCTCCTTCTCCTTGTATCCAATCGGAGAAATGTCGGAGTTGGGAAGATCGAATGAAAGAGCTAGAGCATCTTGAATATCGAAGGTAAGAACAGCTGACTCCCACTCATCTTGATCGACTTCCTTCTGATAAGAGAAGGACGATTCCTCTCCTCCCGACACTAGAGATTTCCGGTTGAAATAAACTTCGGCGACATTGCCGAGGGAGATAAGCACGGGGGTGCTTCGAAACCAAGCATCTCCAACCACGAACGCTCCAAAGCGTCAAACACGGGTTCAAGGAAAGAGATCTCCACTTGGCGGAAGGCCAAAGTAGGTTCAAACAGAATCCTGGAGGCTACAATCTCCTCAATGTTGTCTGGTGTTTGAACGTTCGCCATTGAAATCTGCAAAACAACATATTAGCACTTGAAAATAGAGTAAGTTAGTAGTTGCTAGCAGATATCTGATACATTACCGTGTATAAGAGCTTTAAGAGATGCGAAAGCAAAGTTGTTTAAGAGATTTGGATAAGAAAACAAAGTTGCGAGATAAGCTCTTGAGAATATGAAAAATGGCGAAAAGTGAGGAGTTGATAGAAGATGAAAGATTTTGTATATTAAGTTTGATCTTCAGTTTGAATCGCACGGTTCAAATTTAATCTTTCAAAATCAAGGGGCGGCTAAGATTAAATGTTATAAAGGAATGATTACAATAGCCGCCAAAAATATAGATGTACGTAATAAAGCTAATGGAGAAGACATGCATTAAATGCGCGACAGAGAGCATTAATTACGCAGGCGAGGAGTCCTGCTGACCTTTCCTCAAACCTTAAACATAATAAATGGTAAGGAATAAATGCTCCTTAGCAACTGAATGTAAGCAACTGATGCATTAAATGCGGCATGCTTCTGAACAAATTAAGTAACGATACTACGCAAACCTCTTCAGCTGAACTTATCAGCTGGTTACCATCATTTATTAGGAGGATGGTTGTGCGATGACCATGTTCCCCCTTGCCGTGTATGCAGTGTGCATCTCCCAACCGAGTCATTTGTACTAAGTTTTTCGACTGTCGTGCTGATTCCATACGATACCAATTGTTGCTAAGTATATCATTATCGGTAGTCGGCTTCTACCGACTTGTCTCGGTAGGATCTAGCGAGACCTAGCTCAACCGATAGTTCTCACGAACCTGTTCTCGGCTAGTGGTTTGGTCGGTATATACGCCCTTTGCTTGTCGGTATGGATTTTCTCCATCCCGATGTCCTTCTTTTCGACATGGTCTCCGATGAAGTGGTGTCGGATATCCACGTGCTTGCATACGGTATGTAGAACCGGGTTACGAGTTATAGCTATTGCCTTTGGTGGAGTCACGGTAGATGGGCACTTCATCCCGAGTTATACCATAATCTCTCGGTTGTTGTCGAAGCCAAAGGATCCGGGCCCAACAACTTCCTGCGGCCATGTACTCGGCTTCGGTAGTGGACGTAGCTGCGAGTCTTTGTTTCTTTGAAAACCACAATATCGGCTTGCTACCTAGGAACCGACATGTTCCGGAAGTTGATTTTCGATCTATCCTGCATCCTGCATAATCAACATCGAGAATAACTGTCGGTATTAGATTATCATCGGCGAGGATACCATAACCCAACATCGGGTGTTCCTCTTAGATATCGCGAGAATCTTCTTCGCCGAGTCTAGATGACTTCGCTTGGGATTCGCCTGAAATCTTGCGCATACACCTACGGCATAAGTTATGTCGAGTCGGCTAGCTATTAAATAAAGTAAAGAACCAATAATAGCTCTATAATCGGTAGAGTTAACGAAGCTCCCTCTTTGTCTAGATCGATTTTAAAGTTCGTGTTCATGGGGATCTTGACTGGTTTCTTTGGAATCACGGCCGAATCTTTTGAGAAGATCTCGAGTGTATTTGGCTTGATTGATGAAGATTCCTTCGCTGATTGTTTTACTTGAAATCCAAGGAAATAATTCATCTCTCCCATCATGGACATCTCGAATTTCTCCTTCATCATCTTCTCGAACTGGCGACATATAACCCGTTTTACGCGGCCGAAAATGATGTCGTCCATGTAGATTTGCACCGGTAGAATGTCATCTTCGACTTTATGCTTGAATAGGGTGCGATCTCTTGTCCCCTTTTGAAAACCTTTACGAAGTAGAAAGTCGATGGGGTATCATACCAAGCCACGGGTGCTTGTTTTAACCCATACGGAGCTTTCCTAAGTCTGTACACTGATGTCCCTTTGAAAGCCGGGCGGTTGTTCCACGTAGACTTCTTCCTTCGATGCGCCGTTCGAAAAGCTGACTTCACATCCATCGATATACCTTAAATCTACGATGTGTTGCATAAGCTAGGAAAAGACGAATGGCTTCCAATCGGCGACTAGAGCAAATGTTTCATCAAAGTCAATTCCCTCTGCTCGATTGTATCCTTTAGCAACTAGTCGAGCTTTATTTCGACAATGACGTTGTTTTCATCTCGCTTGTTCTTGAAGACCCACTTAGTTCCAATCACGTGCCGATGTTGCAGGTCCGTCGACAAGCTCCCAAACTTCATTTCGACGAACTGGTTCGGCTCTTCTTGCATAGCAATGACCCGATCGGCATCTTTAAGTGCGTCCTCTATCGGACCGAGGTTCTTACGTAGACGAGAAAACAAGAGTAAAGTGAGCTTTCTCCTTGACTTAATCTTGATCTCGTCCTTATAGTTCTTGATGGATCTCCAATGATAAGATCGGAAGAATGAGCATCGAGCCACGAACGCCCGAGTCGGGCTTCTTCTTCGATACTACTTCGCACGATCAGTAGGTGTATTAGGCATTTCGGTAGTGCGTTGCGTGACCGTAGTAATTCGGTAAGAAGGTTAGGATCTACCGAGTTTCCGGGTTCGGGGGCATTTAGCTCGGGAACATTAATCGTTCCCCACGAGTTTATATTCTCGGTAGAGGTCTCGGTTACCACGGGGGCTTCCTCATCGACCGAAGTTACCTGTTGTTGATTCCGTTCGATAGAATCAACTAGGTTAGCTACATTGCTTGTTGGCTGAGTCCGAATTTCTTCATCTTCGACTCATCATCCCAACAATCTTTGGATCTTTTCGACTTTGTCATTTAGTTCGAGATCCTGTAGCTTGCTGCCGACATCCTCGTGTTTGACTTTGTATCTTTCCTGTTCTCGTTAACAAATTCATCAAAAACAACATGAGGGCTTTCCTCCACGTAAAGAGTTCGATAGTTAAAAACTCACGAAGGCTTTATCGACTCGGGAGTATCCTAAGAATACTCCTTGATCGGATTCGCTATCAAAGACCTTCAACTGATTTTTCCCATTGTTGTGGATAAAGCAAGGACAGTAGAAAACATGAAAATGAGAAATAGAAGGAATTCTCCCTTTCCACGGTTCGTAAGGCGTCTTCATGTGTTCTTTGTGTCGGTAGTGAGCGATTACGAGTGTAACGAGCGGTGTCGTAGCATCGGCCCAAAACTTTGAGGGTAGTCCGAGAATCTGCGAGGAGCGTTCTTGCTACTTCTTTGAGTGTTCGTTCTTACGTTCGGCAAGTCCTTTCGCTGAGGGGTGCGCGCGCTGATGTCTCGTGCTGAATTCCCTCTTTATCGCAGTATGTCTTAACTACCGAGTTTAGAAACTCTGTTCCTCCGTATGAGCGTATCTTCTTAATCTTGATGTTCTTTTCCACACTGAGTTTCTTCAGTAGATTAGGTAACTCAGTCTGAACATCAGATTTGTTGGCGATGAAGATGACCCAAGTATATCTCGAGTAGTCGTCTATGACGACGAGGGCATACTTCTTGCCTCTTATAGTCACCTGGAGACCGGCCCGAATAAGTCCATGTGAAGCAGCTGAAGGATTCCATCAGTGGAAGGTGACGGAATAGGTGGATTGCTACTCTTTGTTTGCTTTCCCTTCAGGCACGCTTCACAATTTCTGTCTTTGATAAACGATTCGTTGGGCAGTCCTCTAACTTTAGAGTTCTTGACAAGCTTGTTCATGGTCTTGAAGTTCAGGTGGCTGAGTCTCTTGTGCCATAGCCAGCCTGACTTGTCACCTGATTTAGTCTGTGCGAGCAAGCAAGCCTCAGGTTCTGCGGTATTCCAGTTTGCAACATAGATGTTCTTCCTCTGCGAACCTGATAACACTGTTTTCCCTGTAGATTTGTCAACAATATCACAGAAACCAGCGTCAAAGATTACTCTGTTAAGATTATCACAGAATTGACTGACTGAAAGGAGATTATGTTGAAGTCCTTCAACATATGTTACTCTTGAGGCGTGGCGGTCCCAATGTTCGGCGTTCCGTATCCCCTTGTGTAGCCTTTGGAGTTGTCACCGAATTCATTGGGACCATCTTCTTGTACGTAGTTGGTCGGCGAGGCTCTTACGGTAAGTCATGTGTCTCGAGCAGCCCATCGTCCACTATCCACGGGTCCTTATGCACCTGCAAAACGAGAGGCATTTTTAGGTACCCTTTGGTTCGATTGGGTCCTTACGGGTTAGTGGGTGATTTCGGAACCCGGATCTGTCTCGGGACCTTAGAAGTTCCAGACTTCTTCTTCGAACCTTATCGGCTTTCTTCTCCACGAGGACTTGGAGATACCGACTTTCTGCGATAATTTTGGGTTCGTGCGCTTTCTTCTTCGAGTCTTAGCGCTTCTCCCGACCCCGGGCTCATAGTAGTACGAGCCGTATTGAGCCGAGTGCTCATACGGTGGCTCCTTGTCCTTGTACCGTTACGCCCATCCGACCTTCTTGATTCCCCCTGAATTTGATCGCGGTGTCCTGGGGCTGGAACCTTTGGTCATCTGCTTGTTGCTACTCGGCTGAGGTGTAATCATTTTTTGTTTGTTTTTCGCCCGAGGTGTGGTGTCGGCAGCTTGCACCTTTCCTCTCGACGAACCTATCGGCCCGGGGTTCTTTGAGCTTTTGGAGGTAGAAGCTTCGTGGGTATAGCCAAGGCCTTCTTTCACGAAGTTGACCGTTGTGCTCTAAGCATGCTTTCAAGCTTCTCCTTAGCTCCCAGGTATTGTTCAGTCATCAAACCTCTCCAGACTTCGTCACTCCTTCTGAGTGAGTCATAGTCATTCTGCACGTCTGTGAGCTTCTGACTGAGCTTGGCTATTTCAGTCTCTTTCTCAGAATTGTCCTTGGTCGAACCGAGATCCGAGTCTCTTGAAGCCGAGACTTAGTCATAAGAGATTCAATCTCTTCCTTGAGTCTCGCAACTAGATCCACCGACTCAGTAGAGACCCGACAATCGGAAGAAAGTCTACGATTCTCGGCCTTTACCTGTTCAAGTTCCCCGGATGGTTCTGCTTGAACTCTGCTCGCTGAATCCGTTCCTCTAGCGAGATCATCGTAGGCTTGTACCACATCTAGAGGATCATACGTGACCGAGCACGTGTTTTGTGTCTTGTGTGAAGAAGAAGAGGTAATAATGCGTTTAGAATTTACCTCGGCCTCTTCTCCGGCCATCGACGTATTCGGCCGACTCATCGAGAACTGTCTTTGCGACCTCAAGCTGCGACGAACGCGGCTTCGTCTTCGAAGAATACATGAATGTATCCTCCTCAATTGAGTTGTCGGATATCTCTCCGGCTATATAGGCCTGCCGTCTCTCGGCGAATTTCTTTCTCCTGGCTCGCCGTTACGCTCTTTGAGCGCTGAGAGTTCGGGACAATCGTGCGATAGTGTCCCTCCTTCTTGCGGTTGTAGCGAGGTAGATGTTCTGCTTGCTCTTACCAGTGAGTCTTTAGACGGACTGGCAGCGAGACTCCGATTTCCCGCATTCGGTAGAAGGATTAGATTCTTCTTTCTTATGATAGTCTTTCTTACCCGAGGAAGAATCTCGGTTGTATTTCCTCGGCTTTCGACTCTCTCCTTTTCCCTCGATATTTGAGAGCCATCGGTGCTAGGCCGGTCGGGCCCTGAAGTCTCGGAAGACTTTGCTGCGATGTGGCCACGGCTTTGCTTGAGGAAATAGGCTTGGCTCGGTATTCGATTGTTGCCTTGAAGGCGTGGTCGAACCGTGTGTCGCTGGAGCGCTTAAGCACTTTTGGGGTAGGCTATGCTCGAATTCCTCCGATTTTAATTACGAAAATATAACATCGGGAGTTAGAGCATTTAGATCGGAGCGACGTAAATAAGTAGCAAATGGAAGCCACTTACGTCGGGGCAACGCTCTCAAGATCTTGGTGTTTATCTCCTTGTTGGTGAACGACCTCCCCGGCCCATTGATGACATTGACTTGATTGGTGAATCGACACTCGGCTCGTCAATGGTTTCGGTGAAGCTCCATTGCAAAGGCGTCGAACCTCGAAGCTCTAGCTCGAGCTTGTTTTCTTTGATCCGAGGGGTTCCATGGCTTGAGTACAGCCAAGGCGTCCCATAGCTCTTTCGCCGTTTTGCAATCTTGTACCCTTCCGAGATGTGAGTCACCGAGCGTAGTCGGTATGGCATTACGTGCAACTCGGTCAAGGTTGTGCAACTTCTTTTCTTCGGGCGTGAAGGCGAGATTTGTCTTTGGGAACCTTAGCACCGGTTTGTGCTCCCACGCCTCCTCCGGCCAGCAAATACTACGCCGTCGATCATAGGAATGATCGGTCCCGACTCTAGGACATCGACATGCTTGTCGTGGAGTGACGTTAGGTGTGCCTCCATACGTACGCGCCATACCGTGTAGTTCTCTATTGAGAACATCGGTACCATCCTAATACCGACATATCACACATTGTAAGAGTAAGAGTATAAGGATGCTTGAAAAGATGCTTACGCGGTGAAAACGGTTTTCGGGATCGGTTCGAGAGGACCAAGTATTTGAGTAACCGACGATCGGTTGAACACCGTGTGCTCCGATACCAATTGTTGGTCCGGAGACGAAAAGTCGGGTGTAGAGGGGGGGGGGTGAATACACCGAGCTCGTTTCTTTTTCTCGGTGAAGGTCGTTGAAGGCGATGTTTGCAACCGATGAACGAGTGCCAAGTAAGCCTTTGATCACTGGGGTCAAAGTGAGTCGGCTTCGAGCTCTTCTGCCGGCGATGTCGGTATTACGAAACTCGGTCGAGAGCCGTAGTGCGGATAAGTGTTAGGCCCGGAGTCGTCTCTTTTGAAAACGCGTTTTTGCAAGTTAAATCTTTTGGCTGTGCACTTTATAAAATACGTTTTATCAAACTTATGATTTTCAAATCCGTTGAATGTTATGCAATAAAACCAGTAAATGAACACAAGCGATTTAACGTGGTTCGGATACGCAAGATCCTACGTCCACGGTCCCGAACAAGGCGAGACAACTTGTTGATTATACTTGAGCAAGCCTCGGCGGGGATGCGTGCACTTTGGACAGTTCCCTCTAAGTTATAGTCCTTAGCGACTTTACAATCCCAACCTAAGTTTAGAAGGGAGGGAATATTCTCCAACTGAGAAGGAGTTCTTACAACAAGAACAATTCACTAAATGTGAACTCCTTCGGATCTAAGCTATGAATCTAGCAATGAGCTTAGTCTAGAGAAGAAAGGGATCAAAGTGCTCTAGAGAGATGAACTACAAGAAGTGTTCTATGAAAACTAGTTCGTCTCCGGATAAACTTGAAGATTCTAGAGCGTTGTGAGCTTGAATGATTTCCCTTGATTTCGTGTATATTCCTCTTTTTGAAATCTTCAAATCCTTCTCTATTTATAGTTGTGAGTTGTGGCATATGTCCGTTGGAGACGACGATGCCACGTGTCACAAGCGTCCAAAGAAAACGGCCACTATTCAACTTTGTTGCAGCAGGGCAGTTAATGCACTGTTCATGAGAGCAGCTTTACTGTGTAGAGTAGGTAAGCGTTGTCGGCTTTTCATTGGTCGGGTTTGTAGTTGGGGAGGTGTCGAGTTGACCGTTCAAACTACCTCGTATGTCTTCTGCTGAACATTTGAAGGGACTTTAAGTGCTGGGTCGCTTTCTGTCGGATATAGTACTCGAAAGTCTGTCTTCTTCGGCTGAGTCGTCTGACTGATAAAGTGAGCTTCTGATAGTCAGTTGGTTGACTGCGAAGGTATACTGCTTGCACTGGTTCTTCTACTGATGACCATCAGCTTGTAGAGAATGCTTCTCCGAGGTCCGGTCACTGATGCGGGATCTTTAACCGAGTTTGATATCACCGCGGCGACGAAGAATGCAAGCGATTACACTGATGACGTGGGGTTCTGAAAAGTATCTTCAGCAGAAGATCAGTTCAACAACTACCCCATACAGGGCTTAGACAAAATAATAAGCATTACATCAAGTCTAACCTATACATCAGATAATCCTATCGACACACTAATCTACTGATATCAGCTCGGTTTTGGGATCTTCAATTCCATAGTACTACTATGATTTCCCCCAATTTCTTTTAACCCTAGAACAGCTGAGTATCAATCTACTGACTCATATCCAACAGATAGATTATGAAATTTGAGAACATAAGGGACTTTTAAGTTATTATAATTCATTAAAGGTATAAACGCCATGCCAAAACAGAGAAAAAATCATTTTTGGTCATGTTGTCCTAAATAGATTTTGCTCATGTAATTTTACAAACTATCCATTTTTTATCCTCTTACCGGCGAGTGAGATACACTCGCCTCTTTCCATCGCCAGAGATATTTCCAGCCACTCGCGCATGTGAAATAAACTCTAATAAAATCATTTTTGGTCATGTAATGTTTGCTAATAATCAATTTTGGTCCTCTAATATAACATATAATCAATTTTGGTCATGTAATGTGGTTTTATTATCGATTGTGGTCTTGTAACATGCATATAATTAATTTTCGGTCGTGTAATGCGACATAAGTTTTACTTTTTATTCTATAATGTGGCATATCATCTTTTTGATCCATTTTAGGCCACTACAAATAATTTTTCAAATTTTATTTAATAATTTTAGTAGGCAAATTGGCAAATTTGGTCCCCAATGTTTGCCACTTTGGATGAATTGGTCCCTATTTTTTTTTTTAGTTTATTGGTCCCCAATGTTTGCTAATTTGGATAAATTGGTCCCCAATGTTTGCTAATTTGGATAAATTGGTCCTTCTGTCAAATTTTAAGTTAATTAAGTGTTAATCATAGGGGTATTTATGGAATAAAAGTTTCAGGGACCAATTCATCCAATTTTTAAATAAAACTTTAATTTTTTTAATTTTTTTTAAATTATGATTTTTTTTCGGAAAAAAATTATTTTTTCAAATAATTTTTTATTTTAAAAATTACTTTTTTCAACTAATTTTTTCTTTTTTTTTCAAATAATTTTTTTGGTAAACGAAAAAAAATTAATTAATAATAATTTTAGGGACCAATTTATCTAAATAATTTTTTGAATTAACTTTTTTTCAATTTTTTTTATTTAAATAAAAATTAAGTAAATTTAGATTAACTAATAATTTTGCATTTCACGGTGAAGGAGGGGAGCTGATCAACACAACGGTTGGGGAATGTGTTATGTTCTTCGAGGAGAAGAGCAGCTGGACGACTAGGAGGTGGGAGGCCATAACTGGACGACTAGGAGCGGGTCGTCCAGCTGCTCCTCTCCTCGAAGAACATAACACATTCCCCAACTGTTGTGTTGACCCGCTCCCCTCCTTCACCATGAAATGCAAAATTATTAGTTAATCTAAATTTACTTAATTTTTATTTAAATAAAAAATTTGAAAAAAAGTTAATTCAAAAAATTATTTAGATGAATTGGTCCCTAAAATTATTATTAATTAATTTTTTTTCATTTACCAAAAAAATTATTTGAAAAAAAAAATTAGTTGAAAAAAAGTAATTTTTAAAATAAAAAATTATTTGAAAAATTAATTTTTTTCCGAAAAAAATCATAATTTAAAAAAAAATTAAAAAAAAATAAAGTTTTATTTAAAAATTGGATGAATTGGTCCCTGAAACTTTTATTCCATAATTACCCCTATGATTAACACTTAATTAACTTAAAATTTGACAGAAGGACCAATTTATCCAAATTAGCAAACATTGGGGACCAATAAACTAAAAAAAAAGATTAGGGACCAATTCATCCAAAGTGGCAAACATTGGGGACTAAATTTGCCAATTTGTCATATTAGTAAAATAAATTGTATTTTTTTAGTTTTATATGAAGTGGTTTGAAAAACTAATACAATAGTTCTTTGTTTAGAAGTAGACCGAAAATGAAAACATGTAACGTTATAAAAACAGAAATGAACTAATTTCACATTACACGATAAATTGATTTTAAGCACATCATATGACCAAAATTGATTATAAAACCACATTTAAGGACCAAAATCATTATATGCAACATTACAGAACCAAAATCAATTAATAATCAATATTACAGGACCATAAACGATTTTCTTAATTTTTGTTTCACATGCATAAGTGGTCGGAAATATCTCCGGCAACAGAAAACGGCGAGTGTATCTCACTCTCCGACAAAAGGACCAAAAATTGAAAGTTTGTAAAATTACAAGACCAAAATTAATTGAGACGTTATTACAGGACCAAAATCGATTTAAGGCAAAATTACAGGAGGAAAAATGATTTTTTCTCAAATTTCTCAATTAGCGAAGTTTTTATGAAATTTAAAACAAAGTTTACTAATTACTGTTTAGAGGCATTTTGCTAACGTTAACTAAAAAACACCCACATATAATCTCAAAATGATACGATTACACTAAGAAGCTTCTCTGAATCTCGTTTCTTTCACATGCTTGCATGACTGCATGTATTCCAAACTCTAAGTTGTACTCCACTACATTACATTTTATTTCTTATATTTTTCTTTTAATTCTTGTATTGCTGTCTAAATTTATTAGTGCTGTGAAAGATAGTATAATTATTATTATAAACATAAAAGATAGTACTAACTTTATCCAAATTTGATTAAAATTATGTGTCTTAATTCACATAAAATTAATGGAGAGTATCACCCGGGAGTTGGGACTTATTAATTAAACACTTTACAATAAGGATTCTAAATTCGAAATTATATAAAAATCCTAATTTCACAAAAATAAAAGAACTGGACTCAATTTGACGATGTAAATATAAGAAGAGGGAAAGCCAGCAGTAGCCACACAGTATCGGCACAAATACAAATGTAGGCAACGTTTAAAAGAAAACACATATATAGCCATTTTGTCCTTATACGGCGCAGGGCCGATGGCGGGGCCGATGGGGGTGTCAATCGGCCATAAATCGGCCCTGATGAAAACAGTTGAGTTGTTCAACTTATATGGTGGCGGGGCAGATTTATGGCCGACATGCGTGAATCGGCCCTATATGCCATAAAGCCGATGAATCAATCGGCCGATGGGCGAACGAGGGCCGATGAATCAATCGGCCGACGAAGGGCCGAACCAGGGCCGAAGGTGGAAATCAATCTGTCCCTCATGGGCCCTTACGCCCTCCTTGGAGACATGATTTGACAAGACACTGCATGACTTTAATGCTTGCAGTAGGGCCGATACCGGGCCGATTGGGGCCGATGTCGGGCCGATACACTTGGTTCCGATACCTTGATCTGCTGAATTGACTAGTCGGTTCCGACATTTCACATGCACACAGGCCGGGGCCGATTGTGGTGGGCCGAATAGGGCCGATCAGAGGCGATCAGGGCCTATTGTCGTAAAGCATAGTACAGTTGCAGATTTCACGTGAAAAATTTCAGAAATTTCTTTATAAGACGTAGGATGGGCGATTTGGTTCTATCAAAAAAAAACATCATTCCACTTCTTTTCTTCTCAAATCTTCAAATTATAGTTGGATAAAATGACCGATTTTCGATCAATTATTGTGAAATTGAACGGCCAATTCGATGCAGATTCGAATTACGTCGGTGGGCATGAGTTCATTGTTTACATTCCTTCAAACAATATTTCTCTCGAATGTCTTCGACAAAATATTGATCGGTGGCTCGCTGCTTATTCCCTTCCTTTCAACTACTTCATTTATTATACTGCTGCTTCCCGACGAACCGGCCGAATGATGAAGGCTATTATGGGCCATGATGATGATCTTATGCGACTGTGCTCTATCGACGTAGAGCCGATTGTGTTTGTTGTGTATCCTGAAGTGCAAAATCCTCAATTTGTTGTTCCGAATCCGAATCAATTTCCCGAAGATAATTCTAATTTCGGGGGTGCTAATTGGTTTACGGGGCAAGGAAGTAGAAGTAATGATGGAGGGTGGGCTCCCCAAAACAATACTCGTGTGGAGACGGATACAGATGGTGAGGCGGACTTGGACTCATCATCTGATGATGATGATGATGAAGATATTCCTTCTACCTTGAATAATTGTTCGTTACAAGATTTTGCTGCATGGATTCGGAGGGAGGGTGGCGTAAGTCAACTTATGTCTTTGCTAGTTCCAGTCAATCGTTCTCGAACAAATGACGAGACTGTATACGACAACACAGAAGCAGCAAGCAACTGGTTACTTCCTGTTGTTCCCCTTGATGTATCTGATTCAGTAGCGTCGCAGAACTCGATAACTGTTGTAGACGGAAGTCTGCAAGCGGGATTGATGTTTAGCTCGAAAGACGATCTTTATGCTGCTGTGGCTCTATTCCATTTGGAAACCAGGGCGGATTTCAGAGTGCAACGTTCCAGTGCATCCCGTTTGGAATATTTATGCAGAAGAAGTGCTGATTTGGGATCACCAAATACCGTATCCGCTCCAAAAACGGCATCCATTAAACCCTGATTTGGGATCCAGTCAGTATATGACACCTCGTAACGTTCATGGAAGTCGTTATCGGGCTCAAATATTTGGGAAGTCCAAGATGTATGTAACGCCGTTTGTAAAAAAATATACACATTAGCAAGACAATTAAAAAGAAACATATTTTATATTTAAAAAAAATAAAAATATATACTTACAAAAACTGACGTAGTCGCTATCACGGTATACCGTGAATCGGGTGTACACAACACGTCACGGTCTTTATAATGAAGCCTCTGCCGGAGATAGCATATGTACAAATCGATCATTGTGTGACCCATGTCGTACTTAGTATCCAATAAGTTGTTGAAAAAGCCGTGGGAGAGCTCATGCTGGGATACAGTATCATTGGCTGAAATATTCATTCCCATGAACTTGGCAAATTCTCTCCTCAGTGCGTCGGCCGGATCAAACATGCGTGGAGCTCCACTAGGATTTGGGAAGCGTTCTACTATGGGCTGCAAATAACATTCTATTAAAAAAAACCAAAATTATATACTAACTTCAAAAAATATTTGTACCTCACTGCTTTGTACAATTTCCTGCTCCGACGGTCGGCTATGATACACCTGCTGTACATGCTGTGTATCAAATAAGTCATCCACGACAGACTGATGTTGCTGCATTTTGGACAAAAAGTCATGGTTAAATGAAATAATATAAAATTAATTAAAATAGTTAACATACACGTACGGGCGGTGGAGCCGCCCTGTGGAGTGGCTCCCAACGTCTCGGGACCCAAACATGTCTCTCCTCGTACATGCTATGTCGTCCCATATCATGGCCACGATTAACCATTCGAATAGCCACATTCCAAGGATCGCTTCGCCACTCGTCGTATCTTCCACATCTCTCGTGGTGGCTCATTCCACTGGGCCACTCATGTACCTTAACAATCCTACCCCGTGGTGGCTCGAGATGGTGCGTAAACTGTTTCCTCATCCGATTCATTAATAATCGCTCCACATCCCACGAATCGATGAGATTGTATGCCTTTGCCCTTGCCCTTGCTCCCGAAAATTGACTTTATCAATTTCCCCACTTTCTTGAAGAACCGATCCTCATTATCCTTCCAATGCCGATCCACTTTTTTCTAACAATTCGGTCTCGCGCCGAAACCGTTCATCTATCGAACGGATCATTCCCGTCATAAGTGGGCAAAGTCCATCTTCATCCCTCCGGAGGTCCGAGATGACCCCTCCGCCGGTGCACGTTTCTTCGTCGATTTTTTCTTTTGTCTTTGCCGGCGGAGGATCCCGTCTGATGCCCTCTTCAACAACTACTATCCGATGTTCGGCAGCCGGTCTATGAAACTCCACACCGATCGGATTATCTCCTATCACCCGTCTCCAGTATTCCGAATGCTGCTCCTCGGGAGTGGGTGTAAGACTCTGAAGGGGTGGTGTTTCCATCTGTTCGAAAAGTTTAAGAAATAGGTTATAATCCGTTCCGTAAAAGTTCATAAATATTTAAGATGTTACTTACCGGCAAGGCAAAAAAACTAATTCATTCCGTATCTGGTGGCGTGACAAATACCCATTTCACACATCGGGGCATACCACCGTCATTAATAAGGCGTACACACAGACTGGCCAAATCTGGTATCGCCTCATAGGCCCAGATCTACAATACGATTAAAGATCAGTACAACTATAAAATATAAAATAAAATTAAAAATTAAAAAATCGGAAATTTGTACCTGAAGAGCCCAAACTGGACCATAAATATTATACTTCGATTTAACTGCTTCGACTTCCTTCGGCACGAAGCTCATGTAGTGCAAGAGAGCATTATACGTGTATGCTCCCCATGGAAAATCGTTCCACGCATCTATATCATCAGCAAGAACCCACATCCAAGTCTCGACCTTCTTCGTGTCGGTAGGTGCGAAGAAAAAACACATTAGGGCCAAGACATTGGCCACCTTCAAATAATCGTCGTCTGAGAGGTTGCCGAGCTTCTCATTTTTCCATAAATTTAGTAGCTCGCCTCCTGTTACTGGATTCCCGTTGTCACTCTCATGTACACTCCAGACTCTTCAGGGGCACGAGCTGCCGTCGTATCGAAATTACAGGCGCCAAAAAATAAGCCGGTTACGAGTGCATACTCGTACTGCGAAAATCGAATCTCCCGTCCGGATATGTGAAAACGGGCCTCTCCGGACGGTGCCGGCACCTCATAGCACATCAACTGATGCAAAGCTATGATCGAACTATTGCCCTTCCTCCAAGCGAGCAAATGTCCAAATTGTCCGTCTATAAACCTACTAATTAGGTCATTACCCCCACGTTTAGAAAGAGTCTTTTGTAGTAGTTCGGGTAGGCTATCTCTCCAATATGTCGTGACTTTAGGGGTCTTTTGTCTAACCGGTAGTCGGATATAAGCGGGCTGCAAGATTTTTCGAAAAATTAATTATTTTTCGAAACAGATAATAAGGGCCGATGAAAGGGGCCGATTTTAATATTACGAGCCGAGGCCGAAGAGTATTCGGGCAGTCGGGCCGATGATTATTCGGCCAGCCGAGGGCCGACGGCCGAAACCTCAAAGGTCGAATTCTATTCGGCCTTGGACTTCTCTTCGGCAAGACGTGGCCGACGGCCGAATGAAGGCCGAATTCAGCCCCAATCTCATCAAGGCCGACTCGCCCTAATTTCATCAAGGCCGAATCAAGGCCGATTCGCCCCCAATCGAATCAAGGACGAATTCGGCCGACTTATCTTCGGCAAGACGGGGCCGACGGCCTAATGAAGGCCGAATTCTGCCCCAATGTAATCAAGGCCGATTTCAATTCTCCAAAGAGACCGAATTTTCCAAGGCCGATTTCAATTCGATGCCGGGGCCGATGGCCGAATCAACTCGGCCAGACAGGGCCGAGTTATATTCGGCAACGGGGCCAGGGCCGATGGCCGAATCAACAAGGCACGGCCTAGGCAGGGCCGAAGACGTCTATATTCATCGGCCCTGCAATCGGAGCCCAAATCGGCCCCAGTTTCATACATTTGCAGAAATTAAACACGATAATCTCTCCAACTTCTCCACAATTTCATCAATAAATTGACATGTCAATGTAAACCCAACCTAAATTTCATCTTTGAATTAACTACAATCACAATTACAATTCATGGAATAATTTTACTAACCTCAAATTCATCGGAAGACATGATATTCTTCAGATTAACGGCGGCGGCGGTTAACGGCGGCGGCGAGGGTCGAATTGTGGGAGAAGTAATTTTTCAGAAAAATGTCGGCCAAACGGTTAAATTCTATCGGCCCTTCATTATTGGCACTCGGGGCCGATATTGGGGCCGATGACTTAATATCGGCCCTGGGTGAATCAACGGTCAGATTAAGAAGCCGTTACACTGAATAAACGGTCAAAATCTTCGGCCGTTACACTGAACGGTTTCGTAAGGGGTCGTGGCCGATACCTAGGCCGATGACGCCCGCCGTACATCGGCCCTAAGTTTATGCCTTTTTATAACATCGGCCGACTGGGGGCCGATTGATATTAATTCGGCCATAAATCGGCCCTTAAACCATATAATTTGTTGAAAGCGAATATTTTTGGAGGGCCGATGAAGGGCCGATTTACACCACTATCGGCCCCTCCATCGGCCATGCGCCGTATAAGGACAAAATGGCTATATATGTGTTTTGTTTTAAACGTTGGCTACATTTGTTTTTTTTTTTTGCGAATTTGGCCACCAGAGGAGATTACCACATATATAAGAATGATGCGTTTTTTCAAAGTATAAACGATTCCGTTCTTCACCATGTATAATGTTGATATGCTTAGAAGAAAGGTTTGAATTTGTTGAAATTTGAATTAGTGAACCGTTGGGTCAAAATGAGGTGTCATTTGATTTGACTAGGAACGAGCTTTTAATTATCAATATTGATATTGATGAATTGCCCAGTGTTTAGACCGAGCTGGGATAATAAATTCATATTACTATAATTTCTTTTGAGTTAACGAGTGCTTAATCTCTTTCTTGATAATCACGAGAATCCGACTGAATATAAAAATAGAATTACCTCATAATAATACAGTATTTGTAAAATGCATTTTGGAACCTTACTATTAACACTATGAGCCCTTGACTTGTAACTATCTTAATTTGGGTTGGGATGATGACGACCGACAGCAGTAATTAGGTTAGGTAGGGACATTATTTTGTCATGATCCTCGTCACGTCCAATGACTTTTGTAATTATTAGTATTTTGTATTAAAAATCGAAAAACAAAAAAACCCGTACACGTCTGCGTTGGGGTTTTCGGACTCAAATAGTATTTGTTCTCTTAACCGATTTCAGAGAATCAAAATATTAAAAAACTGATTCCTAAACCTATTCCTAAAAAAGAATCTTTAATGACTAAATATTTCAAACTATATCACAAAATATAGTTTCAAATATATTGTATGTGAAACAAAAATGTAATAACTGGCTAAGTAAGTTGGAATGTACATGATGTGCATTTGAAAATAGAAACTCATTTAACATATTTAAAAACCTTTATCCGTCCCACTAGAAACGGTGTGTTTCCCTTCTTGGGTCGTCCCACTAGAAATGACGTATTTCCTAAAATGGTCAAAATTGTATGTACCACATTTAACTACTAAAAAATCAAACAATCTACACCACATAATACTATTTTCTTGATTCTCGCGTAAAAATAAAAAAAACTAATGTTTCTAGTGGGAGGGATGGAATACTATATTCTCATAATTTAAACTGCTCTATTATAATCAACGTTTTGAAAACAGACGGTTTTTGAATTAATTGAACTGTTGGATCAACTAGATAGTTGTACTCTGCACGCCTCAAATCTTTTTTATGTATAAAATATAAGAGATCCTGTCGAATTGAGTTTGAAGGTCACCACATTTTGAAAGAGGAAAAACAATATTAATAATAACAGTCCAAATTTTATAAGAATGGGGCTAATCCGATTGACCCATTCAATTTAAACCGGATCCTGATTGAATTTGGTACTATTTCTTAATACCGGCCGGATATCCGGTTGTAGTGAGTAGTGACTTTCAATCCTACCAAAAATTGCCATTTTTTTTTCTTTTTCTTTTAAAATAAGTTTTCAGTTAATAGAAATATTTTGCAGTGGAAATTTGGACAACCATCAATTTGAAACGCTGAAAAGGCCAAATGTCACGTTAACCGAAATCCTGTACATTTTTTCTCATAAATGATAAAACAAAGCGAAAGAAAAGAGTATATCCAAAAAAGGATGAAATAACCCTGCCTGATTTACTTTTTGAATGGTTGCAAATTAAATGTGGTTCAACCATCTGCTTCACTTCAAACCACTAAATTTCCCCACCTCAACATCATGAAATAGATATATCTAGAGAAAAGGTACTACTTTCTCTAATGAGGATAAACAAAAAAATCTCTTTCCAAATTAAGATTTAAAAATTATGTATTTATTGTAATTAAAATCTCAGCCACCATGTAATCAACTTGTTACACTCACATAAGAAAAAAGGGGACCATCATAATATTGCATTGACTTAATTGCATCTTCCACATATTCAAGGCTTATATCTAAAACCAACAGCCCTGATTATGATTGACAGAATACACAAGATCATGGACTACTATATATACACATCTCCTCCAACTAAAGAAGCAGATACTGAGAGATAGATAGATAGATAGATAGATATATGTTCCTTTCTTAGCTATTATCTAAACTGGAAATCTTTATGCAGCAACCATGGCATTACCTTCTCTGCTAAATGTATTGGATTTCGCAGTTACAACCAATTCTTGCACCTTCTCATCCTCCTCTTGTGATGAGAGTGGCACCATATCTCTTGATATCAAATCGGCTGATGCGAGTGCCAAAAGCTCTTTTTCGTCTAGCCCTTTAGCCGGACCAAGAGAGCATCGCTCCGTTCCATGTTTTCCCAATGCATCTCTGAACTTCTTGATCTGCACATAAACTATTTAAGTCAAAATCTTGCAGTCTATGTATGAAAATAGATGCATTCTTCATCCATTAACGCATTCAATAAATCATTATTTACCGTTGCATTGGTGCAGCTGAAGCTACACACCCTGCCTTCTGCACCTCTGTAGAATCTGAAGAAGGGCAGGACATGAACGTGGAGAGCATAGCACATAGCCTTGTGTTCTTCATAATTTACAGTCAGAAACGTCGCATTAGGGTTTGATTCAGCAAGTTGACAGATCTGTTCATAAATAATACAACCCCGTTAAGCAATATACAATCAAGAGATATAAAACAATTAAGGGGCTGGATATAGATATAAATTTGATTAATCATATATGGACAAAATACAAGAAAAAACAAGAAATGAATCATTTCACCCAGAATCTAACCTTAGGATATAAAGCTTTACAACCTCCACAACCAGGAGAGAAGAAGTCAACGATGACCAATCTATCCCCAGCATTCGACAAATAATCCACCAATTCTTGAGCTGAATTTATCTCAATCATGTTTGGATGTACAGTTTTTTCCCACCACTTTTGAGCTTTTCCAAATGAAATTGTTCCTTGTGCCTTCATAATCAACAGAATAAAATTCAGATCAAGTTTACCACCATACATTCACAGAAACGAAAAAGAAACACTCACATGAACAGGTTCCAAACTTGGGACTTTGTTGCTTCTCAAACCTTTCTGATCTGGAAGAGCGAGGTTTTTCCCCCAAATCCCTTTCGGACTGGAATCCATAAATTGCAAACCCCCAATTGAAGCACAAACCCTAGGAGACCCTTTTTCTCGATTATTCACAATTAGACTGGTCGACCCAGAAACAGAGAAAGCGGCTTGCAGGCAAGACATAATTTGATGGTTTTGGGAACCTTACAACACCAAATATAACCAAAAAAGACTTAGTGGATCAGGAACGTATCGACCCAGAAACTGGTCTTCAAGCAAACCCTTCACTGAAAATGAATACGAATTGCTTTTTTTCTCAACTTTTGCTTTAAATGAAAGAAAAAAGTATTCGATGAAGGGTTTGTGAATTTGAAGTTTCTGATAGAGAGAGATAGAGGGCACACCGCTTTAACGGGAGAGAGAGAGAGTATGAGTGCTGTGTGGATAAAAGAAAAAAAGGCAAAGCGTAGAAGGTGGGGCAGAAAGATTTGTCGACAGCCGAGTGAATTCCCAAATTAGTATTCCTTTAAATTTTAATTTTTAAAATAATAATATTATTTCAATTTTATTTCTCAAACTATTATGTAAAATATTAGCATATTTATTTATCATTTCTTTAGCTGCATATTTTCCAAATTAATTTTCATTTATATAATGTAATTTATATTTAAGAATTTATTTTATATTATATAATTTATACAAAAGTAAAATAACTTGAGTTATTTATGTAGAATTTAGTATTAATATTTTATATTTTATATTGAAAGAACCAACAAATCAAACATCAAATGTAGTATAAGGTAATGATCTTGAATCCATGGGCGGATCCAAGGGGGGGGGGTGCGACCGCCCCCCCCGAATTTTCGTGCATTATTACGAATTTTCATTTATTTCGAGTAATTTATATGTTTGTCCCACGTAATTTTTCGAATTCGCCCCCTCTAAATTTTTAAATTTATTATCCTAAACTAAAGTAACAATGAAGAATTAGTGTTAATGTGACTACGAACTTCTAAAAATATTAAAAAAAGTATATTAAGTGTAACTTATTTTAGTGGCAATGTTTAATTTAGAGTTCTATACATCTATTTTAATAGAGTTACATATATAACTTTATGCAATTAATATATTATGTTTCATTTTTTTCAATTACTTGATTGATCTAAAATTAGCAAGTGTAAATAAACTATCATTTAAATACTTAATTAACTCCTAAGCTAGATATTGTTAGTCTTCATAATTTTCTCCAACTAAATTTAGACTGACAAAATAAGATTGTGTACGATATTTTTCGAATAAATATGAAGAATATAACAGTTATTTATGGAAGAAGAATATAATATTTTAAATAAGACAAAAAAGTAAGTATAATTAGACTTACGTAGAAAAATGTCCTAAATTTTTTTTCTCGGGGACTCCCCCCGAACCCCCGGAAGTATCATACACCGCTAAATTTCGCCCCCCTAAACAAAAATCCTGGATCCGCCCTTGCTTGAATCCAAAGACTCAAACTAACCGATGTATTGAAATTTGGAATGAACTTGCTCATTCCAAATCAGAAGGAATAATTTCAAATTGAATTCGACACAAACTGCGAAACAAATGTTCCTCTTTGTTACGTAACAGATGAATAACAAATCTTAGGCCCTATTTGGAAGAGTTTATAAACAACTTATTTTAACTTATTTTAAATATTAAGTAATTTTACGCGCATTTGAGAAAACTTCTCGAAATAACTTATTCTAAATAATAAGTTATTTTTAACTTATTTTCATAAGTTAATATTATTAACTTATGTCAACTTATAAATAACTTTTAAGAGGTTCTCGTATCAAATCTCGGCAGCTACATTTTTAATTTTTTTTTGCCTACATAAGTTATTATTATTGCATGTATCAATCAACTTATTAAATTTAAGTACTTATAAATAAGTTCTTATGAAATAAAAGGGTATTTGCAAATGCTTATTATAAACACTTCTTACTTGTTTTTGCTTAAAGTTGGAAAAAATTACTTTTTAAGCAGAAACATGTAGTTTTTGGTATTAAGGCTAAAAAAATAACTTAAAGCAATATAATTAATTTTTAGTGTTTGGTTAAAAAATAATAAAAGCACTTGTTTAAAATAAATTCTCAAATTTTTGGACCATAAAAAACATAAAGAATAATATTATAAATATTAATTAATGTATAACCGGAATTTTAGTGACTTTAAGCAACAAAAAGCACATATTTTGATGCTTTTAACTTAATGTTGTTTTACTGCTTAAAACTGATTAATTTTAGCTAACTGACCACATAATTTTATTTTGCAAACACATTAAAAGTACTTAAGCAGTTAAAAAAGCTAATAAGAACTTCAAAAAATTTCCTTGCGAACACCCCCTAAGTTTTTTTTTGCCATAAGTCTTTAATTAAGTTGTTTTCCCAAATGGGGCTTTATACTACTACTTATTATTATTATTATTATTATTATTATTATTATTATTATTATTATTATTATTATTATTATTATTATTATTATTATTATTATTATTATTATTATTATTATTATTATTATTATTATTATTATCTAATAAATTAATACTAATTTATTATTTTATAAACATTGTATAACGAAAAAATATTATTTTATAAATTATTATTTAAAAAATATTAAATCTAATAGACGTCACATGATTTTATAAGAAAAATTTTAATTAAAATTTAAAAGTTATTATTATTAGGAAGATATCTGTATTTTTATGATGCAATATAAACACCCGAGTAAAGAAAATATGTTTGATGTTTTTGTCAAGAAAAATTATTAGTTGATATAAAATATTGTTTTGGATAATAATTTATCCACTTGGCACTTATATTAGCTAAAGAAAAATAAATAAAAGGATATTAGATTGCAAAATAATATTCAACAAAATATTAATTTGATAATTAAAGTTTGAATGAGTATTAGTTTGAAAATTAACTCGCCTGACATGTCTTATCCAAATTCTTTCTTTTTCTTTAATTTTCTTATTCTGTTTAGGAAATTAAACTTTACAATTTTTTATTTAAAATATTATTAATTTAAATCGACCCCAACAGAGATTAAACACTAGATCAACTTATATTAATTATTTATAGAAAATTGGAATACCAACTATATTTTGCCGATTATAATTCTTAATTTGAGAATGAAAAAGGAAAAATCCAATTTTCTAAATAAAGTTACTAATTGATCAAGACATCCACTGGTTGAATATAAATGGCTTTATAAGTCTGTCTACTTGAATCACAAAATTCGCATGCATCCATATTACTTCCAAAACAAGGTCAAAATTAGCGGGCTCTGAATTTACTACTCTCTTGATTACACGACCCAAATGGTAATTTTATAGTATACATTATATACGTCTAGTCCCAACAACATTTTATTAATAAAGATACTATACGTATTGCACATATTTTATCTCTTTTATATCCCGTTTGGAAGAGTTTTTAAATAATTTATTTTAATTTTAATTTATTTTAAATAATAAATCAATTTATATGTGTTTGAGAGAGTTTATCGAAAAGACTTATTTTAAATAATAAATTACTTTTAACTTATTAATGAAAGTTTCCATATTAAATTCCGACAACTACACTTTTTTAATTTTATTTTTTTCTATATATAAATTATTATTATTATATGCATCCAAACATAATTTTAATATATTAATAAAAATATTTCATTTTTGTGGAAGTGGATAAGAATACCCTAATAGAGAATTTAATTTGTCATATTTAGGTCCAGTTTGGAAAATAATTTAGATTCAATACTTATGATTGCATAAACTGTCAATATCAGTTTACGAAAATAAATTAAAACAAACTTACTTAAAAGTTTAAAAGCTATTCCGATAATTTATTCAAACGGACAAATAAACTAATTTTTTAATATAAACTTAAAATAAACCGTTAATGAACTCTTTCATATTGGAGCCTTGGTAGGATTGGATCCTTGTGAATCGTTGTTTCACATCGTAGCTGACCGTTTGGAACAGACGAAAGGGTATATAAGGGTAGAAAATGAAGAAAAAAAAGGAAAATTAATCTTAACAAACATGTGACCTTTTTTGTCTTGATTGAAATGTGGATTATATTTATATCTTTAAAACATGGATATGTTGGGGACCATAAAAATCTAATGTTGGGCACATTGTTTTAGAACATAGTTTCTCATGAATCAAGATTCAAATACTAGTATGATTTTTGAGGTAATTAAATCACTGGTGTCTTCAACATAGTTGTACTACTATTTTTGTTGGGTACTGAAAATGAAAAATATTATTTTTCGCGGTTAAAACAAATTCTCTATTGATTTTGTATTTCTTTATTTATTCTTTTAATGTTCAACCACATGACAATGCATTTTGAAGCAAACAATCTGCTAGATCAAGATCACGGGTACGTTTCCTTCTAATAAATATAAATACGAAAAAAGTGATAATTTATTTTCAATTTTGGTGAAATAATGAATAACTTGAGGTAGACTGTTGGGTTATGAGTCAGTGGTTTGTCTTAACAACTACTTAGAGGATACTTAGTACTCCCTCCGTCCCATTGGAAGCGTCTTGTTTCCAATGGGTACGGATGTTAAGAAAATGATAATGTGTGGTATATATTGTTTGACTTTTGGATAGTTAAATTTTGTCCACATATTCTTGCCTTTTTTAGAATCAAGACGCTTCCAATGGGACGCCCAAAATAGAAAACAAGACGCTTTCAATGGGACGGAGGGAATATTATTTTATCAGTAGTTCTTGTAATAGGACCTCTATGTTTATCGGTAATGAGGGAAATCATAGTGTTTCATTACTATGGAATTGAAGATCCCAAAACCGTCTTGTATCCTTTGTGTAGTGTCGATAGGACTAGATGATGTAATAGGCTAGACGGATTATATTTTCATTATCGTTTTTGTCTAAGTCCTGTACGGGGTAAGTGTTGGATTGATCTTCAGTAGAAAGTTACTTTCCAGAACCCAACGTCATCATTGTAAGAGCTTGTGTTCACAGGTCATCAGCTGACTTCGCTCAGTAGAAGACATCTCATCAGCTGACCTACATCAATAGAAGAACACAGTATTCAAGCTCAGTACCTTCAGAGTCTTTAGCTGATCCCACTCAGTAGAAGTTTTGTTTTCAGCAAACTCAGACGAAGAAGACAGAGATCATATCAGGTCTACTGTGTCCGACATGAAACGACCCATCTTTTCGAAAGTCAGCAGAAGATCATATGAGGATAAGTGAGAGTCAACTCTGATGAAGACCGATGTCTGAAAAGTCTCACCTACCACAAACCTCGACCAATGAGAAGCAGTCTAAGCTCTACCTACTCTGACCAACTAAAGCTGCTCTCATGCACAGTAATCAACAACTCTACTGCAACATTTCGAACTTATGGCCGTTTTCCTTGGATGTTTGTGACACGTGGCTTCGCCCTCTCCAACGGACAAAAGCCTGGGTCACAACTATAAATAGAGAAGCATTTCCGAGCTCCACGCACGGGATATCAAAGGGATTATAGGCTCAAGATTTCGAAAACACTCTAGCGCCTTTCACGAAGATCCAACGAAGAACTTGCTTATTAGAATATTTCTAGTTCTTCTCTCTAGAGTTATTTCTTTAGATCCATCTTCTCTATCTAAGCTCAATCTTTCATATCTATAGCTTAGAACCTTCGAAGGAGTTCACATTTCGTGACTGTTCTTATTGTAAGAACTCCTTCATAGTTAGAGAACATCCCCTCCCCTTCAAACTCCGGTTTGATTTGTAAAGTCGCTAAGGACTATAACGTAGAAGGGTCTGTCCAGTGCACAGATACCTTGTTGAGGCTTGCTTAGATTAATCAACAAGACCTCCTGTTAAGCAGGACCGGGGATGTAGGATCTTGCGTATCCGAACCACGTTAAAAATTTCGTGTGTCATTTACTGTTTTATTGCACTGCATTCAAAATCATCTTTCAAACTCATACTTTGCATAAAACGTATTTGAAAAGTGCACTAGCCAAAATAATTTGGTTTGCAAAAAACATGTTTTCAAATCGAGACGAAGTCTATCGGGCCCTACACACTTATCCGCACTAAGTGTAACGCCCCAATTTTCATAACTTAACAAGAGACGCTACTTCATACTTAACATGCATATCTTAATTCTTTCAAAACATTTCCATGGAAAAGAATCATTGAAAAACTCAATTTATTTTCATACTCAGCGGAAGTCTTAAATAAAAATAACTACGACTACTAGTTCTCGAAAATAAAATGCACAGTTCACGATAAAAACTAGTTTTAATGCATTAATAAGTTCATAAATCCTTCCTCGTGCGACCATCACCACCAACACCTCTACGCATTGGCCGATCCATTTCCTGAAAAGTGTTAAATGATAGGGATGAGTACGACTACTCAGTGGGAAATGTACACATATATCCAATCTATATAAAATGTCAATAAACACGGATATGAAACATGCATAGTAAATAACTTTGATCCTAGGGCCTCCTCTTGACCTTAGGAATCCATTTCATTTCACACGGTCTCCTCTTGACCGTAACTTTTCATAAGGGACTCCTCTTGACCCCGGTCACAGGCCTCCTCTTGACCTTGACCTCTTTCATTCTCATGTCTGTCATAAACACATGAATACTGTACACAATATATAATAAGGATAACGGTAACTTCCCCACCTTAACCTTGACTTGATGAAAAATTATGGATATCAGATGTTTAAGTCCTGCGCGCCGATCCTATATATGGAAATTTATCTTAATGGCTTTACATGGAAAGTCATGCATTCATTTATAATTCAAATAATTCATAAATACACATAGATCAAAATAATCGAACAAATGTATATTACACATAATCCATCTCAATAAAACTTATCATGATTAAGAATTCATTTAATAGTAATCATGAAAACTTTTGTTTTTCAATCTACATGCATGTTGAAAAAAAGAATTTGACTCATCAAGAAATAAATTAACAAATAAATAGTAAACGTATCCTAAAAATTCTATATTTTTATCATGGATGACCTAACATGTAGTATATCCCATTAAAAATTCAGCATGGTCGAAAAAAACATAAAGAAAACATGAAAAACAATTTTCCTATCAAGCTCAAGAACATGCTGTCAAAAACTGGCAGGTTACGAATAACAAATTTTAACAAATATTTATCATGCTTGGAAAATTCTACAAAAATAAAAAAGTATACTAGACATACCTAGAAAGACGATCCTAAATTTTCACGAAGAGATGACGACTGGATGTTGAGTAAATAGTTCTTTAAACAGTTCGCAGATATGCTGGCAGATTTTCGAAAATTTTATGAGATGCTATATTATGAGCGACTAAGGGGTATTTATAGGCCTAAAAATCATTATCTAAAGATCCCTAATCCTATAAGGTATCAAACATATTTTATCCATATTTATTTTCGCTCTCATATATTTTATATAATATTTATTCTATCACTTACCATATAAGACATTCAATCCTAGATAAATTAGGATATGGATAACAACAACTAGATTTTATCCTAAAACATTTATATCACACATAAAATATCTATTTTAATCATAAAATATAATATAAAATTATCTCCTAATAACTTAATGCCATAATAAATATTATATCCTTTTATGAATCCTAGTAGATTTAGGAAATCTAAAATAAATAAATATTTTTCTTTCCATATAATTATAACATGATTTCTAAATAAATAAATAAACATTAAAATCATAATATGAATATAAATAAACACCTTTAAGATCAAAAATAAATTTACAAAACAAAAATGATTTAATGGCAAATGAGACATATGCTTTAATTTTCCTTTAAATTTCTAAGGCGCGACTTACAGAACTAAAACACTTGATAACACATATGTATAGATATGCAATGCATTTTATACTGAAAATTTTGGGGCGTTACACTAAGTCTCCGACTGAGAATCAATACTGACAAAATTTTGGGGCGTTACACTAAGTCTCCGACTGAGAATCAATGGCACTGTTCATCAGTCGCAACCTACAGCTCAGCTGTCCTTCGCGTTTGAGAAAAAGAAACTTGTACTCAGGTGTATTCACCCCCCCTCTACACCTGACACTCGTCTCCGGACCAACAATTGGTATCAGAGCGATGATGTTCTTCTGATCATCGCTTCTGAAACTCTGATCTACTCGAACAGATCCTGAAAACGTTTTTCACTGCACAAGCATCTCTTCATACATCCTTATACTCTCTCCCATAATGTCTGATTTGTCAGGTATTCGGATGGTACTGATGTTTTCTGTGGAGAACTACACGGTATGGCGCGTAAGAATGGAGGCGCACCTTACATCGCTGCACAACAGCATGACTAACATCGTAGAGACAGGACCTATCATTCCCATGATCGACAATGTTCAATATGCAGCTGTGGGAGGTGTAGGAGCACAGACTGGTGCTAAAGTTGCGAAAGACAAATCAGCCTTCACACCTGAAGAGAAAAAGCTGCACAACATCGACCGAGTTGCACGGAATGCAATCCTGACTGTACTCAGCGATTCACACCTCGGGAGGGTGCAAGACTGCAAAACAGCAAAGGAACTTTGGGATGCCCTGGCTGTACTGAGCCAAGGAACCCCGCAGATCAAAGAAAACAAGCTCGAGCTAGAGCTACAAAAGTTCGACACTTTTACCATAGAGCCCAACAAAACCATTGACGAGCTTAGCGTCAGATTTACAAACCAGATCAATGTGATCAACGGGCTGGGGAGGACGTTCACCAACAAAGAGATGAACACGAAGATCTTGAGAGCGTTACCTCGACTGAAGTGGCTTCCTTTTGCTACTTACTTACGTCGCTCACATCTAAATGCTCTAACTCCTGATGTTATATTTTCAGAAATTAAAGACGGAGGAATTCGAGCACAGCCTACCCAAACGATGTTCCAGTGCTCTAGCTGACACATAGATAGATCATGCCTACAAAGTAACAGTCAGCAAAACTGGAGTCAATCCCATTTCTTCCAGCAAGACAGTAGCTATGTCAGATGCTAAGTCTTCCGAGACTCCTGCTACTGATCAGCTTGCGCTCATGGCTCTCAAATATCAAAGAGAAAAGGAAAGAGTCAGGAAGCTGAAGAAATATTACAGAGATTCTCCCTCAGGTAAAAAGAATTATCGAAGAAGGGAAGAATCTAAACCATCTACTGATTGCAGGAACGCAGAACCTGCTGCTAGTCCATCCAACGACTCAGCTGGAAAAGGTGGCAGAACTTCTGTATGCTATAACTGCAAGAAGGAGGGACATTATCAGTACGACTGTCCCGAACTCTCAGCTGCTCAACGAGCAGAACGGCAGGCCAAACGCGAGAAATTTGCCCGAAGAAGGCATGCCTATATCGCCGGAGAGATATCCGATGACTCAATAGAGGAAGATACATTTATGTATTCTTCTGAAGACGAAGCTGCATTTGTCGCCATTGAGATCGGAGAAACAAATCCTGAATCAACAGCTGAATATTGTCTGATGGTCGGAGAAGAGGCTGAGGTAAACTCGAAACTTAATATAACCTCCTCTTCACATAGCACACACGACACATGCTCGATTACAGATGAACCTCTAGACGTGGTACAAGCATATGATGATCTACTAGAGGAGCAGATTCAGCTGAGCAGAGAGTTCAACAGAACTATTTAGGAATTGGAACAGGTAAAAGCTGAGAATCAGAGACTTTTTTCTGATTGTCAGGTCTCTACTGATTCAGAGAATCTGGTCGCGAGACTCAAGGAAGAGATTGAATCTCTTATGACTAAGTCTCAGCTTCAAGAAACTCAGTTATCAGGTCTGACCAAGGACAATTCTGAGAAAGATACTGAAATAGCCCGACTCAGTCAAAAACTCGCAGAAGTTGAAAAGGATTATGAATCACTTCGGAAAAGTGATGAGGTTTGGCGAGGAGTGATGACTGAACAGTACCTAGGAGCTAAAGAGAAGTTGGAAAGCATGCTCAGAGCTCAAAGGCCACTAGCCATGAAAGAAGGACTTGGATACACTCATGAAGCTTCCACTTCAACATCTAAAAGTTCAGAAATGCTGGCTGATAGGTTCGTCAGAGGGAAAGTTCAGGTTGTTGAACCAACAACTCTGGCGAAAAATAAACAGAAGATGATTGCACCTCAGCCGAGCAACAAGAATCAAATGACCAAAGGTTCTAGCCCCAGGACACCACGATCAAATTCAGGGTGAACCAAGAAGGTCAGGTGGGCAGAATAGTACATCGAACCACTTTATGAGCATCCAACACAGTGTGGTTCGTACTTCTATGAGCCCAGGGTCAGAAGGAGCACAAAACCTCAGAAGAAGAAAGCTCCTGAACCCAAAACTGCCAGGAAGTCAGTATCTCCAAGTCCTGTGGAGAACAAGACTGACAAGGTTCAGAAGAAGAAGTCTCAGACTCCTAAGTTCCCGAGACAGATCTGGGTTCCGAAGTCACCCACTAATAATGGGAAAGATCAGTTGAAGGTCTTTGATAGCAAATCTGATCAAGGAGTATTCTTAGGATACTCTCGAGTCAGTAAAGCCTTCAGAGTCTTTAACTATCAGACTCTTTGCGTGGAGGAAAGCCCTCATGTTGTCTTTGATGAGTTTGTTACTGAGGACAGGAAATCAAAGAAGACAAATACTGAAGATGTCAGCATCAAGCTATAGGATCTCACACTGAACGATAAAGCCGAAAAGATCCAGCATTGTTGGGATGATGAGTCAGACGATGAAGACATCTAGACCCATCCCTCAGGCACTGTAGCTAACCTGGTTGATTCTACCGAACAGAATCAACATTAGGTAACAACGGTCGATGAGGAAGCCCCAGTGGTAACTGAGACCTCTACTGAGAATATAAACTCAGGGGGAACGACTAATGGTCCTGAGCTAAATGCCCCTGAACCTGAAAACTCAGTAGATCCTAACCTTCTTACTGAATTGCTACAGTCACATAATAGCACTACTGAAATGCCTAACACTACTGTTGACTGTGCAGAAGTAATCTCAGAAGAAGAAGCCAAACTCAGACGTTCGTGGCTTGACGCTCACTCTTCTGATCTTATCATAGGAGATCCATCAGCAACAATAAGCACAAGATCCAGATTAAGCCAAGGAGAAAGTTCTCTCTACTCCTGCTTCTTGTCTACTGAAGAACCTCAGATGATAGAGGATGCTCTTAACGATGCTGACTGGATCATTGCCATGCAAGAAGAGCTGACTATACGTCAACAATTCGAGAAAATGATGAAGGAGAAGTTCGAGATGTCCATGATGGGGGAGATGAACTATTTCCTTGTGTTGGTCCCGAGTGTACGGTCGAGTGTAGAGGGGGGGGTGAATACACCGATTCGATTTCTCAATTTCGAACTTGAAGCAGTCCTATTCGGGATGGTGTGCATGCAAAAGCTTGATTCGGCCGAGACTGCATAACCGTTTCCGAATCGAGTAAAAGGCTAAAAAGAGTACTCGACTCGGCTGAGATCCGCTAACCGACCGTGTCGAATTCGGTATCGTTCGGTGAGAGTTCGGTGTGCGGAATTGTGTAGGCCCAAATCGGTTTTTGTGAGAAAACGTTTTAAGTCTCGGTTCAAGTAGATTTAAAAGTTCGGTATCTTTGAGACAGTTGATTGATTTAATTATGATGTTCGGTATGAATAGTAAGATCAATGCAATGCTTAAGAAAGCAAGAAGAGACACGGGATTTTTAAAGTGGTTCGGATATCGCTCAAATCCTACGTCCACTGTCCCGAATGATCGGGAGGCTATTTATTATCCTGAGTTAGTCTCGGCCGCCTTACACCTGGGCAAAGCCGCGTCTTGGTTTTTATATCGATCCAAGTCTCGCTTACAACACTATCAAACTTAAAGTGTTTGACAAACTTCTCCAACAGTGAAGGAGTCCTTATACAATAAGGATTGGGTTCAGATGTGAACTCCTTCGTCTAAGCTATGGATATAACAAGTGAGCTTAGGGTTAGAGGGATAAGGAACGAGAATGTAGCTATCTAGAGCGACGAACAGCTGAGGATTTAGCTATAGGTTCGTGTCAATCGCTTGGATGCTAGAAGCTTATGTCGGTTCAGCTTGGTTCCTTTTGAGCTAGATGTAGTCTTTCGCTGGAGATAACTCGGTTGTTTCTTGCGAAGGACTTAGTCGTTAATTTCGCTCGTTTGAATGCTTTCTCGTGTTCTAGGCGCGCATTCTCATTTAAATCTTGAATGATCCCTCTATTTATAGAGCAGAGATTTGAAATAGATCCGTTGGAGACGATCTTCTTCTCTCTCTCTCTTTTTGGTAGCAAACGGCTCTTTTGGTGTAGGTAACAGTGTACTTTCCCACCTTTTTAGGTAAAAGGTTGACTGCAGCTTTAGCGGTGAGAAGACACGTGTATGTTTGTCATTCGTTGAGGTGAATGAAGTGGTTGAGACAAAGCACAAACTTCGAGACGCATCAAGCCGACTTCTCTCTTCCTCGTACATGACAATGCCGATTCTCTTTCAAAAGATTCGACGGATCCCGAAGACTATCTGCCGTTGCTTGAGTCCGACCTCGTATTCGATAGATAGGCGCCGAAGATAAGTCTATCGATGATCGGCTCCGAGTCCAGTGAACTACTCCTGCTGAGTTCAGTTCGACTGACTCTCTCGATATCTTGCTCCTACCGAGTCCAAGTATCACCGAGTCTTCTGAACTGGTGCTGAGGCAAATAAGCTAACGAGCGCCTTGACCAGAGCAGAGTGTCTACTGAGTCTGAAACCTCAGAGACAAATACAAATACAAAGGAATGGTTCACCAATCAGATAGGGTTTTGGGATCTTCAAATCTTCTCAATAGTTCAAAGCACGAGGCTACTGAGCGTGATCCAGTATAGAAGATAAGAGTCATTTCCCATAAGTATGATCATACTGAGGATTGAATCATCACCCAACAATTTCCCCCTATTTGATGATGCCAAAACCTATCATCTATGTCCTATCAACTATGCTAAACACTAACTTACTCAGAAACAGAGCTCCTTACAAATGTTACAAGTAGGTTCAGTGGAGTTGTCTGGTAAGTGCTAGACTACTGAGGGAGACAGGGCAGAACAATTTTCCCTTTTACAATAATTCCCCCATGCAACAATTTCCCTTTAAGAGAAATAATAACTCTCCGAAAGTCTAGTCTATCAGAGATCTAACCGAGCAAAAACTGACAAGTAAATAATCAACGTGTGTGTCAGTAATCACTTCAGTGATTCTGAGTGTTAAAACATAAAGCAAACACGGCTATTTAGACAACAAGTAGTTGTCAGAGCCAAAAGAAGATTTGTATATATATAATACACAGTTCAGTACATTACAAATCTTGCTAAGCTAAAAGAAGAACTAAGAGGGAGAACCCTTAAACCGCTGAATCCTATTCATGAAACCTTGGGATTTATCTTCGGGCAAGTGGAACTCCATACATTCTCGAACGTGTTCTTCCTCGGCCTCGGATATTCGGCGAAGTCTCGCTGGATCATCTTGTTCTAGTCCTCTGTTCAACGCAAGCATTCTTCACTTCTTGTTCAATCATTCCGAGATGTCTCGAGTCGTCTTGTCTTCCGGGTGGAGGAATGATCCTTGCTTCGAGAACTCGACTACTACCCCTTCGCATGCTTGCTCGTGCATATATGGGTAAAGATCGGGTTCGGTGATGGTCATCCACTCGACATAGGCATCGGCCTTAGACATTTCGAGCCGTAATTGCCGGAAATAATTTCTCTTGATAAACTCTATCTTGGCCGATTCCCATCTCTCGATTGAACCGAATAGGCATCCATTCGTCCGATCTTGGCCATCTATGTGTTTTCGGATCGTTTGGCTTCTTGAACCTTACGTAACGATAAGGAATGTCGGCTTTCGAAGGAATTCTCGGCTGGCCTCTTGTTCGGTACGTTTCTCGAGTACCTCAAGGTCCGCCAAATGTATCCTCTGTCGGCGGCCTCTATCTCGTCTAGCTTCCTCTCCTCTGTAGAGATATCTATCCATCCGAGCAAATATGTCTTCAATTTCGCATCCCCGCTCTTGAGGCTTCGAGGAGCTTGTTACGATTCGCAGGGGTACTAGATCTAGATTTGGATGTACCCCGCCTTTCGGTATTCTTCGCTGCTTTGCTCCTTTTCTTTTTCTCTGTCCTCTTCATCCGTTATGATGAGCTTTCTCGGAGGCGTCTAGCGGTTCTCTTTCCTCCTCTGGTGGGACTTTAGTCTTTCCTTTGGCGAGGCTTAGACTTTGGCTTGTTAGGCGCCTTCGGCCTCTGCAATCTCTCGGCCGCCTTCTCATCCGCAGCCTATTTGGGCTTCCTCCTCGCCGAGATATGTATCTTAATCTCTTTCGTTGGAGGGGTTGGAATGTTAAGCTTTTGTTTGCCCTTGCCTTCTTGAACTCGGTGGTGGAAGAGGAGCCTCTTCTTCTTCGAGTCCTCCACCGCTTTGTTCGGCGTACTCAGCAACCTCCTTAATGATATCTTTGGGAGTTTGGGTTGCCTGAGTAGTCTGCTGGGGTCCTGAGCCACTTGGGCCGGTTTCAGCTGTGCTCGCAGCTGAAACACCCTGGGCCTCACCCTTCTGAGACTGAGTCTGGGATGACTTCAGTGTAGCTTCCCCCTTAGACTTTGGACTTTTGGTGAGGGTCAGCTTCCCAGTACTCTTCTTTCCTTCCCTTTTTCCTTCACTTTCCCCCTTTTTGGCATCATCACTGATCACCGGGGTAGGGACTAGGACTGACTTCTTCAGACTTTTGTAGGAGGTTGACAGCTCATCGAGACGATCGTGGAGCTTAGTCAGAGCCTCATGCAACTCGTTCCTCTCCATGGTAAGGTGTTCCTTGTACTGCTTGTGAGAGAGGTCAGCTGCTTCCTTGAAGTCTTTCAGCTTCTCAGTGATCTTGTCTTCCAAGGCCAGTTGGATGTTCTCAAGTCTCTGTTCAGTGGCCTCGGATTGTTCAGTGATAGCGTCAGTATGAGCCAATTTAGAAGCCAAAAATTCATCAAGTAGCTTGGCTTGGCTCTCCTGAAAGATCTTTAGCTGAGCTTCGAATTTGACTTGCTGCTGAGCCAACGCTTCTGAAATAAGCGCGGAAACATCGGGGGTGGGCGATGAAGAGACGGAAGACTTCAGCCCACGAAGTTCTTTAGACGTGGCTTGAGCGATGCTGCTTCCATGTCCTATGGATAGCCTTCGCAAGATCTCGATTCTTGATCCCTTGGGCGTTAAGGCTTTTGCCACCGATCGAGATCTCTTTGCGGTCCGGGCCGGGCGCCGCTCGAAGGTCGATCGCAGCAAGAAGAGCCGAGCGGGCTCTGCTGAGGACGAAGCACCAGCCTTGGACTTCTCAGGACCAAGGATACTGAGTGGTGGAGCAGTTTCAGTATGGGTATCCTTGTCCTGTGGATGTCCCTCATCAGGCTTTCCAGGGCCTGAATCACTGGGTGGGTCGTCATGGTCTGACCCATCTGAGGGTCTTTGGGCCGAGGTGTCTTGTCGATCATGAATCATGGCCGGCATTGCAGCCCTCGGGATTGTCCATTGAGCTAAGGTCTTCGGGCTCGAATAGCCTATCTCCTCTCTCGTTTCAATTCCTCTTCATGCATTGGCCGACGGGAGTAGTGTAGGACAAGGCGCCGTAGACGAGGCCACTCCCGATGTCGCAAAGCAACATGTGGAGCCTTGCTTGTTTTGGCGATGAGCAACAAGTCTCGAGTAGTCGGCAAGCTCGGGAACTAGTTGTAGAATTTCTCGGGATGCTCTGGATATAATCACTGAAGCTTCCATCCCGATTGATTCACCTTCAGATGCAGTCTCAGACTCCAAGTCTATGTGTGAAGTCTGCTCTTCAGTTGGAGGGACCGAGCCGAGTGGAGGGACGAAAGGGGGCCGTCTAGGCGGCCGAATATCTGCGCTCCGAGCTTCGAAGCATCCCCTTGGTCCCTTTCGGTGGAAACAATCTTTTCCACCGGACCGAGTCTTCTCGGAAGACTCGGACTCATCAACCAGCTGCATGGGCTGAGTAGTCTTCTCAGGAGCCTGTTCAGCATGCACTTGTGGAACCTCCTCAGTAGCTGGCACCTCAGTGGCTTTCTTCATTTTCTTTGCCGGTGCCTTAGGAGTTTTAGCGGGAGGAGTTCTTTTCTTTATAAGGCGTAGCCTCGCCGAGACTTTGATTTCGGAGAGACTGCCGAGGGTCCTGACCCTATCTGCTGAAGCGCTGCTGTCTTGTTGTGAAATCTGACCTTCACATTGAAGTACTCCTTGTCACTGTAGGTGATAGGCTCAGATCCACATAAATCTTCGATCATGATGGACAGTTTGAGTCTATACAGCAATTTTCCCTTTGCGCTCAGCATGTTCGATGCTTTGTCGAACTTAGCAGCCTGAGCCATGAATTCTCGGAGAAAAAACTCCGTCCAATTTATCTGGGCTCGGTCGTATATGGCCATCATCATCTGAATCTTAGGCCTCGACACCTGGTCAAACGACCACTCGCTTGGCTTGTCGTAGGCCGCGTCACTATATAGGCAAGTGCCCTGAACTGAGGCAACATGCTGTTCTTCGGAAAGGCAGCTCTGAATGTAGTGGTTATCTCTGTACCCGACTGTACTTATCCCTTCGGAGGGTAGATCAAAACTCCGCTTCAAGGCATCCTTGATGGACATCTGCTTCAGCTCCGTAGTGGCGTGTTGGATAGAATGTGCAACGA
This sequence comes from Lavandula angustifolia, assembly GCA_028984105.1. NCBI lineage: Eukaryota > Viridiplantae > Streptophyta > Magnoliopsida > Lamiales > Lamiaceae > Lavandula > Lavandula angustifolia. The sequence continues at coordinate 9,501,620 of CM054819.1, read as the reverse complement.
ATCTCGCCATTATGTCTCCAGACACTGCGTCTGAATTCAAGTACATCTCTGCAACCTGTCTCGGGAGGAAGAACGAAGGCCTCCTAGACAGAAATTTCTCCAGCCCTGACTCGCGCAGAGCTGAGAATACATCGTCCATGTACTCCAGATCGCATGAATAGAAGTCCATGGTGGGTTCACACCACACGCGATCCTTCTCCAGAATGTTCTGCATATCCGCTGGAGATATCATAGAGATATTGGTTTCCGCCATTATACCTGTTACAAGAAATGAGTCAGTACTATTTTTGGATAGAACAGTGCTGTGCAATGCGATACTGAAACATATAACAAATATATTAGCAGATATAAGCATACCAATGGATAAAATTCGAGATAAGATAGAGTGAAATTGCAAGTAAGGATTGCGAATGCAGATCTCGGATTTTTCGGAATTTGAAGGTTATGAAGTATGCTAATGGCGGTTCAAAGATATGATCGAATATATATATCAAACTATGAAGGTGAACGGTTTTCGATCGAAGGCTGAATGTAAACTTGCTTTATGATATGGACGGTTAAGATTAGAAGTTAAAAATAGGCAATGATCACAAAAGACGCCTAAGTCAAAACCCGGTTGTAAAATAGCCTAAGTAGTAATCGTGAAAAGACATGCATTAAATGCGTGCGAGTTCAAAGCAAGCTTATGTATGGAATGTCGTGCATTAAATGTGAGTCATTAATAATAGAGACAAACCAAAAGATATTAATGTCATGCTGAATCTTTGCCATAAATGCAAAGTACTGTAGTATTAAATTACTACTGAGTAGAGATACGCAAACCCGTCGCTGAACATAGTAGTCGGCGATACCTCGTGTAGATGGTTTTCGAATCTCTATGTACCGAACTTACTCGATCGAGAGTGATCATTCCCCCTCACCGGAATGTTCCTCTCCACGAAACCTTATTACCGACTAGGGTCGGTAGGGTCCAGCAGAGACCTAGCTCTACCGAAAGTTCTCCCGAATACGGATTCGGCTAGAGGCTTAGTCGGTATATCGGCCCTTTGCTTGTCGGTATGGATCTTTTCCATTATGATATCCTTCTTTTCGACATGGTCACGAATGAAGTGATGTCTGATGTCCACGTGCTTGCATCTTGTGTGAAGAATAGGATTATGAGTGATTGCAATAGCACTGGTACTGTCGTAGAAAATCGGCACTTCATTACGAATGACGTCATAGTCTCTCAGTTCTTGTCTCGCCCAAAGGATCCGGGCGCAACAACTTCCGGCAGCCATGTATTCGGCTTCGGTAGTCGACGTGGCCACCGAGTGCTTGTTTCTTTGAAAACCATGAGATCGGCTTGCTGCCAAGGAACTGACATGTTCCTGAAGTTGATTTTTGGTCGATTCTACATCCTGTATAGTCAGCATCAGAATAACCAGTTAGTTCAATATTATCATCAGCTGGATACCATAAACCCATGTCAGGTGTTCCTCGTAGATAGCGAGAGAATCTTCTTTGCTTGAGTCCATATGACTCGCTTGGGATTCGCCCGAAATCGAGCACGGACACCTACAAAGATAAGTTATGTCGGGACGAGTAGCCGTTAGATATTATAAAGAACCAATTATAGCACGGTATTCAGTTTGGTCTACTGATACTCCCTCTTTATCAAGATCTATCTTCATATTCGTGTTCATCGGGATCTTGATAGGTTTGCCGGATGTGCAGCCGAATCTTTTGATGAGGTCTCGAGTGTATTTGCCTTGGTTGATGAATGTTCCCTTCTCAGATTGCTTGACTTGAAAACCAAGGAAGTAGTTCATTTCTCCCATCATTGACATCTCGAACTTATCCTTCATCATCTTTTCAAATTGCTGACACATGATGACATTCTTCGAACCGAAGATAATGTCATCCACGTAGATCTGCACAAGTAATAAGTCTTCTTCCAGTCGAATGCTGAATAGAGTGCGGTCTACTGTGCCTTTCTGAAAACCTTTCTGAAGAAGAAACTCAGACAGGGTATCGTACCAAGCCCTGGGTGCTTGTTTTAACCCGTACAGAGCTTTTCTGAGTCTATATACTTGATGTCCCTGCTGAAAGCCGGGCGGTTGTTCCACATAGACTTCTTCTTTCAGCACGCCATTCAGGAACGCAGACTTCACATCCATTTGATAAACTCTGAATCTTTGATGTGTTGCGTAGGCTAGGAATAGTCTAATTGCCTCCAATCTTGCAACTGGAGCGAATGTCTCATCGAAATCTATCCCTTCGGCTTGACAGTAGCCTTTAGCCACGAGTCTTGCTTTGTTCCTTACTATAAAGTTGTTTTCATCTCGCTTGTTTTTGAAGACCCATTTGGTTCCAATGACATGTTGATGCCGGGGTCTGTCTACAAGCTCCCATACTTCATTTCTCGTAAACTGATTCAGCTCTTCCTGCATAGCAATAATCCAGTCAGCATCTTTAAGTGCATCCTCAATATTCTGAGGTTCTTCAGTAGACAAGAAGCAGGAAAATAATGCGCTTTCTCCTTGACGAGAATCTGGATCTTGTCTTGACATGTCTTGAAGGATCTCCAATTATAAGATCGGCGGTGTGAGCATCTAGCCACGATCTACGATGTTTTAACTCTTCATCCGAAATTTGTTCAATACGGATAGTAGGTGAGTTAGGCATTTCGGTTGTACTATTACGAGATTGAAGTAGTTCAAGTAACAAGAGTATGATCTCTTGAGTCACCGGATTCGGGGGCATTCGGCTCGGGAACATTACTAGACGTTCCCCCCGAGTTGTTATTCTCGGTAGTGTTGGTCTCGGTTACCTCTACGGTTTCCTCATCGACCTGAGTTACCCGGGATTGATTACGTTCGGGAGAATCAATCGCTCGCCTACTTGCTCGATTGGTTGAGATTCGATAGATTTGTCATCGGTTTCTTCGTCCGAATCATCATCCCAACATAGCTGGATCTTTTCGATTTGTCTTTTAAGCTTAGATCCCGTAGGCGCTTCGATGTCCTCGGATTCGGAATTTGAGTTATTGCTCCTGTCTTCGATAGCAAACTCGTTAAAGACAACATGAGGGCTTTCCTCTACGCAAAGAGTCCGATAGTTGAATACTCGAAAGCTTTGTCGACCCGAGAGTATCCTAAGAATACTCCACGATCGACTTGCTATCAAAAGTCTTCGCTGATCTTTCCCATTATTGTGGATAAAGCATGAACAACCAAAAATATGGAAATAAGATAGAGAAGGCTTCCTGTCGTTCCATAGTTCATATGGTGCTCTCTTATGCTGCTTTGTCAGTAGAGATCTATTCTGAGTATAACATGCAGTATCAGTAGCTTCTGCCCAGAATTTGGTTGGGAGTCCTGAGTCTGCGAGTAGAGTTCTTGCTTCGCCTCTTTTAGAGTTATGTTCTTTCGTTCAAGCAACTCCATTCTGGCCGAGGTGTGCGTGCGGTGAAGTCTCATGCTCTATTCCTTACGCTGCGGAACTCCTTTACCATGGAATTAAGGAACTCGGTTCCTGCATCCGAACGTATTTTTCTGATCTTGGTGTTCTTTTCGACACTGAGCTTTTTCAGAAGCGTTGGTAACTCTGTTTTGACGTCAGACTTGTTGGCAATGAATATGACCCATGTGTAGCGCGAGTAGTCATCTATGACCACTAATGCATATTTTACGCCTCCGATCGTCACCGGGGGAGCCTGGACCGAACAAATCCATATGTAGCGGCTAAAGGATTCCATCCGTGGAAGGCGATGGAACCGGAGGATTTTGATTCCTTGTTTGCTTTCCCTTCGGACATGCTTTACACCGAGTGTCTTTGCTTGAATACTTCATTCGGCGGTCCCCTTGCTAGAGTGTTTCTTGCAAGCTTGTTGAGCGTCTTAAAGTTGAGATGGCTGAGTCTTACGTGCCATAGCCACCCCGTGCGGTTGTCATTCTTCGCCAATAAGCAAGCTTCGGGTTCGCTGAGTTCCGATCGACCACATATATGTTTTTTTTCGCGCGAACCCGATAACACTTGTTTTCCCCGTGGATTTATCAATAACATCACGAAACCGGCGTCAAATATCACTCTATTTGAGTTATCACAAAATTGACTAACGAGAGAGAAGATTATGCTAAAGTCCTTCAACATATGATACTCTTGGAACTTTGGCGGTTCCTATCGTCGAGTGTGCCGTATCCTCTCGTGTAGCCTTTGGCATTATCTCCAAACTCAGTCACGGGTCCTTCTTCGGTGATATAATTCTTGATAGACTCCTTTGGTATGTCATGTGTCTTGAGCATCCGCCGTCCACATACCATGGGTCTTTTCGCACCCGCAAAACGGAATTATATTCGGGTACCCTTTATTTTTGATTTTGGGTCCTTAGATGTTAGTTTTCATAACCCAAATCTGTCTAACAACCCCGGTGGTTTCGGACATTTTCTTTCCACTAGAGTCAACATATCTCGACCCTTTGGATCGGTCAAAGGTGACTTACGAGGCTTCCGAGGTTCGGGAGTCCCGATCTTCCGAGTTGGTGGACCGCCGACCTTAGCCTTACGTGTGGCTTTCCTTTTCTTCGACATTTGGAGCCTCTTCGACTATAGGTTCATAATAGTATGACCCATACCGAGCCGAATGTGTCGGCTTTGGAGGTCCATCTTGATCCGCCAAGTTTAATTTGCTTTGGTTCCCCCTTGACCGTGTCTTTGGGGTTTCTTGGCACCGATCTTCTTGTCGGAATGCCGACGTGTGGGATGAGGTGCTTTCATCTTCTCGTTTGTTCTTTGCTAGGGGGTTCATTATATTTGCGTTCATTGTCTCCCCCTTGAACAAACCTATCGGCAAGCCGTACTTCGAGTATATTGGGGCGAGATGAGGAAGCTCCCCCGGCTGAATCCAAGTCCTTCCTTGCGGTGCTTTGGCTTATTGCTTGCTAGCATAGCTTCTAATTTCTTCTCTCGCACCCATATACCTCTCGGTCATCGAGGCTCCTCCGGACATCATCACTCTTCTTCGGTGTGTCGTGCTCGGTCTAAAGTCCCGACATTTCTTGCTTGGCAAAGACTTCGTTCGATATCTTTACGAGTCAAGTCATTGGTCAAAACCGAAATCCGATCTTCTTGATGCTTGAGACTTGGCCATCGGAGAGTTTATTTCCTCCCCGAGTCTCAACACAAGTCCTTCGGCCTCGGTAGCAACCCGACTCTCCCGAGAAAGTCTCCGATTCTCTACTTTCGGGGTATCCAACTCCCGAAGCGTCTTCTTTGAGTTGCGGTACTCATCCGAATTTGTTCGTCGAGCAGTTCTTCGTATGCGGTTGCGACGTCCATATTCTCATCGCACCTGAAATAGTGTCGTGTGTGCGGTGTAAAGAGGAGTTAAGTGGTTCATGAGAATTTACCTCATCCTCTTCGCCTGCCATCATGCACTTTTACTGATTCATCCGCTTCATGCTCTAAGGCCATGAAAGCTGCTTCATCGTCAGATGAATCCATAAAGGAGTCGATCTCTTCTGAGTCGTCTGAGATTTCGCCAGCTATGTAGGATTGTCTCTTCTGGGCGAATTTCTCTCTCCTTGCTTTGCGTGCTTGCGCGTTCAAGACTACCGAGCTCGGGACAATCGTGCGATAATGTCCCGCTTCTTGCGGTTGTAACAAGTAATGACTCTTTCTTCTTTGCTTTCGCTATTCTTTGATGGTTCTGAGTCATCTTTCTTTCTGCATTCAGAAGATTGTGAGTCAGGAGTGTGTTTCGACATATAATTTGACTTACCTTTCGTTTCCCGATAAGCTTTAGTCACTTTTCTCGCGTCGCTCCTTCTCCTTCGATACTTTACGGCGAGCAAGTGCATACTTCGAGCGAGGCTTCCTTCTTGTAGATCATTGAGTGAAGATTCGGTCTTACTCGTCGTTTTGCTCGTTCTTTGGAGATCTTGTCTGGCCGACCGATGCTTTGAAAGCATGGTCGATTTTTGTGTCGGCTTCGGCTCTCGCTTTCTTTGAGGTCCGTCGAACTCAAACTCCTCGCACTGTAATTACGAAAAGATATGGTCGGGAGACACAACATCTAAGTCGAATGTCGCAATAGAGTGGCAAAAGGTGTCCAAGTGTCCGTTCGGCGGTGCCCTCAGAATCTTCAGATTCATCTCTCGGTTGCTGAATGTCTTTCCCAGCCCATTGATAGAGTTCATCAGATTGGTGACGTTCAGATCTTCGATTTTGTCACCGGGCATGAGAGACAAGCTTTCCAGCTTTTGGAGTTCCGGCGCTAATTTGTTGGCTTTAATCTTCGAGTCCCTCGACTCGGTAGCGCAAGAGCGTCCCAGAGTTCTTTAGCAGTCTTGCATTCCTGAACCCTGCCAAGATAAGAATCACTAAGAGTGGTCAGTATGGCGTTTCTGGCAACACGGTCTAAGTTGTGAAGCTTCTTCTCCTCAGGAGTGAAGAGACTTCTGTCTTTGGGAATCTTCTTCCCGGTCACCATTCCTCCTCCTTGAGCTTGGTCCTGAGTCACGATACTATCAATCATAGGAACGATAGGTCCATCTTCAAGCACTTCAGTCATACTGTCATAGAGGGATGTCAGATGTGCTTCCATTCTGACTCGCCATACTCCATAATTCTCCACCGAGAACATGGGTACCATCCTTATTCCTGACATATCAGCCATGAAGAATATAGATATGAATGTAGAGTGATATGCAGTGAAAGCGTTTTCCCTCGGATCCGTTCGAATAGACCAGTCTCAAAGATAACAAGAGTCAAAGAACTCCTGCTCTGATACCAATTGTTGGTCCCGAGTGTACGGTCAGGTGTAGAGGGGGGGGGTGAATACACCTAATTCGATTTCTCAATTTCGAACTTGAACAGTCCTATTCAGGATGGTGTGCATGCAGCTTGATTCGGCGGGCCGGACAACTGCATAACCGTTCGAATCGAGTAAAAGGCTAAAAGAGTACCGACTCGGCTGAGATCTCGCTAACCGACCGGTGTCGAATTCGGTATCGTTCGGTGAGAGTTCGGTGTGCGGAATTGTGTAGGCCCAAATCGGTTTTTGTGAGAAAACGTTTTAAGTCTCGGGTTCAGTAGATTTAAAAGTTCGGTATCTTTGAGCCGAGATTGATTGATTTAAATATGATGTTCAAGTATGAATAGTAAGATCAATGCAACGCTTAAGAAAGCAATAAGAGACACGAGGATTTTTAAAGTGGTTCGGATATCGCTCAAATCCTACGTCCACTGTCCCGAATGATCGGGAGGCTATTTATTATCTCTGAGTTAGTCTCGGCCGGCTTGCACACTTGGGCAAAGCCGCGTCTTGGTTTTTATACCGATCCAAGTCTCGGTTTACAACACTATCAAACTTAAAGTGTTTGACAAACTTCTCCAACAAAGTGAAGGAGTCCTTATACAATAAGGATTGGGTTCGAGATGTGAACTCCTTCGTCTAAGCTATGGATATAACAAGTGAGCTTAGGGTTAGAGGGATAAGGAACGAGAATGTAGCTATCTAGAGCGACGAACGGTGAGGATTTAGCTATAGGTTCGTGTCAATCGCTTGGATGCTAGAAGCTTATGTCGGTTCGGCTTGGTTCCTTTTGAAGTTGGATGTAGTCTTTCGTCGGAGATAACTCGGTTGTTTCTTGCGAAGGACTTAGTCGTTAATTTCGCTCGTTTGAATGCTTTCTCGTGTTCTAGGCGCGCATTCTCATTTAAATCTTGAATGATCCCTCTATTTATAGAGCAGAGATTTGAAATAGATCCGTTGGAGACGATCTTCTTCTCTCTCTCTCTTTTTGGTAGCAAACGGCTCTTTTGGTGTAGGTAACAGTGTACTTTCCCACCTTTTTAGGTAAAAGGTTGACTGCGGCTTTAGCGGTGAGAAGACACGTGTATGTTTGTCATTCGTTGAGGTGAATGAAGTGGTTGAGACAAAGACAAACTTCGAGACGGCATCGAAGCCGACTTCTCTCTTCCTCGTACATGACAATGCCGATTCTCTTTCAAAAGATTCCGACAGTCCCGAAGACTATCCGCCGTTGCTCGAGTCCGACCTCGTATTCGGTAGATAGGATCGCCGAAGATAAGTCTATCGATGATCGGCTCCGAGTCCAAGTGAACTACTCCTCGCGAGTTCGGTTCGATCGACTCTCTCGATATCTTGCTCTCCGCCGAGTCCAAGATCACCGAGTCTTCCGAACCGGTGCCGAGGCAAATAAGCTCCGAGCGCCTTGACCAGAGCAGAGTGTCTACTGAGTCTGAAACCTCAGAGACAAATACAAATACAAAGGAATGGTTCACCAATCAGATAGGGTTTTGGGATCTTCAAATCTTCTTAATAGTTCAGAGCACGAGGCTACTGAGCGTGATCCAGTATAGAAGATAAGAGTCATTTCCTATAAGTATGATCATGCTGAGGATTGAATCATCACCTAACACCTTGGATTCCAAGTGAACCAATCAACTGAAGGAATATTCATCAACCAAGCTAAATACACTCGAGATCTCCTGAAAAGATTCGGCTGCGACTCAAGCAAGCCAGTCAAGATCCCCATGAACACAAATTTTAAAATCGATCTAGACAAAGAGGGAGCTTCTATTAACTCTAATGATTATAGAGCTATTATTGATTCTTTACTATATTTAACAGCAAGCAGACCTGACATAACTTATGTTGTAGGTGTATGTGCAAGATTTCAGGCGAATCCCAAGCGAAGTCATCTGGACTCAGCGAAAAAGATTATGTGATACCTAAAGGGAACACCTGATGCAGGGTTATGGTATCCTGCAGATGATAATCTTATACTAACAGGTTATTCTGATGCTAATTATGCAGGATGCAGGATAGATCGAAAGTCAACTTCTCGAACATGTCAGTTCCTAGGCAGCAAGCTAATTTCATGGTTTTCAAAGAAACAACATTTAGTAGCGACGTCCACTACTGAAGCTGAGTATATGGCTGCTGGAAGTTGTTGTGCCCAGATCCTTTGGCTTCGACAACAACTATGAGACTATGGAATTACTCAAGATGAAGTGCCCATCTACTGCGACTCCACCAGTGCAATTGCTATAACTCAGAACCCAGTTCTCCACACGAGATGCAAGCACGTGGACATTCGACACCACTTCATCAGAGACCATGTCGAGAAGAAGGATATTATAATGGAAAAGATCCATACTGACAAACAAAGGGCAGACACACTGACCAAACCACTAGCTGAGAACAGATTCAGAGAATTATCAGTTGAGCTAGGTCTACTGGATCCTACTGACTCACGTCAGTAAGAGGAGTCAGTACGCTAGGTCAGAAGAGTCAGTACTTTGATTAAGTCGGGTGAATCATACAATACATAGTAAGGGGGAACATGGTTATCAGCATCACAAAGATCCTCCTGAGTCATTACGGTAACCAGCTGATCGTAAGAGTTCAGCTGGAGAGGTTTGCGTATTTTAAATACTTAATATTCTCAGAAGCATGCTCGTATTTACTATATCAATATTTTGCATTCAGTAGTTTAATAAACATTTATTTCCCGCCATTAAGTTTTTAAAGGTTTAAGTCAGTAGAAACCGTTTTCATTTAAAAAGCTTAGCCTTTAATGCTGCCTGCAACGCATTTAATGCATGTCTTCTCACCTTACTTTATCTGCGCATATTTTACGTGGGTCTAGGTTAGAGGCGGCTAATGTAATCATTTCGTTTATAACATCAGATCACAACCGTCATTAAAAAGCGAGTTTTTATCCCAACCGTGCGATTAAAACCGGTTGATCTTCATATCTTATAAAATCACTCCTTTTCTTCTAATCCTATCTATTCTCGCCATTATCGCACTTAGAGAAATCTTCAAGCATTCAGTTTTTGTTTCCCTGTCTATAAAAAAACTATATGTTTTTCAACTCTAGCTCTTTGTCTACGGTAATTTCTTAAACTTCTGCTTAACTCAAATCTAACTTACTCTATTTTCAAGTGCTAACGAGTTTCTTGCAGATATCTATGGCGATTGTTCAGACCCCACCCCACATTGAGGAGATCATCAAGTCAAGGGTTCTTTTCGAACCGACGATGGTGCTCCATCAAGCAGACCTTCCATATCTGGAGCCCGTATTCTCAGCCTTGAGGAGTCTGGCCTAGCGCTTCTTATGCCGAAGCATCCCTGCTCGTATCTTCCCCGCCAGGTGGCAGAGCTATATTATAATTGGCGTTCCGTGGAAGATACCGATGGGAGGTATCGGAGATCGCCTACATGAGGGAAGTGGCCCCTCAGAAGTGGGAATCCAGCCATGCCGATATCAACATCAGGGCAGCACTGAAGTCTTCTTTTGACCTTCCTGCTTATGGGATCTCTCCAGTGGGCTACAAGGAGAAGGAACTGAATGCATATGTCCATCGCTTCTGTGGAAGGGACGATATTTCCTTCAAGTCCACGTTACCAAAGAACCAACTCCTACCGGAGTACAGAGGCCTCGCGTACGTCGTTATATATATCCTAACGAGCGCCGCTGGTTCTTTTGATCAGCTGTCCAAGCCTAGACTCCAGCTGATGATGGCTATTATAGACGGAGTCCAGGTGAACTGGACGGAGTTCTTTGTGACCGAGCTGAAGGCTCAGACACAAAAATTTGTCGCCACACAGTCAGGAGAGAGGAGACTAATTAGTGTGGGCAAACTGCTGTATGGGACCAAGGTGTCCATACTGATTGAAGACTCAGTCACGAATCATGCGTCATTCGCTGATTCGAAATATTTCGATAAGAAGCTCATTAAGTTCAAAACTAGAGCAGCGGCTGAGAAGTCAGTCGGACGTGGAGCCGCTGAGCTCAAGAGGCCTTCTACTGATCTGCCTCCATGAGCCGACCCGCCAAAGCGGAAGAAGCTCACAAAGGCTGGAACTTCTGAAGTTCCTGCAAAGCCTGCTTCTCCCCCACCTCCTCAGGAGGAAGACATTCTGGACGCTGATACCGGGATCGAGGGTGCGACCCTCAAGGATAAGGTACAGCGGATCAGTTCGGAGGAGACTCAATCGGAGGAGGTTGAGGAACCGACTGGTGAAGTCTCAACCGAGTGGTCGACATTACAGAAGACTCATCTCTGAGCCACAGGAGAAGTCGCTGCACTGATCCCTAAAATTTCATCACATCAGGATCTGGTCGACATTGCTATCAGGGCAATGACTCAGATGCTGCTGAGATTCCTGAATTGGGACATCCTCGAAGAGCTGATTAAGCAGCATTCTGCATTGCTCTTACTGGCAGAAGAACAAAGTCTGCAGACAGCCATTGGGTTTGGGGAACCCACTGACATAGCATCGTTTGAGGACCTAAGATCAGCCATGCTGTATCTATTGGATCTGAGGTCCTCCCAGCAGACCGCCAGCAGCCCTTCGCAGCCTTCTCATCATGATGAAAATGATGATGATGACAATAATGATGAGGATCAGGCACCACCCAAGGACGCAGACCAGGGAAAATCTGCTGAGGGTAAAACTCCCAGCGAGAAGGGCGAGTCACCACCTCCACCTCCTACATCAGGTGACGCCTCTGTTACCTCAAAGCCCAGCCGAGGGCAACAACTCGCAGCCTCAGAGCAGAGGCTCGGAACCTCGTCATATCAAATCAAACATATAGGTTTTGTTGGGAATTAGGTTCACTACTGTAATACCCCGGATATTTCTAATAAAATCGATTATTATTTCTGAGTAAATTCCTAACGAGATCAATTTCGTCAGATTTAATTATCGACGCATTGCGTGTAATTACGAAGTATTTTGCGCATTTCACGAAATTCGGATAAATTCAAATTTTATATCGGCACGCCTATTATTATTAATATATATGAACTTGTACTCGTGTACCTCGAAATTCTTAATACGTATTATTGAAACGATTTCTTCACACGCAACGTAGGGAAGATTCAGTAGGCCTAAGAAGAGAATCGAAATGATGGAACTACCCTCCTCTCCATTGGCGAAGCAGAACGGTGAGAAGAAAACCCATCTGCTCACCCTCACGTCTAAGAGAAGTGAAGAGTCGCTGACGATTTGGAGTGTCAAGATGAAGAAACGAGCTGCTGCCCTTATATACTCACACCCCTGCACCCTTCTCCCTTTCTGCACTATCTCTCGCAATCACTCTCATTCTCGCGAGCAACACCAGCGGAAGGAGGAAGAACACCGCCGAAAATCAAGCTCGAAGTCGACTAGAAGTTCTCAAACCACGTCGTGCCCGGAAGAGACTAGGAGGGTAACATGCTTCTCTTGTTTTCTTTCATGAACAACTTCTGCAAACTGGATTTAGCTTTATGTTGACAACCTATTAGATTCTCCTTTCAAACGTTTGAGGAATGTTTCTCTTTTTAGTGCGTAAGACTCTTGTTGGATAATGGTGGATGAGTTGTTTCGAATGCAAAAGTTTATCTACCTCGATAGTGATCTAAGACACAAACTTGTTTTATCTATGTTGTATCTATCTCTTGGAAGAGTTGAAATGGTAACTGACTCGATTAAATAATACCGAAGTGCTGAAAGAGGCAGCCCTTTAAGAGTTCGACAAAATGCCTAAGACAAACTTTGTTCCCTTGTTCTAAATATTCATATATGCCTCGTATACCGCCGACTTTAGCTAGTTGTCTAGACCTCATAACTAATGAAGAACTTCGAAAGTTATACACCAGAAGAAAGCCCTTCGTACGAACTTTGCAACGCCGTAAACTGTTCGTAAATCGGACCTCGAACCCCGAAGTTATCTGCTGCCGAAGATGGCACTCCGAACTGCCCCGGTGCCACGGGCAGTGAACCGGCTATGTTCAAACAACTCCTGATCACTCAAAAAACCAACTAACACCTATCGAAACTCACACCTCTGGAAAGCCACTTGTATAGGCTTTCCAACGCATCTCGCGGTTCGATAAATGGACTCTCGAGTGAGAAGTTACACCCCGTAAAACTGCCCAAGATCATCACTAAACCCAGATTTTTCTTGCGAAAGAAAAACTGCTCATCTCGCGAACTTGCGTTGCAATTTCTGACCGGAGTAATGAAAAACAATGCCCAAAGCCTATACCATTGCAAACCTTGTACCTTCAGCTTTTCAACGCACCTATCGGTTCGTGTAACGGAGATTGGACCAAGGAATTATTCGCCGTCGAAGAAGGCTCGCTGCACTACCTATTGATTTTCAAGCTGCGGAGCAGCATGTTCCGAGCATTTCCATCACACTATTTGTTGTCCGAAACCCCTTGACACCCATATCGTTGGAAAGCCACGACTACAGGATTTCCAACGCAACTTGCCTCTCGTCATTTGGAGTTCGGACCAGAATGTTATACCCCTCGGAAAAGAGAGAGGATCCTCTATCCCATTTTTGGGTATCCCATTAGGTGGCCATCAAATTATCACACACCTACACTTGTTCCCACCTTATTGGTGGGACACCCAATGGGACACCCATTGGGTTAGAGGATCTTCTCTCCTCGGAAAAGGGCCCACTCAAAACACCAAACTGGCGAGAAGCGTGAGCAGCGAAGTTTCGGCCCGATTTTCTTGGCCCAATCGAACTCATAATTCTAGAAAACTGACACCCACACAAACCTTGATAAACAAGGATTCCAGAACATATCTTCGATCGTAAAACAGAGTCCCGACCGCTGAGATACGCCTGCTCGAATGTCGCCCGAGAGCCGTTTGATTAAATGCCGCACCCAGAAAATTCTAAGTATTGAAATGAGGCTTAGCTCCACCCGTTTTGAGAGAGATTTTGTGAACAACCCTCAAATCTGGAAACCCCAAGCCCTATACCGTATTGAACCTTGTAATTCAAGGAATCTCCGAAACTTTCTGTTCTCCAATTGGAGATTGTATCAAGAAATTACAAATCGACGAAAGGCACCACCGAAACGCCATCCTTCCCGGGATGTGCTGAACCCCCAACTTTAGAATAGCCTAGAGCTTCGTCCCTTCTCGAAACTCACCGAGCCTTATACCGATAGAAATCTGAGTTCGTTGGCTTTCCAAAGCTATGCTCGATGCATAAAATGGAGTTCGGACGAAGAAGATACAAGCCCGCGGAATACACTGGCAGAACCGCCACAAACTCGCCGACTCAAGTTCGGAGGCCAGTTTCGATGTTGTAACGACGCCCGATCGGGAAACTTACTTCTACGGACTTGTAACCCTCCTGGGGAAGAATCTACACGTGAACTTTCGTCAAAGACCGACGGTCGGATCGTCCGAAAATAAAGCCGAAAGTTGCTGCGAAAAGCACTTCCAAAAATACCATTTAATCTCAAATATCCCTTCAAATGCCAAAGTCAAATTATTTACCTAATGAAGAGAGAATGCTATGAATACGTGAACGGGTTGTATCCGGGCAAGATCTTTAAAGATGAATTTTATTATGTCGAAGAAAATAGCGAAGTAAAATCCGCCCTTCGTAACCAAAAATCCTAATTGCTAGAGACAAACTTTGTGTGTTAGAATTCGATAAATCTTAGGACTTTGAGATTTTACCCTAACCGAAATTAGGTCTCTATTGTAGGACCCTCTGAAAAAGGCGGTAACCTCGGAAAAGCTGCAGATAATATTATCGCGCCACGAGGTGGGTAATATTTTCGTAAAAGTTATTTTGAGTTAATGAGCTCTGTAAATTACTGTTTATCCATGAAAGTTTTTGTGCATTTATACTGTTTAATGCTCCTGAGATCGATCGAGATCCTTGATTAATCTAAAACATTAATCAATGATTGTGTACACGTTGTTAGTTACTAGTGGACTGATCCCCACTAAGTGCTAACCAAGATACGGGACCCCCTGAGTTACGACTTTAGGGGCCAGGGTTCCCGGGAAAGTAAGTGGGACCCCCTGAGTTACGACTTTAGGGGCCAGGGTTCCCACATTGGTAAGTGAGACCCCCTGAACTACGATTCTAGGGGCCAGGGTTCTCATCGTAAGGAGTAACGGTTAAATGTGACACAGATGTGCGCACCCAATGATAAATGTTTTGTATGCTTGGAGCAGTTTCCTTTTTAAAACCCTCCAAGTCATACCTCATGCATGGATAAACTGTTTTTAAATGTGTTTCAAACTGCCCTACCCACTGAGTACACTAGTACTCAGCCCAAATCTTTTTTTTAAAAACATTTTCAGGTTTAGCGGCTGTTGCAGACGGGTGGAGCCGAGGGCGAGGGTTACTGTTTGATATGCTAAATCCCACCGTGCTTAATTGATAGTTGCAGACGTAATTGTTTTGCTACTCGTCATTTTAAACTTGTCTTCATGATTATTGAACTAGATTTCTTTTATGTGCTCAACACTTGTTTCATTTTGATAAATCTCGGCGTTGAAATCTTATGAATTTAAATTCTTGAATTATTCTGTATTATCCTCTAATTATAATTACTCGTTGATTTATCCGCATTCACCACACCCTGTCATACGCCCCTTCCCGAAAATCGGGCTGTGACAACTACGATAGATTTGAAGATCCAAAAACCCTAGCTGGATGATGAGCTTTCGATATTGTTATAGCTTAACTGAGTTCACCGTGTTAGGAGCTCAGTAGACTAGCTAAAGTTCAACAGTTGTGCATTCAGTAGAAGACTCAGTAAATACTGGACTCAGCAGGAGCAGTACACTGAAAGGAGTCAGTCGAACTGAACTCAGCAGGAGTAGTTCACTGTACTCAAAGTTGATCTTCAGTAAAGCAGACTCAGAAGAAGTTATCTACTGAAACAAGATCAGACTCAACAACGGTCGGTCAGTTACTTTAACTGACCATGGACTTCAGAAGAACAAATTCAGTAGAGTTTTCCGAGGTCGTACATCTGAGAAGTCAGCTTCAGTATCACCTTGAAGTCTGAATAGGTCTCAACCACTCTCTGTACCTCGACCAATGACAAGCAACCAGCTGGCAGAGTCTCCGACATAAAGCTGCAAGTCAACCACTTTCATTAAAGTTAGTGGACTCTACAGAATTCAAATAAAGCCGTTTGCTACCCCATAGAGTGACACTTGGCATCGTCCTCTCCAACGGACATATGCATATGTCACCTCTATAAATAGAGAAGAGTCTTCACGCGGAGCAGAAGATGTGAGGTCAATCATGACGATGATGGACATATCCAAGGAACCGAGCTCAACCGAACAAACACTCTAGAAGATTCAAGCCATATCCAGAGAAGAACTTAATCATTCATAGATATATTCTTATAGTTCTTCTCTCTAGAGTTCTATCTCGTTCCTTATCTAATCTAACCTGATCTTATTGTAATATC
Organism: Lavandula angustifolia; assembly: GCA_028984105.1. Classification (NCBI taxonomy): domain Eukaryota; kingdom Viridiplantae; phylum Streptophyta; class Magnoliopsida; order Lamiales; family Lamiaceae; genus Lavandula; species Lavandula angustifolia. The sequence continues at coordinate 9,485,364 of CM054819.1, read as the reverse complement.
CATAGCTTAGATGAAGGAGTTCATATTTGAACTTGTTCCTTATTGTAAAAGGACTCCTTCATAGTTGGAGAGTTTGTCAAACACTTTAGTTTGATAACCGTGTAAACTGAGACTTGCTCAGTATAAATTCCAAGACGCGGCTTTATCCTGTGTACAAGTTGACTGAGACTATCTCAGTATAATAAATAGCCTCCTGATCTTTTCAGGACAGTAGACGTAGGATCGTTTGATATCCGAACCACTTTAAAAACTGTGTTGATTTATTGTCGCTCTGCTTAATTGTTCACTTGCATAAAACTGACTTTAAATCAAATAGCATAAAAACGGTGTTTTCAGACTTAGACGAATATTCTTTTGGGCCTACTCTTCCGCACTCGAAACCTCGATATCGAACTACTTTGTTCTCTCGATCCGAATTGTAGACCGTACTCAGTAGAAGGATTCTCTGCCCACGCGTTCAGCAGTACTGACTGTCGCGCTCGTTGCTGAACTTTGACTCAGGTGTATTCCACACCTGAAGACTCGTCTACTCTCGGGACCAACAATTGGTATCAGAGCACACGGTGTTCTTCTGATCAAAGCGCACAGTGTTTTTCTAATCAAACCACACGATGTACTTCTGATCAAAGTGCAAGGTGTTCTTCTGATCAGAGCTCTGGTCTAACTGAACTGATCCTGAAAAACCGTTTTCTCAGCATGCGCATATTGCATAATCTTCATAGCATCCTATACCATGTTCTTAATGTTAGATAATTCAGGTATAAGGACTTTGAAGAGATCTTAATGGTTGAGCGACTACTGAAGGACAGAAAAGCTCCGATCAGCTGGCTGATAGGTTTGTCCAAGGGGGAACTCGACACGCAGAATCTACAACCCCTCAAACAAGGAATGAACAGAAGATGTAAACACCTCAGCCCAGCTATCAAAGGAAGATCCAATGTTCAAGCCCCAAAACACCCAGATCCAACTCAGGGGGAACCAAGAGGTCGAAAAGGCCTACAGATCAGATCCTCAGTGTCTATCAATTAGATCTGTAGTGTCCAAGATTTCAGAGCATGTTCTTATCTTTCAACACTCACACACACTTCACTGATATATATCTATGTGTCTCGTAATTATGTGCCACTTGCCCAGGGGGAAGTTGTCAGACTTATGTCTTATGTTTTAGGGGATTTGGTATCATGATTAAAAGGGGGAACTGTATTGATTAGATTAGTAGTTGCATGTAGGAAGTTTTTAGGAGAAGTTTGTAGAAGTTTTGGCATCATCAAATAGGGGGAAATTGTTGGGAATTAGGTTCACTACGATAGATTTGAAGATCCCAAAACCCTAGCTGGATGATGAGCTTTCGATATTGTTATATCTTAACTGAGTTCACCATGTTAGGAGCTCAGTAGACTAGCTAAACTTCAACAGCTGTGCATTCAGTAGAAGACTCAGTAAATACTGGACTCAGCAGGAGCGGTAATCGAAAGGAGTCGGGCCGAACTGAACTCCGCAGGAGTAGTTCACTTACTCAGAGTTGATCTTCAGTAAAGCAGACTCAGCAGAAGTTATCTACTGAATCAAGATCAGACTCAGCAACGGTCGGTCAGTTACTTTAACTGACCATGGACTTCAGAAGAACAAATTCAGTAGAGTTGTCCGAGGTCGTACATCTGAGAAGTCAGCTTCGGTATCACCTTGAAGTCCGAATAGGTCTCAACCACTCTACGTACCTCGACCCAATGACAAGCGACCGGTGGCGAGTCTCCGACATAAAGCTGCAAGTCAACCACTTTCATTAAAGTTAGTGGACTCTACAAAATTCAAATAAAGCCGTTTGCTACCCCATAGAGTGACACTTGGCATCGTCCTCTCCAACGGACATATGCCTAGGTCACCTCTATAAATAGAGAAGAGTCTTCACGCAGAGCGTAAGATGTGAGGTCAATCATGACGATGATGGACACATCCAATGAACCGAGCTCAACCGAATAAACACTCTAGAAGATTCAAGCCATATCCAGAGAAGAACTTAATCTTTCATAGATATATTCTTATAGTTCTTCTCTCTAGAGTTGTATCTCATTCATTATCTAATCTAAGCTGATCTTATTGTAATATCTATAGCTTAGATGAAGGAGTTCATATTTGAACTTGTTCCTTATTGTAAAAGGACTCCTTCATAGTTGGAGAGTTTGTCAAACACTTTAGTTTGATAACCGTGTAAACTGAGACTTGCTCAGTATAAATTCCAAGACGCGGCTTTGTCCCGTGTACAAGGCCGACCGAGACTATCTCGGTATAATAAATAGCCTCCCGATCTTTTCGGGGACGGTGGGACGTAAGGGACGTTTGATATCCGAACCATTTTAAAAATTGTGTTGATTTATTGTCGCTCTGCTTAATTGTTCACTTGCATAAAACTGACTTTAAATCAAATAGTATAAAAACAGTGTTTTCAGACTTAGACAAATATTCTTTTGGGCCTACTCTTCCGCACTCGAAACCCCGATCTTGAACTCTTTGTTCTACCGACCGAATTCGGCAGACCGTACTCAGAGAAGGATTCTCTGCCCACGCGTTCCGCAAGACCGACCGTCGCGCTCGTTGCTTGAACTTTGACTCGGGTGTATTCCACACCTGAAGACTCGTCTACTCTCGGGACCAACAATTGGTATCGAGCACACGGTGTTCTTCGATCAAAGCGCAGCGGTGTTTTTCTAATCAAACCACACGATGTACTTCTGATCAAAGTGCAAGGTGTTCTTCTGATCAGAGCTCTGGTCTAACTGAACTGATCCTGAAAAACCGTTTTCTCAGCATGCGCATATTGCATAATCTTCATAGCATCCTATACCATGTTCTTAATGTTAGATAATTCGGGTATAAGGACTTTGAAGAGATCTTAATGGTTGAGCGACTACCGAAGGACGTAAAAGCTCCGATCACCGGGCCGATAGGTTTGTCCAAGGGGGAACTCGACACGCGAGAATCTACAACCCCTCAAACAAGGAATGAACGAGAAGATGTAAACACCTCGGCCCGGCTATCAAAGGAAGATCCAAGGTTCAAGCCCCAAAACACCCGGATCCAACTCGGGGGGGGAACCAAGAGGTCGAAAAGGCCTACGGATCGGATCCTCGGTGTCTATCAATTAGATCTCGTAGTGTCCAAGATTTCGAGCATGTTCTTATCTTTCAACACTCACACACACTTCACTGATATATATCTATGTGTCTCGTAATTATGTGCCACTTGCCCAGGGGGAAGTTGTCAGACTTATGTCTTATGTTTTAGGGGATTTGGTATCATGATTAAAAGGGGGAACTGTATTGATTAGATTAGTAGTTGCATGTAGGAAGTTTTTAGGAGAAGTTTGTAGAAGTTTTGGCATCATCAAATAGGGGGAAATTGTTGGGAATTAGGTTCACTACGATAGATTTGAAGATCCCAAAACCCTAGCTGGATGATGAGCTTTCGATATTGTTATATCTTAACTGAGTTCACCATGTTAGGAGCTCAGTAGACTAGCTAAACTTCAACAGCTGTGCATTCAGTAGAAGACTCAGTAAATACTGGACTCAGCAGGAGCAGTGTACTGAAAGGAGTCAGTCGAACTGAACTCCGCAGGAGTAGTTCACTTACTCAGAGTTGATCTTCAGTAAAGCAGACTCAGCAGAAGTTATCTACTGAATCAAGATCAGACTCAGCAACGGTCGGTCAGTTACTTTAACTGACCATGGACTTCAGAAGAACAAATTCAGTAGAGTTGTCCGAGGTCGTACATCCGAGAAGTCGGCTTCCGTATCACCTTGAAGTCGAATAGGTCTCAACCACTCTCGTACCTCGACCCAATGACAAGCGCCCGGTGGCGAGTCTCCGACATAAAGCTGCAAGTCAACCACTTTCATTAAAGTTAGTGGACTCTACAAAATTCAAATAAAGCCGTTTGCTACCCCATAGAGTGACACTTGGCATCATCCTCTCCAACGGACATATGCCTAGGTCACCTCTATAAATAGAGAAGAGTCTTCACGCAGAGCAGAAGATGTGAGGTCAATCATGACGATGATGGACACATCCAATGAACCGAGCTCAACCGAATAAACACTCTAGAAGATTCAAGCCATATCCAGAGAAGAACTTAATCTTTCATAGATATATTCTTATAGTTCTTCTCTCTAGAGTTGTATCTCATTCATTATCTAATCTAAGCTGATCTTATTGTAATATCTATAGCTTAGATGAAGGAGTTCATATTTGAACTTGTTCCTTATTGTAAAAGGACTCCTTCATAGTTGGAGAGTTTGTCAAACACTTTAGTTTGATAACCGTGTAAACTGAGACTTGCTCAAGTATAAATTCAAGGCCCGGCTTTGTCCCGTGTACAAGCTGACTGAGACTATCTCGGTATAATAAATAGCCTCCTGATCTTTTCAGGACAGTGGACGTAGGGACGTTTGATATCCGAACCATTTTAAAAATTGTGTTGATTTATTGTCGCTCTGCTTAATTGTTCACTTGCATAAAACTGACTTTAAATCAAATAGTATAAAAACAGTGTTTTCAGACTTAGACAAATATTCTTTTGGGCCTACTCTTCCGCACTCGAAACCTGATACTGAACTACTGTTCTACTGACTGAATTCAGTAGACCGTACTCGCAGAAGGATTCTCTCGCCCACGCGTTCGGCCAGCATCGATCGTCGCGCGCTCGTTCTTGAACTTTGACTCAGGTGTATTCCACACCTGAAGACTCGTCTACTCTCGGGACCAACAATTGGTATCAGAGCACACGGTGTTCTTCTGATCAAAGCGCACAGTGTTTTTCTAATCAAACCACACGATGTACTTCTGATCAAAGTGCAAGGTGTTCTTCTGATCAGAGCTCTGGTCTAACTGAACTGATCCTGAAAAACCGTTTTCTCAGCATGCGCATATTGCATAATCTTCATAGCATCCTATACCATGTTCTTAATGTTAGATAATTCAGGTATAAGGACTTTGAAGAGATCTTAATGGTTGAGCGACTACTGAAGGACAAAAAAGCTCCGATCAGCTGGCTGATAGGTTTGTCCAAGGGGGAACTCGACACGCAGAATCTACAACCCCTCAAACAAGGAATGAACAGAAGATGTAAACACCTCAGCCCAGCTATCAAAGGAAGATCCAAGGTTCAAGCCCCAAAACACCCAGATCCAACTCAGGGGGAACCAAGAGGTCGAAAAGGCCTACAGATCAGATCCTCAGTGTCTATCAATTAGATCTCGTAGTGTCCAAGATTTTGAGCATGTTCTTATCTTTCAACACTCACACACACTTCACTGATATATATCTATGTGTCTCGTAATTATGTGCCACTTGCCCAGGGGGAAGTTGTCAGACTTATGTCTTATGTTTTAGGGGATTTGGTATCATGATTAAAAGGGGGAACTGTATTGATTAGATTAGTAGTTGCATGTAGGAAGTTTTTAGGAGAAGTTTGTAGAAGTTTTGGCATCATCAAATAGGGGGAAATTGTTGGGAATTAGGTTCACTACGATAGATTTGAAGATCCCAAAACCCTAGCTGGATGATGAGCTTTCGATATTGTTATATCTTAACTGAGTTCACCATGTTAGGAGCTCAGTAGACTAGCTAAACTTCAACAGCTGTGCATTCAGTAGAAGACTCAGTAAATCTTGGACTCGGCGAGAGCAAGGTGTATCGAAAGGAGTCGGGCCGAACCGAACTCCGCGAGAGTAGTTCACTTACTCGCAGTTGATCTTCGAAAAGCGGCACTCGGCCAGGTTATCTACCGAATCAAGATCGGACTCAAGCAACGGTCGGTCGGTTACTTTAACCGACCATGGACTTCGAAGAACAAATTCGGTAGAGTTGTCCGAGGTCGTACATCCGAGAAGTCGGCTTCAGTATCACCTTGAAGTCTGAATAGGTCTCAACCACTCTCTGTACCTCGACCAATGACAAGCAGCCAGCTGGCAGAGTCTCCGACATAAAGCTGCAAGTCAACCACTTTCATTAAAGTTAGTGGACTCTACAAAATTCAAATAAAGCCGTTTGCTACCCCATAGAGTGACACTTGGCATCGTCCTCTCCAACGGACATATGCCTAGGTCACCTCTATAAATAGAGAAGAGTCTTCACGCAGAGCAGAAGATGTGAGGTCAATCATGACGATGATGGACACATCCAATGAACCGAGCTCAACCGAATAAACACTCTAGAAGATTCAAGCCATATCCAGAGAAGAACTTAATCTTTCATAGATATATTCTTATAGTTCTTCTCTCTAGAGTTGTATCTCATTCATTATCTAATCTAAGCTGATCTTATTGTAATATCTATAGCTTAGATGAAGGAGTTCATATTTGAACTTGTTCCTTATTGTAAAAGGACTCCTTCATAGTTGGAGAGTTTGTCAAACACTTTAGTTTGATAACCGTGTAAACTGAGACTTGCTCAGTATAAATTCCAAGACGCGGCTTTGTCCTGTGTACAAGCTGACTGAGACTATCTCAGTATAATAAATAGCCTCCTGATCTTTTCAGGACAGTGGACGTAGGGACGTTTGATATCCGAACCATTTTAAAAATTGTGTTGATTTATTGTCGCTCTGCTTAATTGTTCACTTGCATAAAACTGACTTTAAATCAAATAGTATAAAAACAGTGTTTTCAGACTTAGACAAATATTCTTTTGGGCCTACTCTTCCGCACTCGAAACCACGATATCGAACTACCGTTCTACCGACCGAATTCATGCAGACCGTACTCGCAGAAGGATTCTCCGCCCACGCGTTCGGCAATCCGATTCAAGAAGATCGACCGTCGCTCGTTGCTGAACTTTGACTCAGGTGTATTCCACACCTGAAGACTCGTCTACTCTCGGGACCAACAGGTTTCGTGTCCTCAAAGTCTATCAACCGGGCGATAAGGAAGCAAGGAGACAAAAATCGTCTCCTAGCTAAGGACGTCCACCTGAAGTGGGCGCAAAATACAAAGTCCAGACGAAGACAGTTGACAGACTGGCCAGTGATATAAAAAAGGTCTCGGAAACTCCAACTCCAAACATTCAGGAGATTATCCAGATTGTGCTCGCCACTCAGAAGGCGGACCTGGCTGCTCAAAGTCAGCAGTTGCTCGAAGCTCAGCATAAATCTTTTTCTGAGCAGCTGACTAAGAGCTTAGCCACTGTCCAAAGGACAATGGATGTGCGGAACAAGATGGCCACCTCCAGCGTGCAGAAAGCCTTGGAAATTCAGGCGGCGGCCCTTAAGCTCATCCAGGCAGATATGACTGCCTCCCTCGATGCATTGCTCCTAAAGCAGAGGCAAGAAACAGCAGCCCAGATTCGACAGATCCGCAAGGATCAAGAGGCTGACTAGGAGCACTACAGTGATGCAGTCGGCGACTTCAACACCACCACCACTTCTATCAAAGACGCTATCTTCAACCTCCAGAAGGAAGTCGCAGCCCTCCGTGTCCTTCTGACCCCGGCTACTGATGATGCCAAAAAGGGGGAAGAAAGGGGCCGAGGCTCAGGTGGCTGGTGAGTCTGAAGTCAGAGAAATCACCAAGGGGGAAGGTTCAGCTGCTCAAGCTGGAACCAGTTCAGTACCCCCTCCCATAGTCCAAATAATCCCAACTGTCCAAACAACTCAGGTGCATGAGCCAACCGGTGGATCGGGCGAAGGATCCTTGGCTCAGCACATTGAAGAGGTTGCAAAATTTGTGGACCAGGAGGACGAGCCCCTGCCACCTCAAAGGCCCGGGAAGGAAAAAGTGATTGAATCTACTCCACCGTCTTCCCCGTCGCCTAAGTTCAAAACTCGAGCAGAGCAAGAGGTGTTCGATAAAATGGTTGCTCAGAAGCTCCAAGACGAGTTGGATTATGAAAGACAGTTGGAGGAAGAGGTACAAAAGGCCAAGAAGAAGAGAAATCCAGTGGCCAAGAGCCAAGCTAAGAAGCTCTTGGAAGAGCAGAAGAAAAAGAAGGCTCAAGATGAGCAGGCTGACTCTGATACTGACAATCTGCCCCTCGCTCAGAGGATGAAGAAACTTCCAACACTTACTCCTGAGCAGGAGGCAGAGGATAGAGAAACCTGGGAGGCTACGCAGCAAGGACTGAATCTCCGAAGAGGAGATACTAGAGCTGCGGCCCTTAGGGAGAAGAAGAGGTTGGAAGACTTGGCAAAGATTATAGAGCTTACTGACAAAATTGCCAAGGAACCAATCCTCGACTGGAAGAAACAGGTGCCCAGGACTTCCAAGTTCTTCAGGCGAGGCGCGCCAAAAGCTGCTTATCTGAAGAAATCTCCGCATCGCCATGTTGACAAGTGGATTCCCTGGAACCTAAACGAGGAATGGGAGGAGCTGAGGATTGATTTCATTAAGGTATACTACGTATGGCAGTGCTATCCTGCTGAGGTACCGGCGGCTGATCTCTTCAACGAATTCATTCATCAGTACGACGCCAACCTCAGAGCACAAATTCAGATTATTTTATTCAAGGAAAAGCTGCCACTCGTTGCCCCTGCCTACAGACAGCTGACTCCACCCATGACCTCTCGAGGAGTCTTATGTACGAAAGAGATTGAAGATGAGGTCGACGCTGCTGCACGCCACCATGATCTTGATCCTTTGCAGTCGAGCGATCTCGAGGATATCCAGACCCTTCGTGCCAGAATCTACAGATCTTATCGTTTGGATCCTCCTGCTGCCAAGTCTGCTGATTTCAAGAGCAAGATTAAGAAGTACAGGCGATAGCAATAGTTCTCTCTCTCTGTATAGAAGATAGGACTGATTGTAATCATTTCTAATATATATATCAGTACCTTTCTTCTGGCCAGACAACTACTCATTGTCTTACGGCTTTGTTTATTTTACTTTATCACGACTGATCACTGAAGTGATCTGACACACACACACATAACCGTTTTTCTCTGATATGCCTATCTTTCAACTGCTGTCTGCCATGTTTTATTTGCTCAGTTTTACTGAAGTTTTTTTTTCTTATGTCAGTCATTTGGGACTTAAAGTCTTAGAATCTATAGTGGTTTTGACATCATCAATTAGGGGGAAATTATTGGGTTATGAGTCAGTGGTTTGTCTTAACAACCACTTAGAGGATAGTTAGTATTATTTTATCAGTAGTTCTTGTAATAGCACCTATATGTTTATCGGTAATGGGGGAAATCATAGTCTTTCATTACTATGGAATTGAAGATCCCAAAACCGTCTTGTATCCTTTGTGTAGTGTCCATAGGATTAGATGATGTAATAGGCTAGACGGATTATATTTTCATTATCGTTTTTGTCTAAGTCCTGTACGGGGTAAGTGTTGGATTGATCTTCAGTAGGAAGTTACTTTCCAAAACCCCACGTCATCATTGTAAGAGCTTGTGTTCACAGGTCATCAGCTGACTTTGCTCAGTAGAAGACATCTAATCAGCTGACCTACATCAGTAGAAGAACACATTATTCAAGCTCAGTACCTTCAGAGTCTTCAGCTGATCCCGCTCAGTAGAAGTTCTGTTTTCAGCAAACTCAGACGAAGAAGACAGAGATCATATCAGGTCTACTGTGTCCGACAGGAAACGACCCATCTTTTAACATCTTTCGAAAGTCAGCAGAAGATTATTCGAGGATAAGTGAGAGTCAACTCTGATGAAGAACGATGTCTGACAAGTCTCACCTACCACAAACCTCGACTAATGAGAAGCAGTCTAAGCTCTACCTACTCTGACCAACTAAAGCTGCTCTCATGCACAGTAATCAACAACTCTGCTGCAACATTTCGAACTTATGGCCGTTTTCCTTGGACGTTTGTGACCCGTGGCTTCGTCCTCTTCAACGGACAAATGCCTGGGTCACAACTATAAATAGAGAAGCATTTCCGAGCTCCAGGCACGGGATATCAAAGGGATTACACGCTCAATATTTCGAAAACACTCTAACGCCTTTCACGAAGATCCAGCGAAGAACTTGCTTATTAGAATATTTCTAGTTCTTCTCTCTAGAGTTATTTCTTTAGATCCCTCTTCTCTATCTAAGCTCAATCTTTCATATCTATAGCTTAGAACCTTCGAAGGAGTTCACATTTCGTGACTGTTCTTATTGTAAGAACTCCTTCATAGCTTAGAAGGGTCTGTCCAGTGCACAGATACCTTGTTGAGGCTTGCTCAGATTAATCAACAAGACCTCCTGTTAAGCAGGACCGTGGATGCAGACCTTGTGTATCCGAACCACGTTAAAAATTGCGTGTGTCATTTACTGTTTTATTGCACTGCATTCAAAATCATCTTACAAACTCATACTTTGCATAAAACGTATTTGAAAAGTGCACTAGCCAAAATAATTTGGTTTGCGAAAAACACGTTTTCAAATCGAGACGAAGTCTATCGGGCCCTACACACTTATCCGCACTAAGTCTCCGACTGAGAATCAATACTGACAAAAGTCAGTAGGAGAGACTCAGTAGCTGACTCACTCTGACCCACGATCAGAAGGTTACTATTTGGCACTGTTCATCAGTCGCAACCTACAGCTCAGCTGTCCTTCGCATTTGAGAAAAAGAAACTTGTACTCAGGTGTATTCCCCCCTACACCTGACACTCGTCTCCGGACCAACATAGACACAATTGAAGTCTCTTTTAATTTGCACTGAGACTCATCATGATTAATTTATTTTAATGTATTTAATCCAGCAAACCCTTTACCATTATTAGTAGAAATATTGCATTAATTTCAGTTTGGGTTTCAAAACCGCTAGAGCTAAACCGGAACCGAATTATCCATAAACGATTTTAGTTAAAAATCATCAGTTCTGATTTTAGTTTCAGGGTTTTGCGGTTTTTCCATTTATTTATTTATAACTATTATTTTCTAAATTACAGTGAAATCATTATAAGATAAAAATATTAAGCTTTTGATTTGAAAGAAATCAAAAAATCAACTATAAACATAAAATAATTCGTTTTTGTTCATTAATAAAGTTATCCTTTTTATTATTAATCAATGAAAGGACATAAATATTTTTACCTCTAATTTAATTCCCCTTAGTATTAATTTCAATGCCATAACTGCAAACCATTAAATTTTGGTACCAAACGTATCTATAGACAAAAAGATCACATGTTTGTACATGTAATTATTTTCCCTATTTTTTTCATTTTCTTCCCTTTATACCTTTCGTTTGTTATCAACGGTCAGCTACGCGGTGAAACGACGACTCCAGGGTATTCAACAAACCTACTAAATAATGGTAATGTTGGGTGGGGTCAGCCCACTTGGGTTGGTTTTCCACTACCTCCCACTACCTTAATTGACAAAAGTGGGAGTAAAAAAGAAAGATCACTTTATCTTTGTGAAAAAAAAAAGAAAAGGTAGAAGACGAAAGGTTTTTTTGTTTTTCTCTTCTTTGTTGTTTTTTAGCAGAAGAACACGAAAGGTCACTGTCCTCCTTCTCCACAATCTGTTGTGGATTTGTCTTCGTGATCTCGATTCATCTACCGATCCAATTTGGGAGCTCAAGTTGGTAATGTATTTCCAATTCTATAGATTGTAGATTGGATATACCTTGTGTTGTTTTGTTGGTAGATTGATTGTTGTTGATATCGTCCGGAGTCACCGGATTGATTTGTGTAACTCTTCATCATCATATTGGAGTTATTTTGTCTGGACTAGGTCCCGTGGTTTTTCCCAGTTGGGTTTTCCACGTAAAAATTCTTGGTGTTCTTGTGCATTTAATTTCCGCAACATATTATTATTATTGGTGAATTGGTCTATCTTGTTTTAATCAGTGGATTGGGAAATTCGGAATTGTTTCCGCTACTGGTATCAGAGCAAGGTTGAATACTGATTAAAATGGAGGATACAGATAGTGGTTGTATGATTAAGTTGAATGCAACTAACTTTTCAACTTGGAAGTCTAGAATGGAGGACTACTTATATTGTAGAGATTTGTATGATCCTGTTCTAGGAGATTCAGCAAAGCCGAAAGATATGGCTGATGAAAAATGGACCACTATGTTGGGTGATGATTCAATCCTCAGCATGATCATACTTGTGGGAAATGATTCTATCTTCTATACTGAATCACGCTCAGTAGCCTCGTGCTCTGAACTGTTGAGAAGATTTGAAGATCCCAAAACCCTATCTGATTGGTGAACCATTCCTTTGTATTCGTATTTGTCTCTGAGGTTTCAGACTCAGTAGACACTCTGCTCTGGTCAAGGCGCTCAGTAGCTCATCAGCCTCAGCACCAGTGTAGAACACTCAGTGAATACTCGGACTCGGCGAGAGCAAGATATGCGAGAGAGTCAGTTGAACTGAACTCAGCAGGAGTAGTTCACTGGACTCAGAGCTGATTTTCAGTAGACCCTTCTCAGCTGTCTATCTACTGAATATAAAATCAGACTCAGCATCGGGCCGACGTCTTCCGAACTGCTCCGAATCTTTTGATAAGCTATCAGTGTTGTCAAGTACGAGGAAGAGAGAAGTCAACTTCAGTTGCCTCGAAGTTTGTTCTGTCTCAACCACCATATCCACCTCGACAAATGACAAGCATACACGTGTCGTCTCACCTACTAAAGCTACAGTCAACATATTTCCGTAAAAGGTGGGAAAGTACACTGTTACCTACAAAAAAGAGCCGTTTGCTACCACAAAAGAGGGAAAAAGAAGAAGATCGTCTCCAACGGATCTATTCTTCTCTCCACTCTATAAATAGAGGGATCATTCAAGATTTGAAGCTCACCTAGACAAACACACCCACTACCCAAGAACACATAACACCAAGAAACGCACAGAGCATTCAAACGAGCGAAATTAACGACTAAGTCTTCCTCAAGAATCAACCGAGTTATCTCCGGCGAAAGACTACATACAGCTCAAAAGGAACCAAGCTGAACCGACATAAGCTTCTAGTATCCAAGCGACTAACACGAACCTATAGCTAAACCCTCAGCTGTTCGTCGCTCTAGATAGCTACATTCTCGTTCCTTATCCCTCTAACCCTAAGCTCACTTGTTATATCCATAGCTTAGACGAAGGAGTTCACATTTGAACCCAATCCTTATTGTATAAGGACTCCTTCATTGTTGGAGAAGTTTGTCAAACACTTAAAGTTTGATAGAATTGTAAACTGGGACTTGCTCAGTATAATCCCCAAGCCACGGCTTTGTCCAGTGTACAAGCTGACTGAGACTAACTCAGTATAATAAATAGCCTCCTGATCTATCGGGACAGTGGACGTAGGATTGTTGATATCCGAACCACTTTAAAAATATCTCGTGTCGTTTACTTACTTGTTTCATTGATTTTACCGTGCATACCGAACATCATATTTAAAATCGATTTAACCGTCTCGAGATTCGAACTTCTTATCTACCGAACCGAGACTTGCATAAAACGTTTTCCTCATTAAAACCGATTTGGGCCTACACAATTCCGCACACCGAACTCTCACCGATCGATACCGAATTCGACCTAGTCGGTTAGCGGATCTCGACCGAGTCGGCACTCTTTTAGCCTTTAACACGATTCGTAACGGTTATGCCGGTCCGCCGAACTATTTTAGTACGGCACCTTCCTGAATAGGACTGTTCGTGTTCGAAAGTTGAGAAATTTGGATTCAGGTGTATTCACCCCCCCCCCTCTACACCTGAACTCACTCACGGGACCAACATACTATGCACAAGAAAACAGTTGGAAACATTATAAAGTGGATTGGACAAAGTATATTCCAACACTTTGCTAATGAAACCAAAGCGGATGAGTTGTGGAAGAAGTTGGAAAATATGTATGAACGGAAATCTGGTTTGAACAAGGCTTCGTGTTTGAAGCAAATTGCTCGTATAAGATATATTGATGGCTCAGATATGAATGAGCATTTGAGTACTTTCCAGGGTTTGATAAATCAAGCAACCAATTTGAAGCTAAATTTGGATGATGAAACGACGGCTTTGTTCTTATTCAATTCATTGCCGGATAGTTGGGACACGATGGTTGTCTCTATCACTAATTCAGCTCCAAATGGTGTATTGACGATGTCCTTAGCAAAAGAGGCCGTGATGAATGAAGAATTTAGAAGGAGAGAACAAGGATTCAACAATGAACCCCAGGCCTTGGTTTCTGAAAAGAAAGAACGAAGGGGGAGAAGCAGGAGCAGAGGACCCCACAACAAGCAGAATAAATCCAGGGGAAAATCCGAGTCGAAGAAAAATATTGAGTGCTATTATTGTCATAAGATGGGTCACTGTAAGAGTGACTGCAGAATTTTGAAGGCAAAGTCTGGTGATCAAAAGGGCAAAGCTAAGATGGCTGAAAAAGAAGAAGAAGACACTACAGGAGTAGTGGCAGCAGATGATGATGATTTGTTTGTACCATGTGATGATGGTACTGTGAATGCTACTTGCCACGATACTGATTGGCTAGTAGATTCTGGTGCTTCCTATCATGTCTCTATACACAGGCATTTCTTCTCTACCTATACCAGCGGTGATTTTGGCTATGCCAAGATGGGAAATGAGTCCAAGTGCAAAGTTATTAGCATTGGAGATATATATCTTGATATGGATACTGGTTGTCAGTTGGTTTTGAAGAATGCTAGGCATATTCCCAGTATGCGTTTGAATCTTATTGCTACAGGAAAACTTGATGATGATGGTTTCACTAGCACAAAAGGTGGAGGCAGATGGATGCTTACGAGAGGAAATCTCATTGTTGCCAGAGGAAAGAAAAGGAATACTCTCTACTGGGCTCGTGTGAGGTTAAGCAAGGGAGAGATAAATCCAGTTCGTGATTGCTCTATAGATCTTTGGCACAGACGACTGGGACATATGAGTGAGAAGGGGATTCAGACACTTGTTCGAAAGAAGCTTCTACCTGAAGTACAAGGTACTACTCTTAAACCTTGTATTGATTGCATCTATGGAAAACAACATAGAGTTGCATTTAAGAGTAAACCTCCATCTAGGAAGTCGAG
>CM054819.1:8656438-8869891 GCA_028984105.1 Lavandula angustifolia | reverse complement strand
GTATATAAGGAAAAGAAAATGTAATATTCCATACAAGAGTTATGATACACTCCTTGGTCACCTGTTTTATTATGGATTTAATAGGTTTAGTCTCTAATGTCCCTTTAGGTCGGTTTTTGCTTCCTCTCACAGGCCGCAACCTTGTATGTGACAGAAAAATCCCAATTTTGCCATCAAACTTAGTTGTACCATCTTCGGCAAATACAGTGCCTAGCTACGCACACATGAACATCACTTTATGTATGAATTTCTTATTTTGACAAGACCTATGTGGCTCCGCCTTTGTAGGGGTTAGATAGAATCTATGGGCAACCTTACTTAGATAGAACCATTTCTTATCGATGTGCACCGTGTTTTGCATACTCTTGAACTTAAGGCTTTTTATGACTGTATCAAATTCTAATGACTCAAGTGAAAACTGTAACCTTTCTAATTGGTTTTGTATTGTCAAGAAGGCTTTATTGAACTAGAATGAGCTTTTACCATGTTTAACCCACCTCCACAACGTTGATTTTCTACAATCTATGCCATTTGCTAGCTTCCTTATAGTGGCGCTCTTCCGCACACCCAACCTCTCTATTGTTGCTAAATAAATATGCATTGTCTTATTATATTTTGCATTTTTCTTTATGGAATGTAAGTACATTGTGTGCCCCTAATTTGTCCTGTTTCTTGATCTGCGGCCCACAATCGTCTAACGGTCTTCGAACACCAGTTGAAATTAGTTGGGATAAGGATTCAATAGATGAATTTATAGATTTGAAGATCCCAAAACCCCTGACTGAATGATATACCTTCGTCCTGTAATAGCTCGGTTGTTAGGAACTCGCAGGCTAGAGTTCGAAGGCTGCAGAGTTCGGTAGAAGACCTTTCACTCGACTGATGGACTTAGGATCGAAGAAGTCGGTTGGTCGCCCGACCACCAACTAAATCGCACGAGGAATTCATGCCACATGCATTTATACTCGGAAGAACGTCGGTAGGAAGTCACTTCGAGTTGAAGGTCCGAGGATTCGGAGGAAGTCAACCTTGATGTTTGACAAGTCTCACCTACCAATCTACCTCGACCAATAACGAGCCAACAACAACTTATCTTTTCCGACAAAAAGTTTGCTCCCGCATGAAAAAGAGGCGAATCTCTACAATGCACCAACTCATCAACGTTAAAATTTAAGGGAGCCGTTTTCCTTTTCGTTTTGACACCTGGCTAGACCTCCCTCCAATGGATCTATTCACCATCGAGTACTATATAAGAGAAGTCTTCATGCAGAGACACCACCGGGAACCCATGCTATTCACACACAAAACTCTTAACACTCTCATTCGAAGAATCCAGTGAAGAACTAACATTCACAGAAGAACCCTTTAGTTCATCACTTAGAGTTATATTTGTTCCCCTTCTCTTATCTAAGAAAGCTTTATTGTAATATCTTTAGCTTAGAAACCTCGAGGAAGTTCACATCTTTGTGAAACTGTTCTTATTGTAAGAATTTCCTCTTAGTTGGAGAAGACTCAAACTCTTTAAGTTTGAAACCCTTGTAAAATTCACTACGACTATAAGTAGAGAATCTGTCCTGCGAACATATCACTAAGAACTTGCTCAGTATAAGCTTCAAGTTGTATCTGTCTTGAGAACAGATCACTGAGACTTGCTCAGTATAAATATAACAAGTAACCTGCTTTGGTCAGGACATTGGACGTAGGACCCAGTGTGTCCGAACCACTTTAAAAATTTGCTGTGTTGATTTACTGCTTTCCTTAACTGATCATATTGCATTAAAACTGTATTTCATCAAACTCAGCATAAAATCGATTTTCTAATCGAGAAGTTCAATGGGCCTACACTTCCACACACAACTCTAATACTGAACGAGTGTTCGATTGACTCAAGTTAGTAGAGCTGAACTCAGTAGAAGAATTTCTTGCCCACGCGATCTGAAAGTATATTTGGCTGTCTGACTCAGTTCTGTAGCAAACTCAGCTAGAGTTAACTTTCGCGTTTGAGAAATGAATTTTTATTCAGGTGTATTCACCCCCCCTCCCCGCTCTACACCTGAACCACGTCTCAAGACCAACAATTGGTATCGAGCGGAGTGTTCTTAATCGATCATTGTTTTCTAAAAACTGTTCTATCTCGAACAAAGATGCTAGAAAACCCGTTTTCACTGCATCTTGAATCTCTTCATTACATCGTATATCCGATCTTTCAATGGCTGATATTTCAGGGATTAGGACGGTACCCATGTTCTCAACAAAAAACTATGCTGTAACGCCCCAATTTTCAAATACTTAACTAGGGACGCTACTTCATGCTTAACATGCTTATTTCAATTCTTTCAAAACATTTTCACCTAAAAGAATTGTTGGGTGATGATTCTATCCTCAGCATAGTCTTACTTGGTGGGAAATGATTCTATCTTCTATACTGAACCATGCTCAGCATCCTAGTGCTCTGATTATTGAGAAGATTTGAAGATCCCAAAACCTTATCTGATTGGTGAACCATTCCATTGTAATCGTTTTTTTGTCTCCGAGGTTTCGCACTCGGTAGACACTCGCTCCGATCAAGGCGCTCGAAGATTATCCGCCTTAACACCGAAGTAGAAGACTCGGATATCTTGGACTCGACAGAGCAAAGATATCTCGAAAGAATCGATAGAAGCTGGACTCATTGGAGCAAGATATCGAAAAGAGTCGAGAGAACTGGACTCGGCAGAGCAAGCCATCGAACTCGGAGCTGATCTTCGTAGACTTTACTCGCCTATTTACCTACAAAATACGGGATCGGACTCGGCATCGGTAGACGGTCTTCGAACTGTCAAATACTTTTGAAAAACAATCGCATTATCATACACGAGGAAGAGAGAAGTCGCTTCGCCAGTTTGCCTTGAAGTCTCGTCTTTGTCTCAACCACTCTATCCGCCTCGACGAATGACAAGAACACACGTGTCTTCTCACCGCTAAAGCCGCAAATCAACCCTTTACCTAAAAAAGGTGGGAAAGCACACTGTTACCTACTTCAAAAGAGCCGTTTGCTACCAAAAGAGAGAGAAAGAAGAAGATAGTCTCCAACGGATCTTTTCCAATCTCTGCTCTATAAATAGAGGGACATTTCAAGAAGAGAGAAGTGCATAAGCTTAAACGACGAAAACATACACAAACATTAAAACGAGCTAGAACCAGAAAACCCTAAGTATTCCGCAAGAACTTGAAGATCTATCTCCGGCGAAAGACTACCTTCTCAGCTCATAGGGAACCAAGCTAAACTGTTAGAAGAGCCTCTAGTATCCAAATCGACGATACACGAACCTAAAGCTTATTTCAGTTGTTCGTCGATCTAGAAGCTACATTCTCATTCCCTATCCCTCTAACCCTAAGCTCAACCGAATATACTTATAGCTTAGACGAAGGAGTTCATATTTGAACCCAATCCTTATTGTAAAAAGACTCCTTCATAGTTGGAGAAGTTTGTCAAACACTTTAGTTTGATGCCTTTGTAAACTGGGACTTGCTCAGTATAATCCCCAAGCCACAGCTTTATCCTGTGCACAAGCTGACTGAGACTAACTCAGTATAATAAATAGCCTCCTGAACTTTCGGGACAGTGGACGTAGGATCGATTGATATCCGAACCACTTTAAAAATCTGTGTCTCGTTATTGCTTTCTGATTACTGTTGCATTGATTTTACTGTTCATACTGAAAATCTTCTTTAAAATCATACAACTGTCTCAGCATACTGAACTGTCTACTTGGTGAACTAAGACTTGCATAAAACGGTTTTCCACTCAACTGATTAGGGCCTACACTTTTTCGCACCGCTGAACTCTACCTGTTTGATACTGAATTCGACTCGCCGCCTAGCGAGATCTCAGTAGAGTCAGACTCGTTCTTTAAGACTCTTTGCCACACACGATTCAGAACAACTATTTGGTCTGCTGAATTATTTCAGTACGGCACTTTCCTGAACAGGACTGTTCGTGTTCGAAGTTGAGAAAATCGGATTCAGGTGTATTCACCCCCCCCCTCTACACCTGACCGTACACTCGGGACCAACAATTAGTATCAGAGCGGGAGTTCTTTAAGACTCTTGTTATCTTGAAACTGGTCTACTTGAACGGATCCTGAAAATCGTTTTCACTACATATCACTCTACATTCATATCATTATTTTTATATGGCTGATATGTCAGGGATAAGAATGGTACCCATGTTCTCGGTAGAGAATTATGGAGTATGGAGAGTCAGAATGGAAGCACATCTGACATCCTTCCATGATAGTATGACTGAAGTGCTTGAAGATGGACCTATTGTTCCCATGATCGATAGTGTCGTGACTCAGGCCCCAGCTGAAGGAGGAGGAATGGTGACTGGGAAGAAGATCCCTAAAGACAGAAGTCTCTTCACTCCTGAAGAGAAGAAGCTTCACAACTTAGGCCGAGTCGCCAGAGATGCCATACTGACCACTCTTAGTGATTCTTATCTTGGCAGGGTTCAGGAATGCAAAACGGCAAAGGAACTCTGGGACGCTCTAGCGCTAGTGAGTCGTGGAACTCAGAAAATAAAAGCTAACAACCGGCGCTTGGAACTCCAAAAGCCTGGAAAGTCTCGTCTCTCATGCTCGGTGACAAAATAGAAGATCCGAACGCCGATTTACGAATCTGATGAATTCCATCAATGGGCTAGGAAAGACATTCAGCAACCGAGAAATGAATCTCAAGATACTGAGGGCACTGCCGGATGGACACTGGACACCTTTTGCCACCTTATTGTGACATTCTGATTTAGATGTTGTCTCTCCTGACCATATCTTTTCAGAACTTCAGGCAGAAGAGTTTGAGCTCGACAGACCTCAGCGAAAGCAAAGAGTTGAAGCTGACAATAAAATTGACCATGCCTTCAAAGCATCAGTCAGTCAAGCATCTCCAGCGACAAGCAAGACAACGAGTAAGACTGAACCTTCACTCAATGATCTACAAGAAGGAAGTCTCGCTCAGAAGTACGCGTTGCTCGCTGTGAAGTATCAGAAGGAGAAGGAGAGGCGCAGAAAACTGACTAAAGCATACCGAGACACAAAAGGTAAGTCAGATTATACTCCAAAACGCACTCCTGACTCACAATCTTCTGAATGCAGAAAGAAGGATGACTCAGCACCATCAAAGGATAGTAAAAGCAAAGAAGAAAGAGTCATCACTCGCTACAACTGCAAAAAGCCAGGACACTATCAATATGATTGTCCTGAGCTCAGTAGTGCTGAACGCATAGCACGTAAGGTAAGGAGAGAGAAATTCGCCCAGAAGAGACAATCCTATATTGCAGGCGAGATCTCAGATGACTCAGAAGAAGTCGACTCCTTCATGGACTCATCTGACGATGAAGCAGCTTTCATGGCCTTAGAGCCTGAAGCTAAAGAAACAACTAAAAAGTGCCTAATGGTAGGAGAAGAGGATGAGGTAGACTCTCATGAACCACTTAATTCCTCTTCACAATGCACACACGACAATCGTTTTAAGGTGCGAGATGGGAATTTGGACATCACGACCGCCTATGAAGAATTATTAGATGAACAAATTCAAATGAGTCTGCAGCTCAGGAAGACTCTTCAGGATTGGATACCCCGAAAGTGGAAAATCGAGACTTTCTCGGGAGAGTCAAGCCGCTACCGAAGCCGAAGGACCTGGTGTTGAGACTCGGGGAGGAGATGAACTCTCGATGGCCAAGTCTCAGCATCAAGAAGATCGAATTTCGGTTTTGACCAATGACTTGACTCGTAAAGATACCGAACCGAGTCTACCAAGTAAGAACTGCCGGGACTTGCAGCCAAGCACGACATACTCGAAAAAGAGTGATGATGTCCGGAAGAGCCCGATGACCGAGCGTTACATGGGCGCCGAAAAGAAGCCGGAGGCTATGCTTGCAAGCAACAAGCCCAAGCACCGTAAGGAAGGACTTGGTTTCAACTAGGAAGCTTCCTCATCTCGCCCCCGTACACTCGGAAGTGCGTCTAACCGATAGGTTTGTTCGAGGAGAAACAATCAATGCAAATATTCCGAACCCCTCAAAGAAAGAACTAACAAAAGATGAAAGCACCTCATCCTACGCATCAAGTATTCTTACCGTAAGATCGCAGTACCAAGACACCCCGGGCCTACCAAGGGGGAACTAGCAGAGTTAAGTGGGCCGATCAGGATGGACCACCTCGGTTGACACATCCGACTCAATATGGGTCATATTACTATGATCCTATAGTCGAAGAGGTTCCAAGAGTCGAAAAAGAAGAAAAACACACAAAAGGCAAAGGTCGGCAGTCCACCAACTAAGAAGATCCGGACTCCCGAACCCGCATGCCGCCTAAGAAGTTAGCTTTGACCGATCCAGTGGTCAAGTATGTTGACTCAAGTGGAAAGAAACCGTGCCGAAACCACCGAGGTTGTTAGACAGATTTGGGTTACTAAAACTAACATCTAAGGACCCAAAAACAAAGTAAAGGGTACCCGAATATAATTCGTTTTTGCGTGTGCACAAAGATCCTTGGTATGTGGACAGTGGATGCTCAAGACATATGACTTACCAAATGAACCTACCGAAGAATTATATAGCCGAAGAAGGACCTGACTGAGTTTGGAGACAATGCAAAAGGCTATACAAGAGGATATGGAGCACTCGACATTGGGAACCGCCACAGTTCCTAGAGTATCATATGTTGAAGGACTTTAGCATAATCTTCTCTCTGTTAGTCAATTCTGTGATAACTCGAATAGAGTGATTTTTGACACTGGTTTGTGTGATGTCATTGATAAATCCACAGGGAAAACAGTGTTAGCAGGTTTGAGTAAAAAGAATATATATGTAGCTGACTGGAACTCAGCAGAACCTGAAGCTTGTCTGTTGGCGAAGAACGACAACCGTACAGGATGGCTTTGGCATAGGAGACTCAGCCACCTCAACTTCAAAAAGCTCAACAAACTAGCAAGGAACACTCTAGCAAGAGGACTGTCGAATGAAGTATTCAGCAAAGACACTCAGTGTGAAGCATGTCTGAAGGGAAAGCAAACAAGGAATTAAAATCCACCTGTTCCATCTCCTTCCACTGATGGAATCCTTCAGTTGCTACATATGGATTTGTTCGGTCCAGTCTCTCCAGTGACGATCAGAGGCAAGAAATATGCTTTAGTGGTCATCGATGACTACTCGCGCTACACATGGGTCATATTCATTGCCAACAAGTCTGACGTCAAAACAGAGTTACCAACGCTTCTGAAAAAGCTCAGCGTCGAGAAGAACACCAAGATAATCAAAATTCGTTCTGACAGAGGAACTGAGTTCCTTAATTCCATGGTAGAGGAGTTCGCAAAAACGTAAGGAATTGAGCATGAGACATCTGGCCGCGCGCACCCCTCGCCAGAACGGGGTTGCTTCGAATGAAAGAATCGCACACTCAAAGAAGAAGAAGAACTCTACTCGCAGACTCGGGACTCCCAACCGACTTCGGGCGTAAGCAACCGACACCGCATGTTATACTCCGAACCAATCTCTACTGACAAAGCAGCATAAGAGAACACCATATGAACTATGGAACTGCAGGAAGCCTTCTTTATCTTATTTCCATATCTTTGGTTGTTCATGCTTTATCCACAATAATGGGAAAGATCAGCTGAAGACTTTTGATAGCAAGTCGGATCAGGGAGTTTTCTTAGGATACTCTCGGGTCAGCAAAGCTTTCAGAGTATTCAACTATCGGACTCTTTGCGTGGAGGAAAGCCCTCATGTTGTTTTTAAGGAGTTTGCTACTGAAGACAGGAGCAATAACTCTAACTCTAAATCTGAGGACATCAGTAAGCAGCTACAGGATCTAAGCTTAAAAGACAAACCTGAAAAGATCTAGCTATGTTGGGATGATGATTCAGACGAAGAAACTAAAGACAAGTCTACTGAATCTCAACCAGCAGAGCAAGTAGCTGAACAGATTGACTCTCCTGAAGAGAGTCAATCCCAGGTAACTCAGGTCGATGAGGAAACCTTAGAGGTAACTGAGACCACTACTGAGAGTAACAACTCAGGGGGAACATCTATTAATGTTCCTGAGCTAAATGCCCCTGAACCTGGAAACTCAGTAGATCACACTCTCATTACTGAATTGCTTCAATCTCAGAATAGTACGACTGAAATTCCTAACTCACCTACTATCTATGTTGATCAAATTTTAGATGAAGAGCTGAAACATCGTAGATCGTGGCTAGATGCTCACACTCCTGATCTAATCATTGGAGATCCTTCAGCAAAAGTCAAGACAAGATCCAGATTCTGTCAAGGAAAGGAGCTGAATCAGTTCACGAGAAACGAAGTTTGGGAGCTTGTTAACGCACCCGGCATCAACACGTCATTGGAACAAAATGGGTCTTCAAGAACAAGCGAGATGAAAACAACGTCATAGTAAGGAACAAAGCAAGGTTCGTGGCTAAAGGCTACTGTCAAGCTGAGGGAATAGATTTCGATGAGACATTCGCTCCAGTTGCAAGATTGGAGGCAATCAGACTATTCCTAGCCTACGCAACACATCAAAGATTCGAGTCTATCAAATGGATGTGAAGTCTGCGTTCGAACGGCGCATCGAAAGAAGAAGTCTATGTAGAACAACCGCCCGGCTTTCGGCGGGGACATCGAGTTCTGCACTCGGAAAGGCTCTATATGGGTTAAAACAAGCACCCGTGGCTTGGTACGATACCCGTCGAGTTTCTTCTTCGTAAAGGTTTTCGTAAAGGCACGTAGATCGCACGCCGTTCGTGATTCGATTGGAAGACGACTTGTTACTCGTGCAGATCTATATAGACGACATTAGCTTCGGATCAAAGAACGTCGTCATGTGTCGCCAGCTTGAGAAAATGATGAAGGACAAGTTCGAGATGTCAATGATGGGTGAAATAAACTATTTCCTCGGCTTTCAAGTCAAACAATCGAAAAGGGAATGTTCATTAACCAAGGCAAATACACTCGAGACCTCATCAAAAGATTCGGTTGTACATCCGGCAAACCTATCAAGATCCCGATGAACACGAATATGAAAATCGATCTTGATAAAGAGGGAGTATCGTGAGACCAAACTGAATTTCGTGCAATAATTGGTTCCTTATTATATCTAATGCCTACTCGTCCCGACATAACTTATGCTCGTAGGTGTTCGCGCTCGATTTCGGGCGAATCCTAAGCGAGCCACATGGACTCAAGCAAAGAAGATTCTCCGCTACCTCGGAGGCACACCCGACATAGGTTTATGGTATCCAGTGATGATAATATTGAACTAACCGGTTACTACGATGCCGACTATGCGGGATGTAGAATTGACCGAAAATCAACTTCGAGAACTTGTCGGTTCCTAGCAAAGAAGTCGATCTCATGGTTTTCAAAGAAGCAGCACTCGGTAGCCACGTCAACTACCGAAGCCGAATACATGGCTGCCGGAAGTTGTTGCGCCCAAATCCTTTGGCCGAGACAAGCAGCCTAAGAGACTATGACGTCATTCGGAATGAAGTGGCGATATTCTCGCGACATGTACCGGTGCTATTGCAATCACTCGGAACCCCGTACTACACACGAGATGCAAGCACGTGGACATTAGGCATCACTTCATTCGCGACCATGTCGAAAAGAAGGATATCAGAATGGAAAAGATCCATACTGACAAACAAAGGGCTGATATTCTGACCAAACCTCTAGATGAATCCAGATTCAAAGAACTTTCGGTAGAGCTAGGTCTGCTTTGGACCCTACCGACCCCGGCCGGAAGAAGGTTCCGGGAAAGGATCATTCAAGAAGGGGGAATGATCACTCTCAATACCGAGTAAATTCCGCACGTAGAGACGATAAAACCATCTACAAGAGGTATCAGCTGACTACTATGTTCAGCTGACAGGTTTGCGTATCTCTACTCAGTAGTAACGAATAAACGAGTAATGTATTTATGATGAAGATTCAACATGCTATTAAATATCCTAAGTTTGTCATTTATTATTAACAGGCTATATTTAATGCATGACATTCTATACATAAGTTTGCTGAACTCTGCACGCATTTAATGCATGTCATCTCATAGTTACTACTTAGGCATATTTACAACTGGCTTTGACTTAGGCGGCATATGTGATCATTACTTAATATATCTTTTAATCTTGACCGTCCATCTCATAAAGCAAGTTTAAACTCTGCCTTTGATCGAAAACCGTTCACCTTCATGTTAGATATATATTTTCGATCATATCTTTAGAAACCGCCATTACCGCACTTAAAATCCTCTGCATCCGAAAATTCTGAGATCATTCCTTGCAATCCCCTCTTGCATATCCTTTCAGAATCTCTCTTTTGGTATGCTTATTACAACTGCTACACGAATTAATTTTTTTTTTCGGAATCGCTATACAAACTGTTTTATTTAAATCGATACTGATAAATGCTAGTGTAACAGGTACAATGGCAAGTAAAAATATTTTGGTGTCTGCTCCAGTTAACATGCAAGAAATCCTGGACAAGGATCGTGTTTGGTTCGAGCCAACCATGGAGTTCAACGCATGTGATCTCGATTATATGGACGAGATCTTCTCAGCTCTCAAAGAGTCAGGGCTTGAAAGTTTTCTTTCAAGGAAGCCGACATACTTCCTCCCGAGGCAGGTGGCTGAAGTTTATCTTAATTCTGACTCAGTAGGCGGGGACATAATCGGAAGATTCGCCGTTCACGAGATCAAGGATGCTTTTCCGATTCTCAAGCAAATATCACTCAAGGAGGCACTAAAGAGAAGTTTTGATCTGCCTTCTGAAGGAGCCAGTACTATGGAGTACAAGGATGATCTTGTAGATGACTATTTGACAATATTATGTGGAAAGCCCACGTCCTTCAGAGCTGCTTTTCCTAAAAACAACATGCTGCCTCAGTATAGAGCTTTGGCTTATATTGTGACGCAGCTACCGACCAGCACCAAGGTGCTCATTCGATCAAGTATCGAGGCTCAAGATCCAGCTCATGATGGCCATATATGATAGAGCCCGGATTAATTGGACGGAGTTCTTTATCCGTGAATTCATGGCTCGAGCGGCAAAATTCGACAAGGCCTCTTGCATGCCGAGTGCAAAGTGGTAAGCTTCTTTATGGACTGAAGTTGTCCATAATGATAGAGGATGTCTGCGGATCTGAACCAATCACCTACAGTGACAAGGAGTATTTTATTGTGAAGAAGGTCAGATTCCACAACAAGAATGCTGCTCTTCAGCAGATCGGGTCAGGTCCCTCAGCCGTAACTCAGCAGACTAAGCCTCAGCAGGCTACACCCTCGAAGAAGAGAACACCTCCAGCAAAAACTCCAAAGGCACCAGCTAAGAAACTGAGGAAAGTCATTCCGGACGTGCCTACTGAACCTGAGATTTCTCCTGAAGTTCCTGCTGCTCAGGCTACTCAGCAACCTATTCAGCCTCAGCGGCTGATAGACAAGTCAGAATCATCTGAGAAGACTCAATCAGTGGAGAAGGCCGTCTCTACTGAGGAACCCGTAGAAGTGGAACAAGGGGATGCTACTGAAGCACATAGCGAGGAGATTCAGCGTCTTGACGCCCCCTCTCGGTTCCACCACTCGGCGGTGTGCCTCCCGCCGCGAGACTCGCACGTCTCCCATAGACTTGGAGTCCGAGACAAAGACCTCGAAGAAGAGACAATTGGGATGGAAGCTTCAGTGATCATATCCAGAGCATCCCGAGAGATTCTTCAACGAGATTCCGGGAGCTTGCTGACTACTCTGATCTGTTGCTCATTGCAAAATCAGCAAGGCTCCACATGTTGCTGCGATTTCAGGAGTGGCCCCAACTACAACGTCTAGTACTCCACTACTCCTGCCAGCAGCTTCATGAAGAAGAATTGAAGTTGAGGGAGCAAATAGGCTACTCTGAGCCTGCTGACCTCAGCACCATGGAGAACCTGAGGGCTGCTTTGTTGGCAATGATATATGACAGGCAGCTAGCTACCGGCTCAGCACCCTCAGATGGATCAGACCACGATGGTCAAGATCCACCCAGTGATTCAGGCCCTGGAAAGCCTGATGAGGAAAATCCCCAGGACAAGGATACACATGCTACTGAACAAGCTCAACCTCCACTCCGTATCCTTGGACCTGCGAAGTCCACGGCTGGTGCTTCGTCCTCAGCAGAGCCCGCTCAGCTCTTACTGGAGTCGACTTACGAAGAATCGCCCAGCCCAACTTCCAAGAGATCTCGATCCGTAGCAAAAGCTCTCACCGCTCAGGGAATCCAGAATCGAGCTCTTGCGAAGGCCGTCCACAAGGTGTGGAAACAGACTGCACTAGCCACAACCAATGAGCTACGAGTGGGCCGAAAACATCAGTATCTAAATCAGCCGCCCCTGTTGTCTCTGAAATTGTATCTGGAGCTTTGGCTAAGCAGCAGAAACAGTTTGATGATCAGCACAGAATCATTCAGGAAGGACAAGCCAAACTTCTCGAAGCATTCCAGGTTTCAATATCCACTCATACTGAGTCCTTCACTGAACAAGCCCAGGCCACGGAGATCCGACTTGACAACATTCAACTGGTCGTGGAGGATAAGATTTCTGAGAAGCTGACAGAATTCAAGGCAGCAGCTGACCTCTCCCATAAGCAATACTCGGAGGAACTGACTAATGAGAGGAATGAGCTGCACTTGGCACTGACAAAGATCCATGACAGACTGGATGAACTGTCCGCTGTCTACACACGCCTAGACAAGAAGGTACTCGTTCCTACCCCGGCTGTAATTGATGATGCCAAAAAGGGGGAAGGAAAAGAGAAGAGTACGAAAGGAAAAGAGAAGAGTACTGAGAAGCCGACCCCTACCAAAACTACTGCCAAATTACTTAAGGGGACAGCTTCACTGAGATCTGAGAAAAAGACCAAGTCCGTGACTGCGATAAGCAGGACTCAGACTCAGACTCAGACAGAGGGTAAGGCCCAGTGTGTCTTGGCTGCGAGCACAGCTGAGACTGGCCCAAGTGGCTCAGGAACCCAGGCTACTCATGCAACCCAGACTCCGACGGATTTTATCAAGGAGGTTGCAGAGTATGCTGAGCAGGAAGAGTCAGAAGAGGAAGAGGCTCCTCTCCCTCCACCTGTTCAGGGAAAAGGCAAGAAAGTGCTGATTCTTCCAACCCCTCCAGCCAAGAAAATGAAGAGATACATTTCGACCGAGGAGGAGGCTCAAATTGCACTGATGAGAAGTCGGCAAGGGAGATTCTTTGAAACAAGCCGCTAATAAACCAAAGTCTAAGCCTGTCAAAGGAAAGACAAAATCTCCAGCTCGAGGAGGAAGAAAGCCTGCTAGGATACCTCCAAGGAAACTGATTATCGAGGATGAAGAAGATAGGGAGAAGGAGAAGGAGCAAAAGCAACAAAGCACTGAGAAGCAGGGTACGTCAAAAGAAAAATCAAGTTCCCCTGCTGAATCTGAAGACATTCCTCAGAAAGCCACTGAAGCCCAAGATGATGAAATTGAGGCCATATTCGACCAAATGAACAGATACCTATACAGAGGCGAAGAGGCTAGACAAGTTCAGGCTGCCAAAGACAGAATCTGGGAGGCAGACCTTGAAGCACTGAGAAAAAGAAGCCGAGGAAGAGGCCAGCCGAGAGTACCTTCAAAAGCCGATATTCCTTATCGATACGAAGGTTCGAGAAGCCACCTGATCCGAAATCGCACGAGATGGCCAAAGACGGACAATTGGATACCGCTCAATTTACTCGGAGATGGGAATCGGCAAAGATAGAGTTCATCAAGCGCAATTATTTCTGGAGGTTCGGGCCCAACATGACTAAGGCTGATACCTACACAGAATGGATGATGATAAGTGAACCTGATCTATACATATACTTGCATAAAGCCGTATCTGAAGGTATAGAAGTCAGTGTTCCGGAGCCCAGAATCATACCTCCACCTAGAAGAAATGATGACTCAATCCACTTTGGGGTAATAGAAGCTGAAGTGAAGTATGCTTGCATCAAAGAGAGAAGCGGACGAAGATGAGCCGGCGAGACTTTGCTTCGCATACTTGAAGGCCGAGGAAGAACACACACCGGATGTATGGAGTGCCACCTGCCGAGACGCAATCTCAAGGATTCATGGACAGGATCAAGCGGTTTAAGGGCTCCTAGGCTTAGTTCGATCTTCCTAGCTTAGCAAGATTTGTAATTTGTACCGATCGAATAACTCATATATACAAATCTGATTTTGGCTCTGACAACCACTTGTTGTCTATTCAGCCGTGTTTGTATTATGCTTTAACACTCAGAATCACTAAAGTGATGACTGACTCACACACTCACTCTATTTACTTTCTTGTCAGTTTATTACTTTGTTAGATTCTGCTAGTCTAGTTTCTATGTAATGGGGGAAATTGTGTTTTGCCCTGTTTTCTCAGTAATCTAGAACTGCTGGAACAACTCCGCTGATCCTACCTGTAATATTGTAAGGAGCTCTGTTTCTGTTAGTTTAGTGTTAGCATAAATGATATGTTTTGGCATCATCAAATAGGGGGAAATTGTTGGGTGATGATTCTATCCTCAGCATAGTCTTACTTGGTGGGAAATGATTCTATCTTCTATACTGAACCATGCTCGCAGCCTTAGTGCTACGATTCGAGAAGATTTGAAGATCCCAAAACCCGATCCGATTGGTGAACCATTCCATTGTAATCGTTTTTTGTCTCCCGAGGTTTCGGACTCAGTAGACACTCTGCTCTGATCAAGGCGCTCGGTAGATTATCTCGCCTTAACACCGGAAGTAGAAGACTCGGTGATCTTGGACTCAGCGAGAGCAAAGATATGCGAAAGAATCGATAGAACCTGGACTCAATGGAGCAAGATATGCGAAAGAGTCGGTAGAAGCTGGACTCGAAGGAGCGATTCACCGAACTCGAGCTGATCTTGATGGACTTTACTCGGCTATCTACCTACCGAATACGGGATCGGACTCGGCATCGGTAGACGATCTTCGAACTGTCGAGATACTTTTGAAAAACAATCAGCATTGTCATATACGAGGAAGAGAGAAGTCGGCTTCGGTTTGCCTTGAAGTCTCAGCTTTGTCTCAACCACTCTATCCGCCTCGACGAATGACAAGAACACACGTGTCTTCTCACTGCTAAAGCTGCAGTCAACCCTTTACCTAAAAAGGTGGGAAAGCACACTTGTTACCTACTTCAAAAGAGCCGTTTGCTACCAAAAGAGAGAGAAAGAAGAAGATCGTCTCCAACGGGTCTTTTCCAATCTCTGCTCTATAAATAGAGGGACATTTCAAGAAGAGAGAAGTGCATAAGCTTAAACGACGAAAACATACACAAGCATTAAAACGAGCTAGAACCAGAAAACCCTAAGCCTTCCGCAAGACTTGAAGATCTTTCTCCGGCGAAAGACTACCTTCTCAGCTCATAGGGAACCAAGCTAAACTGTTAGAAGAGCCTCTAGTATCCAAATCGACGATACACGAACCTAAAGCTTATTTCAGCTGTTCGTCGATCTAGAAGCTACATTCTCATTCCCTATCCCTCTAACCCTAAGCTCAACCGAATATACTTATAGCTTAGACGAAGGAGTTCATATTTGAATTCAATCCTTATTGTAAAAGGACTCCTTCGTAGTTGGAGAAGTTTGTCAAACACTTTTGTTTGATGCCTTTGTAAACTGGGACTTGCTCAGTATAATCCCCAAGCCACAGCTTTGTCCTGTGCACAAGCTGACTGAGACTAACTCAGTATAATAAATAGCCTCCTAAACTTTCGGGACAGTGGACGTAGGATCGATTGATATCCGAACCACTTTAAAAATCTGTGTCTCATTATTGCTTTCTGATTACTTTTG
Organism: Lavandula angustifolia; assembly: GCA_028984105.1. Classification (NCBI taxonomy): domain Eukaryota; kingdom Viridiplantae; phylum Streptophyta; class Magnoliopsida; order Lamiales; family Lamiaceae; genus Lavandula; species Lavandula angustifolia. Next base: position 8,854,012 of record CM054819.1, on the reverse strand, counting down.
CATTGATTTTACTGTTCATACTGAAAATCTTCTTTAAAATCATACAACTGTCTCAGCATACTGAACTGTCTACTTGGTGAACTGAGACTTGCATAAAACAGTTTTCCACTCAACTGATTAGGGCCTACACTTTTCCGCACCGCTGAACTCTACTTGTTTGATACTGAATTCTGACTCAGTCAGCTAGCAGATCTCAGTAGAGTCAGACTCGTTCTTTAAGACTCTTTGCCACACACGATTCGGAAACGCCTATTTGGTCTGCTGAATTATTTCAGTACGACACTTTCCTGAACAGGACTGTTCGTGTTCGAAGTTGAGAAAATCGGATTCAGGTGTATTCACCCCCCCCCCCTCTACACCTGACCGTACACTCGGGACCAACAAGAATCATTGAAAAGCTCAATTTATTTTCATACTCAGCGGAAGTCTTAAATAAAAATTACTATGGCTACTAGTTCTCGAAAATAAAATGCACAGAGTTTAATGCAATAATGACTTTCATAAATCCTTCCTCGTGTGACCATCACCACCAACACCCCTATGCATCGGCCGAGCCATTTCCTGAAAAATGTTAAAATAGTGGGTTGACTACGACTACTCAGTGGGAGATGTACACATTTACCAGAATTATAAATCACACCGATAAGACATGGAAAATTAGATCATGCAAAGAGATACTCGGCCACACAGACCATATAAACTTTTCAAACAGTCCCATTTCGACTGACGGCCGGATTTTGACCGATTTTTCATAGAGGATTCGAATTCGAACCTATGGTCCGATTTCGACCCTTGCCTTTCCTTTCAGGATCCGATTTCAATCCTAGGGCCCGATTTCGACCCTTCCTTTCATGTCTGTCATAATCACGTGAAATATCGAGCACAATGTATAATAAAGATAAACGGTATCATTCCCCACCTTAACCTTGACTTGATCAAAAATAATTGATATCAATGTTTAAGTCTTGCGCGCCGATCCTATACATTGAAATTTATCTTAATAACTCTACATGGAATGTCATGCATGCTTCAATAATTCAAATAATTCATAAATAAAATTAGATCATAATAATCGAACAATGTATATTATACATAATCTACATATTAACATACCATTTTCCAATTTTTTTGTATTTCAATCTACATTCATGTTGACAAAAGAATTTGGCACATCAAGAAATAAATTAATAAATAAATAGTAAACGTATCTTAAAAATTCTATATTTTTAACATGAATGAACTAACATGTATTATATCCTATTAATATTCAGCATAGTCAAAAACAACTCAAAGAAAACATGAAAAACAATTTTCCTATCAAGCTTATGGACATGTTGTCAAAACCTAGCAGGTTACGAATAAAAATTTTAAACAAATATTTATCATGGTTGGAAAATTCTACAAATATAATAAAGTATACTAGACATACCTAGGAAGACTATATTAAATTTTCACGATGAGAGGACGACGGGAGGATGTGTAAAGAATTCTTGAAATAGCTTGCAGATATGCTGGCAGATTTTCGAAAATTTATGGGATGCTTTATTATGAGTGACTAAGGGGTATTTATAGGCCTATAAATCATCATCCAAACATCTCTAATCAAATAAGGTATCAAATATATTTTATCCATAATTATTTTCGTCCATATATATTTTCTATAGAATTTATTCTATCACTTACCATATAAGAGATTCAATCCTAGATAAAGTAGGATATGGATAAATAAAACTAGATTTTTTCCTAAAACATGTATATCACAAATATAAGATCTATTTTATTTATAAAATATAATTTCAAATTATCACCTAATAACTTAATACAATAATAAATATTATATCCTTTTATGAATCCTAGTTGGTTTAGGAAATCCAAAATGAATAAATATTATTCTTGCCTAATAATTCTAATATTATTTCTATCTCAAAAAAATATTATAATCATAATATGATATAAATAAACATATTCAAAGTTCAAAATAAATTTACATAATAAAAATGATTTAATAAAAAATAACATAAATGCTTTAATTTTCATTTTAATTTCTATGGCGCGACTTACAGAACTAAAACACTTGATAACATGCATGAATAGATATGCAATGCATTTTATATTGAAAATTTCGGGGCGTTACATATGCGGTATGGCGAGTGAGGATGGAGGCACATTTGACCTCACTGCACGACAGCATGATTGATGTCCTGGAGAAAGGACCTACTGTTCCGATGATCGACTCAATCAAACTTGCATTGGACGGAACAGCAGGTTCCAGAACCGGTCCGAAAGTCGCTAAGTGTTGGGTGATGATTCCATCCTCAGCACTGTTACTCTTAGTGGGAAATGATTCGGTCTTAGACACTGATCTTAAGCTCAGTAGCCTTGTGCTCTGTACTTGTCTGAAGATTTAAAGATCCCAAAACCCTATCTGATTGATGAACCATTCCCTTGTATTTGTTGTCTCTGAGGTTTCAGACTCAGTAGACGCTCTGCTCTGGTTAAGGCGTTCAGTAGCTTATCTGCCTCAGCACCAGCAGTAGAAGACTCAGTATTTACTGGACTCAGCGGGAGCAAAGATATCCGAACTCAGAGCTGACCTTCAGTAGTGTACCTCAGCATTATACCTACTGACTACAGGATCAGACTCAGCACGGTAGACAGTCTTCTGAACTGTCAGATCTTTTTGAAATGCAATCAGCATAGTCATATACGAGGAAGAGAGAAGTCAGCTTCAATTAGCCTCGAAGTCTGTTCTGTCTCAACCACTTTATTCACCTCGACAAATGACAAGCATACACGTGTCATCCTACCTACTAAAGCTGCAAGTCAACACTTTCCGAAAAAGGAGGAAAAGGCACTGTTACCTACGTCAAAAAGAGCCGTTTGCTACCAAAAGAGAGAGAGAGAAGAAGATCGTCTCCAACGGATCTATTTCAATCTCTGCTCTATAAATAGAGGGATTATTCAAGAAGAATGCACCGAATGCACGTATCTAGAGCAAAAATCAAGAAAGCATTCAACGAGCAAAGAACCCAAAGAACTACGTCTTAGCAAGAACTCGAAAAACAATCTTCCGGCGAAAGACTACATTCTAGCTCATAGGGAATCAAGCTGAACCGACATACAAAGCCTCTAGTATCCAAATCGACGTTACACGAACTTATAGCTTACCTGCAGCTGTTCGTCGATCTAGAAGCTACTCTCTCATATTCCCTATCCCTCTAACCCTAAGCTCAACTGTTCTTATCTATAGCTTAGACGAAGGAGTTCACCTTTGAACCCGATCCTTATTATATAAAGACTCCTTCACTGTTGGAGAAAGTTTGTCAAACACTTCTAAGTTTGATGTTTGTAAACTGAGACTTGGATCAGTCTAAAAACCAAGACGCGGCTTTGCCCAGTGCGCAAGCTGACTGAGACTAACTCAAGATAAATAATAGCCTCCTGATCTTTCGGGACAGTGGACGTAGGATTTGAGCGATATCCAAACCACTTTAAAAATCCTGTGTCTCTATTGCTTTCTTAACTGTTGCATTGATTTTACTATTCATACTGAACATCATTCCTTTAAAATCAATCAAGCTGTCTCAAAGCATCTTGAGCCCGAATATCTGCTGAACTGAGACTTTCATAAAACGTTTTCACCACTCATCTGATTTGGGCCTACACACATTTCCGCACGCTGAACTCTTACTGTAGATACTGAATTTCGACTCGGTCGGCTAAGCGAGTCTCGTAGAGTCGAGACTCTTTGCCGCACACGATTCGGAATCGGTTGTTTGGTCTGCCGAATCATTTGATCGGACACCATCCTCGAATAGGACTGTTCGTGTTCGAAGTTGAGAAATCGAATCGGGTGTATTCACCCCCCCTCTACACCTGACCGTACACTCGGGACCAACAATTGGTATCAGAGCCTGGGTTCTTAAGACTCTTGTCATTCTGAAACTGGTCTACTGAACGGATCTGGAGAAAACGTTTTCACTGCATATCACTCTACATTCATATCTTTATCTTCTATGGCTGATATGTCAGGTATAAGGATGGTACCCATGTTTTCAGTAGAGAACTATGGAGTATGGCGAGTCAGAATGGAGGCTCATCTGACTTCCCTCCACTATAGCATGACTGAAGTGCTTGAGGAAGGACCTATCGTTCCCATGATCGATAGTGTTGTAACTCAAGACCAAGCTGAAGGAGGAGGAATGGTGACCGGGAAGAAGATTCCCAAAGACAGAAGTCTCTTCACTCCTGAGGAGAAGAAGCTTCACAACTTAGACCGTGTTGCCAGAAACGCTATACTAACCACCCTTAGTGATTCTTATCTTGGCAGGGTTCAGGAATGCAAAACTGCAAAAGAACTCTAGGACGCCCTAGCGCTACTGAGTCGGGGGACTCAGAAGATTAAAGCTAACAAGTTAGCGCTGGAACTCCAAAAGCTGGAAAGCCTCTCTCTCATGCCTAGTGACAAAATTGAAGATCTAAATGTCGATTCACAAATCGATGAACTCTATCAATGGGCTGGGAAAAACATTCAGCAACCGAGAGATGAATCTGAAGATACCGAGGGCACCGCTCGGACGGACACTCGGACACCTTTTGCCACTTTATTGCGACATTCGACTTAGATGCCGTGTCTCCCGACCATATCTTTTCGTAATTACGAGCAGAGGAGTTTGAGTTCGAGCAGACCTCAAAGAAAGCCGAGAGCCGAAGCCGACACAAAGATTGATCATGCTTTCAAAGCATCGATCCAAGACAAAGATCTCCCGCGACGAGCAAGACTGAACCTTCACTCAACGACCTACAAGAAGGGAGTCTGGCTCAGAAGTACCTGCTCGCTGTGAAATATCAGAAGGAGAAGGAGCGACGCAGAAAAGTGACTAAAGCCTATCGGGAAACGAAAGGTAAGTCAAATTATATGTCAAAACATACTCCTGATTCTCAATCTTCTGAATGCAGAAAGAAGGATGACTCAGAACCATCAAAGAATAGCGAAAGCAAAGAAGAAAGAGTCATCGCTTGCTACAACTGCAAGAAGCCAGGACACTATCAATACGACTGTCCTGAGCTCAGTAGTGCTGAACGCGCAGCACGCAAGGAGAGAAGAGAAAAATTCGCCAAGAAAAGACAAGCTTATATCGCAGGCGAAATCTCAGACGACTCAGAAGAAGTCGACTCCTTTATGGATTCATCGGATGATGACGCAGCTTTCATGGCCCTAGAGCTTGAAGCTGAAGAAACAACTGAAAAGTGCCTAATGGCAGGCGAAGAGGATGAGGTAAACTCTCTTGAACCAGTCAATTCCTCTTCACATTGCACACACGACACTATTTCAGGTGCAGATGAGAATTTGGACGTTGCGACCGCATACGAAGATCTGCTCGACAAACAAATTCAGATGAGTCTCCAGCTCAGTAAGACTCTTCAGGAATTGGATACCCTGAAAGTGGAGAATCAGAGACTTTCTCAGGAGAGTCAGGTTGCTACTGAGGCCGAAGGACTTGTGTTGAGACTCAGGGAGGAGATAAACTCTCTGATGGCCAAGTCTCAGCTTCAAGAAGATCGAATTTCAGTTCTGACCAATGACTTAACTCAGAAAGATACTGAACTGAGTCTACTGAAGCAAGAATTGTCAGGACTTCAGACCAAGCACGACACACTAAAGAAGAGTGATGATGTCTGGAGAAGCCTGATGACTGAGCGTTACATGGGCGCTGAAAAGAAGCTGGAGGCTATGCTCGCAAGCAACAAGCCCAAGCATTGCAAGGAAGGACTTGGCTTCAACCAGGAAGCTTCCTCATCTGCCCCCGTTCGCTCAGAAGTGCGTCTTACTGATAGGTTTGTTCGAGGGGAAACAATCAATGCAAATCTACTGAACCCCTCAGCAAAGAACAAACAAAAGATGAAAGCACCTCATCCTAAGTATCGGTATGCGACCGGAAGATCGGGCACCCGTAAACCCCAGTTCAGTCAAGGGGGAACTAGCAGAGTTAAGTGGGCTGATCAGTATGGACCACCTCAGTTGACACATCTAGCTCAGTATGGGTCATGTTACTATGATCCTATAGTCAGAGGAGGTTCCAAGAGTCAGAAAAAGAAGAAGAACGCACAAAAGGCAAAGGTCAGCAGTCCACCAGCTCAGAAGATCCGGACTCCTGAACCTGAGAAGCCTAAGAAGTCAGTCTCGACCAGTCCATTGGTCAAGTTTGTTGACTCAAACGGAAAGAAGTTGTCTGAAACCACCAGGGTTGTTAGACAAATTTGGGTTACAAAAGCTAACATCTAAGGACCCAAAATAAAAAATAAAGGGTACCTAAATATAATTATGTTTTGCAGGTGCATAAAGACCCATGGTATGTGGACAGCGGATGCTCAAGACACATGACATACCAAAGGAGTCTACTGAAGAATTATATTACTGAAGATGGACCCAGAATCGAGTTTCGAGATAATACCAAAGGCTACACGAGAGGATACGGCACACTCAGCATAGGAACTGCCAACGTTCCTAGAGTATCCTATGTTGAAGGACTTCAGCATAATCTTCTCTCTGTTAGTCAATTTTGTGATAACTCGAATAGAGTGATATTTGACGCTGGTTTCTATGATGTCATTGATAAATCTACAGGGAAAACAGTGTTATCAGGTTCGCGCAAAAAGAATATCTACGTGGCTGACTGGAACTCAGCTGAACCTGAAGTTTGTTTGCTGGCGAAGAATGAAAACAAAACGGGATGGCTATGGCATAGAAGGCTCAGTCATCTCAACTTCAAGACGCTCAGCAAACTAGCTAGGAACACTCTAGCAAGAGGACTGCCGAATGAGGTGTTCAGCAAAGACACTCAGTGTGAAGCATGTCTGAAGGGAAAGCAAACAAGGAATCAAAATCCTCCAGTTCCATCGCCTTCCACGAGATGGAATCCTTCATCCTTGCATATGGATTTGTTCGGTCCGGTCTCTCCAGGTGACGATCGAGGCAAAAAGTATGCTTTAGTGGTCATAGATGACTACTCGCGCTACACATGGGTCATATTTATTGCCAACAAGTCGACGTCAAAACAAAGTTACCAAAGCTTCGAAAAGGCTCGAGTGTCGAAAAGAACACCAAGATTGTTAAAATCCGTTCTGACGGAGGAACCGAGTTCCCGAATAGTATGGTGGAGGAGTTACGCCAAGCGAAGGCATAGAGCATGAGACTTCACTGCACGCACACCTCAACGAGAATGGAGTTGCTTGAACGAAAGAACGAGAACTCTAAAAAGAGGCGGCTAGGACTCTACTCGCAGACTCGGGACTCCCGCCCAAATTGCGGGCGAAGCTACGGACACTGCATGTTATACTCAGAACCGGTCTTTACTGACGAAGCAGCATGGAAGAACACCATATGAACTATGGAACAGCAGGAAGCCTTCTCTATCTTATTTCCATGTTTTTGGTTGTTCATGCTTTATTCACAATAATGGGAAAGATCAGCTGAAGACTTTTGATAGCAAGTCAGATCAGGGAGTATTCTTAGGATACTCTCGGGTCAGCAAAGCTTTCAGAGTATTCAACTATCGGACCCTTTGCGTGGAGGAAAGCCCTCGTGTTGTTTTTAATGAGTTTGCTACTGAAGACAGGAGCAATAACTCAAATTCTCGAATCCGAGGACATCGGTAGACGACTACGGGATCTAAGCTTAAAGGACAAACCCCGAAAAGATCCGGCTATGTTGGGATGATGATTCGGACGAAGAAACCGAAGCCAAATCTATCGAATCTCAACCAACAGAGCAAGTAGGCGAGCATATTGATTCTCTCGAACGGAATCAATCCCAGGTAACTCAGGTCGATGAGGAAACCGTAGAGGTAACTGAGACCACTACTGAGAATAACAACTCAGGGGGAACATTTAGTAATGTTCCTGAGCTGAATGCCCCTGAACCTGCAGTAGATCATACTCTTATCACTGAAATTCTTCAATCTCAGAATAGTACAACTGAAATGCCTAACTCACCTACTATTTCTGTTGATCAAATTTCAGATGAAGAGTTAAAACATCGTAGATCGTGGCTAGATGCTCACACTTGCTGATCTTATAATTGGAGATCCTTCAAGCACATGTCAAGACAAGATCCAGTTCTCGTCAAGGAGAAAGCGCATTATTTTCCTGCTTCTTGTCTGCTGAAGAGCCTCAGAATATTGAGGATGCACTTAACGATGCTGACTGGATTATTGCTATGCAGGAGGAGCTGAATCAGTTCACGAGAAACGAAGTATGGGAGCTTGTAGACAGACCCCGGCATCAACATGTCATTGGAACCAAATGGGTCTTCAAGAACAAGCGAGATGAAAACAACGTTATAGTAAGGAACAAAGCAAGGCTCGTGGCAAAAGGCTACTGTCAAGCCGAGGGAATAGATTTCGATGAAACGTTCGCTCCAGTTGCAAGATTGGAGGCCATAAGACTATTCCTTGCCTACGCAACACATCAAAGATTCAGAGTCTATCAAATGGATGTGAAGTCTGCGTTCCTGAACGGCGTACTGAAAGAAGAAGTCTATGTGGAACAACCGCCCGGCTTTCAGCAGGGACATCAAGTATATAGACTCAGAAAGGCTCTTTACGGGTTAAAACAAGCACCCAGGGCTTGGTACGATACCCTGTCAGAGTTTCTTCTTCAGAAAGGTTTTCAGAAGGGCACAGTAGATCGCACGTTGTTCAGCATTCGACTGGAAGACGAACTATTACTCGTGCAGATCTATGTAGATGATATTATCTTCGGTTCGAAGAATGTCATTATGTGTCAGCAGTTTGAAAGAATGATGAAGGACAAGTTCGAGATGTCAATGATGGGAGAAATGAACTACTTCCTTGGTTTTCAAGTCAAACAATCTGACAAAGGAACGTTCATCAATCAAAGCAAATACACTCGAGACCTCATCAAAAGATTTGGCGGCACATCCGGCAAACCTATCAAGATCCCGATGAACACGAATATGAAAATCGATCTTAATAAGGAGGGAGTATCAGTAGATCAAACTGAATACCGTGCTATAATTGGTTCATTATTATATCTAACAGCTACTCGTCCTGACATAACTTATGCTGTAGGTGTATGCGCTCGATTTCAGGTGAATCCGGAGCAAAGCCATCTGGACTCAGCAAAGAAGATTCTTCGCTACCTCAGAAGCACACCCAACATAGGTTTATGGTATCGAGCTGATGATAATATTGAACTAACAGGTTATTCTGATGCTGATTATGCAGGATGTATTATCGACCGAAAATCAACTTCAGGAACGTGTCAGTTCCTAGGCAGTAAGCTGATCTCATGGTTCTCAAAGAAACAGCACTCAGTAGCTACGTCAACTACTGAAGCTGAATACATGGCTTCCGGAAGTTGCTGCGCCCAAATCCTTTGGCTGAGACAGCAGCTAAGAGACTATGACGTCATTCAGAATGAAGTGCCGATCTTCTGCGATAGTACCAGTGCTATTGCAATCACTCAGAATCCTGTTCTTCACACGAGATGCAAGCATGTGGACATCAGACATCACTTCATTCGTGACCATGTCGAAAAGAAGGATATCAGAATGGAAAAGATCCATACTGACAAACAAAGGGCTGATATACTGACCAAGCCTCTAGCTGAATCCAGATTCAGAGAAATTTCAGTAGAGCTAGGTCTGTTGGACCCTACTGACCCCGGTCGTAATAAGGTTTCAGGAGAGGAACATTCCAGTGAGGGGGGGATGATCACTCTCGATGCGAGTAAGTTCAGTACGTAGAGATTCAGAAAACCATCTACACGAGGTATCAGCTGACTACTATGTTCAGCTGACAGGTTTGCGTATCTCTACTCTATAGTATCCAATGTAACAATGATAAGCATTTATTATGGAGATTCAGCATGATTTAAATATCTCTTAGTTTGTCATTTATTGATAACAGATTACATTTATTACACGATATTCTATGCACAACTTTGCTGAACTCTGCACGCATTAAATGCATGTCTTATCATAGTTACTCTTTAGGCATGTTTACAACTTGCATTGACTTAGGCGGCTTTTGTGATCATTACCTTTATAATATTGAATCTTAACCGTCCATCTCATAAAGTAGGTTTAAACTCAGCCTTAGATCGATAACTGTTCATCTTCTAGATATGCATATATTTCGATCAAATCTTGGAACCGCCATATTCGCGCTTAACTTATCCTATTTCCGAAAATCTCCGAGAAAGCTTTCTTGCAAAAAAAAACCCTCATTTGCTTACTTTCACTTCGATCAAATTCTCGGTATGCCTACATGAAATTACTTATGTGTTGATCATTATTGATTAGTATCATATATAAAAATGTTTTATTTAAAAATCGATACTGATAACAGCTTCGTGTAATAGGTACAATGGCGGAAACCAATATCTCTATAATCTCTCCATTAGATATGCAGAATATTTTGGAGAAGGATCGCGTGTGGTTTGAACCCACCATGGATTTCTATTCATGCGATCTGGAGTACATGGACGATATATTCTCAGCTCTGCGCGAGTCAGGGCTGGAGAAATTTCTGTCTAGGAGGCCTTCGTTCTTCCTCCCGAGACAGGTTGCAGAGTTGTACTTGAATTCAGACGTTGTGTCTGAAGATATAGTGGCTAGATTTGTTGTCCATTCTATCCAAGATGCCACTACGGAGCTGAAGCAGATGTCCATCAAGGATGCTTTGAAGCGGAGCTTTGATCTGCCCTCCAAAAGGATCAGTACAGTCGGGTACAAAGACGACCGAGTTGATGAATATCTTACCGTCTTCTGTGGAAAGCCCACTACTTTCAGAGCTGCTTTTCCGAAGAACAGCATGTTGCCTCAGTTCAGGGCACTTGCTTACATTGTCACGCAGCTACTGACAAGTCAAGCAGGGTCGTTTGACCAAGTGTCGAGGCCTAAGATTCAGATGATGATGGCCATATACGACCGAGCCCAGATTAATTGGACGGAGTTCTTTCTCCGTGAATTTATGGCTCAGGCTGCTAAGTTCGACAAAGTATCGAATATACTGAGCGCCAAGGGCAAGTTGCTGTATGGACTCAAGCTGTCCATCATGATTGAAGATTTATGTGGATCTGAGCCTATCACCTACAGTGACAAGGAGTACTTCAATGTGAAGAAGGTCAGATTTCACAACAAGACAAGAGCGCGCTTAGCAGATAGGGTCGGGACCCTCGGCAGTCTCTCCGCAATCAAAGCCTCAGCAGGCTACGCCTACAAAGAAAAGAACCCCTCCCGCTAAAACTCCTAAGGCACCGGCAAAGAAACTGAAGAAAGCCGTTGAGGTGCCAGCTACTGAGGAGGTTCCCGAAGTGCCTGCTGAACAGGCTACTAAAAGGACTACTCAGCCCCTGCAGCTGGTTGATGAGTCCGAGTCTTCTGAGAAGACTCAGTCAGTGGAGAAGATCGTCTCCACTGAAAGGGACCAAGGGGATGCTTCGAAGCTCGGAGCGCGAGATATTCGGCGCCTAGACGGCCCCCCTTTCCGTCCCTCCACTCGGCTCGATCCCTCCAACCGAAGAGCGAGACTTCACACATTGACTTGGAGTCGAGAGGCGCATCTGAAGGTGAATCAACCGGGATGGAAGCTTCAATGATCTTATCTCGAGCCTCCCGTGAGATCCTTCAACAGATACCGGAGCTTGCTGATCATTCAGACTTGATGATCATCGCCAAATCAGCAAGGCTCCACATGCTTCTTCGCTTTCAGGAGTGGCCGCATCTACTTCGCCTTGTTCTCCACTACTCCTGTCAGCAACTCCATGAAGAAGAGATGAAGTTGAGGCAGCAAATAGGCTACTCAAAGCCTGCTGACCTCAGCACCATGGAGAATCTGAGGGCCGCTATGCTTGCGATGATACATGACAAACAAGCAGAAGGCTCAGCACCCTCAGATGGGTCAGATCATGACGACCAAGACCCACCCAAGGATTCAGGCCCTGGACAACCTGATGAGGGATCACTCCAGGACAAGGATACACATGCTGATATTCCTAATATTCCACTCAGTATCCTTGGTCCTGAGAAGTCCAAGGTTGGTGCTTCGTCCTCAGCAGAGCCCGCTCAGCTCTTGCTGCAGTCGACTTTCGAAGCAGCGCCCAGCCAGACCGCAAAGAGATCTCGATCAGTGGCAAAAGCCTTAACTGCTCAAGGGATCAAAAATCGAGATCTTGCGAAGGCTATCCATAGGACATGGAAGCAGACTGCTCAAGCCACGACTAAAGAACTTCAGGGGCTGAAGTCTTCTGTCTCTCAATCAGCCGCCCCTGATGTTTCTGCGTTGGCTCAGCAGCAAGTCCAATTCGAAGCTCAGCTCAAGATCTTTCAGGAGAGCCAAGCCAAGCTACTTGATGAATTTTTGGCTTCTAAACTGGCTCATACTGACGCTATCACTGAACAATTCGAGGCCAGTGAACAAAGACTTGAGAATATCCAACTGGCCTTGGAAGACAAGATCACTAAGAAGCTGAATGATGTAAAGGCTGCAGCTGAACTCTCTTACAAGAAATATGATGAAGTTCTAACTTCTGAGAGGAACGAGCTGCATGAGGCTCTGACAGACATCAAGGATCAAATTCAGACTCTGTCAACCTCCTTCAACAGCCTTCAGAACACAATACTTATCCTTACCCCGGCTGCAATTGATGATGCCAAAAAGGGGGAAAGTAGAAGAGGGAAGAGTATTGAGCCAGCAAAAGGCAAGAAACAGAGTACTGAGAAGCCTACTCCTACAAAAACCACAAAATCTACAAAATCTCCTACTGATATCATCAAGGAGGTTGCAGAGTATGCTGAACAGAAAGAGGACTCAGATGATGAAGAAGAGGTTCCTCTACCTCCACCTATTCAGGGAAGAGGTAAGAAACTAATGGATCTCCCGACCCCTCCAGCAAAGAAGAAAACCAAGAGATATATTTCTGCTGAGGAGGAGGCTCAGATAGCGGCTGATGAGAAGCTCGCTAGGGAGATTGCCGATGCTGAAGCTGCCAACAAGCCAAAGTCTAAGCCTGCTAAAGGAAAGACAAAGGCACCAGCACGCGGTGGAAAGAAGAAAGCGCCTGCTAGGTTGCCTCCTAGAAAACTCAGAATCGAGGATGATGAAGATAGGGAGAGGCAACAACAGCAAAAAGGCACTCAGCAGCAAGGTACATCCAAAGATAAATCCAGTACCTCTGCTGATTCTGAAAAAGCTCCTCAGAAGCCTCAAGAGCAAGATGCAAAGATAGAAGTGATATTTGCTCAGATGGAGAGATATCTCTACCGAGGAGAAGAAGCTAGACAGTTAGAGGCTGCCAGGCAGAGGATACATTTGGCAGACCACGAGGCACTCAGAATTCGTACTGAGCAAGAGGCCAGGCTGAGAGTTCCTTCGAAAGCTGACATTCCTTACCGATACAGAAGGTTCTGGAAGCCAACTGATCTGAAAACACATAGATGGCCGAGATCAGACGAATGGATGCCTACTCAGTTCAATCAGAGATGGGAATCGGCCAAGATTGAGTTTATCAAGAGAAATTATTTCTGGAGATTCTGGCCTGAAATGTCTAAAGATTCTGGCCTGAAATGTCTAAGGCTGATGCCTACGTCGAATGGATGGCAGTTACTGAACCTGATCTATACCCATACTTGCACAGAGCCGTAACTGAAGGGGTAGTAGTTAGCGTTCCTGAAGCAAGAATCATTCCTCCACCCAGAAAACAAGACGACTCAGTCCATCTCGGAGTGATTGAACAAGAAGTGAAGAATGCTGCGATGAACAGAGGTCTAGAACAAGATGATCCAGCAGACTTCGCTGAATATTTAAAGCTGAGGAAGAACACGTACAGAATGTATGGAGTCCCACTGCCTGAAGATCAATCTCAAGGTTTTATGAATCGGATTCAGCAGTTTAAGGGTTCTCCTCCTTAGTTCTCTTCTTAGCTTAGCAAGATTTGTATTGTACTTAACTGACTATCATATATATACAATCTGTTTTTTTTTGGCTTTGACAACTACTTGTTGTCTAAATAGCCGTGTTTGCTTTATGCTTTAACACTCAGAATCACTGAAGTGATTACTGACGCACACACTTTGTTTATTTACTTGTCAGTTTTTGCTCGGTTAGATTTCTGATATACTAGACTTTCAGAGAGTTATTTCTCATAGAGGGTAATTATTGCCCATGGGGGAAATTGTTGTAAAGGGGGAAATTGTCTCTGCCCTGCTCCCTCAGTAGTCTAGCACTTACTAGACAACTCCACTGATCCTACGTGTAATTATGTAAGGAGCTCTGTTTTTGAGTAAGTTAGTGTTTAGCATAGATGATAGGTTTTGGCATCATCAAATAGGGGGAAATTGTTGGGTGATGATTCCATCCTCAGCACTGTTACTCTTAGTGGGAAATGATTCGGTCTTAGACACTGATCTTAAGCTCAGTAGCCTTGTGCTCTGTATTTGTCTGAAGATTTGAAGATCCCAAAACCCTATCTGATTGGTGAACCATTCCGTTGTATATGTTGTTTGTCTCTAAGGTTTCAGACTCAGTAGACACTCTGCTCTGGTCAAGGCGCTCAGTAGCTTATTTGCCTCAGCACCAGTGTAGAAGACTCAGTGATCTTGGACTCGGCGAGAGCAAGATATGCGAGAGAGTCGATCGGAACCGAACTCAGCAGGAGTAGTTCACTGGACTAAGAGCTGACCTTCAGTAGTGTACCTCAGCATTATACCTACTGACTACAGGATCAGACTCAGCACGGCAGACAGTCTTCTGAACTGTCAGATCTTTTTGAAATACAATCAGCATAGTCATATACGAGGAAGAGAGAAGTCAGCTTCAATTAGCCTCGAAGTCTGTTCTGTCTCAACCACTTTATTCACCTCGACAAATGACAAGCATACACGTGTCATCCTACCTACTAAAGCTGCAAGTCAACACTTTCCGGAAAAGGAGGAAAAGGCACTGTTACCTACGTCAAAAAGAGCCATTTGCTACCAAAAGAGAGAGAGAGAAGAAGATCATCTCCAATGGATCTATTTCAATCTCTGCTCTATAAATAGAGGGATTATTCAAGAAGAATGCACAACCGAATGCACCGAATGCACGTATCTAGAGCAAAAATCAAGAAAGCATTCAACGAGCAAAGAACCCAAAGAACTACGTCTTAGCAAGAACTCGAAGAACAATCTTCCGGCGAAAGACTACATTCTAGCTCATAGGGAATCAAGCTGAACCAACATACAAAGCCTCTAGTATCCAATCGACGTTACACGAACTTATAGCTTACCTTCAGCTGTTCGTCGATCTAGAAGCTACTCACTCATATTCCCTATCCCTCTAACCCTAAGCTCAACCGTTCTTATCTATAGCTTAGACGAAGGAGTTCACCTTTGAACCCGATCCTTATTGTATAAGGAATCCTTCACTGTTGGAGAAAGTTTGTCAAACACTTCTAAGTTTGATGTTTGTAAACTGAGACTTGGATCAGTCTAAAAACCAAGACACGGCTTTGCCCAATGCGCAAGCTGACTAAGACTAACTCAGGATAAATAATAGCCTCCTGATCTTTCGGGACAGTGGACATAGGATTTGAGCGATATCCGAACCACTTTAAAAATCCTGTGTCTCTATTGCTTTCTTAACTGTTGCATTGATTTTACTATTCATACTGAACATCATTCCTTTAAAATCAATCAACTGTCTCAGCATACTGAACTGAATATCTGCTGAACTGAGATTTTCATAAAACGTTTTCACCACTCATCTGATTTGGGCCTACACACATTTCCGCACGCTGAACTCTTACTGTAGATACTGAATTTCTGACTCAGTCAGACACCATCCTGAATAGGACTGTTCGTGTTTGAAGTTGAGAAATCGAATCAGGTGTATTCACCCCCCCCCCCTCTACACCTGACCGTACACTCGGGACCAACACTAAGGACAAAAGCATCTTCACTCCTAAGGAGAAGAAACTGCACAACCTCGACCGAGTTGCTCGAAACGCAATACTGATGACACTCAGTGATTCATATCTCAAAAGAGTACATGACTGCAAGACTGCAAAGGAGCTATGGGATGCTCTCGCGGTGCTGTGCCAAGGAACTCCACATATCAAAGAGAACAAACTGGAGTTAGAGATGCAGAAACTCGAGGCATTCGCTATGCTTCCTGGGGAGTCCATAGATGATTTCAGTGCTCGATTCAAAAATCAGATCAACATCATCAACGGACTGGGGAAAACGTTCAGCAACAAGGAGCCCAACAAAAAGATTCTTAGGGCTCTCAGTAGGCCCAAGTGGTATTCTTTTGCTACGTGTATGAGGAGATCTGACTTGAATTCTTTTACTCCTGATTATGTATTTTCAGAGCTAAAAGCAGAGGTTCGAATTCAACCTCCCACACATTCCGGTGCTGAAGCTGAAGTGCCAATGGATCATGCTTATAAGGCATCAGCTAACACTCCCGGAGCAAGTCCCTCAGCAACAAGCTAGTCAGCTGGAAGCTCAGTGACCATACCTACTGCTGACAACTTAGCTGAGAAGTATGCTCTCCACGCTGTGAAATACTAGAAGGAGAAAGAAATGTTCAGAAGGAAGATGAAAAAGGCTTCCCAAAACTATCAAGGTAAGAGAGATCATAATCGCACGAAAAGTGAATCTAAATCTCTAACTGATTGCAGGAGTACTGAAGCTGCCCCCGTGGAACAAAAAGAAACATCTAGAAGGGATGGCAGAACCTCGGTATGTTACAACTGCAAGAAGCTTGGACACTACCAGTACGAATGTCCTGAACTCTCAGCAGCTGAAAGAGCTGAAAGGCAAGCCCGACGCGACAAGTTCGTGAAGAAGAGGCAAGCCTACATAGCTGGAGAATTGTCCGATTGCTCAAGCGATGAGGAACTGCTTATGGAATCGTCCGACGACAATGCCGCATTCATGACATTCGAGACAAAAGATGCTGAACCGTGTCTCATGGCCGGAGAAGAGGCTGAGGTAAATTATGAACCCATTATATGCCCCTCTTCACCTTGCACACACGACACAAGCTCTGTTGTAGGAGAACCACTGGATGTGGTTCTTGCATACGAAGATCTACTTGAAGAGCAAATCCAGATGAGCCAGCAGCTCAGCAAGACCATTCAGGAGATGGATAACCTGAAAGCAGAGAATCAGAGACTTTCATAGAGAAGTCAGGACTCTACTGAGTCTGAATGACTTGTTCTGAGACTTAAGGAAGAGATTAACTCTTTGATGACTAAGTCTCAAGACCAAGAAGCATAAATTTCAGTACTGTCCAAAGACATCCCTGAGAAAGAGACTGAAATTGCTAATCTCAAGGAAACTCTCACACATGCCAGAACAGAATATGAAGCTCTAAGAAAGAGTGATGAGGTGTGGAGAACCTTGATGGCAGAGCAATACATTAGAGCAAAAGAGAAGTTGGAGAAGCTATTACGAGCGCAAAGACCACATGCCACAAAAGAAGGACTTGGTTATACATGTGAAGCCTCCACTTCAGGACAGAAGAGCTCCACCAAGCTGACTGATAGGTTTTTCCAAGGGGTAAGTCAACATGAAGAATTTACATCCCCTCAGACAAAGAACAAACAGAAGATTCAAGCACCTCAGTCTAGCAACAAGAAGGTGACCCACTGTTCTAGCCCCAGAATACCAAGAGCAAACTCAAGCGAAACCAAGAAGGTCAGGTGGGCTGAACAGTATGGCCACCAACTACTGACTCATCTAGCTCAGTACGGATCGTACTACTATGAGCCAAGAGTAAAAAGCCCTATGGTTCAGAAGAAGAAGAAAGTTGAACCTCAGAAGACAAAGAAGTCAGCTACTCCAAGTTCAGTGGAGCAGGCTACTGACAACAAGGGAAATAGGAAGTCTGAAGCCATCAAGACTCTCAGACAAGTTTGGATCCTCAAATCTAACCATTAAGGACCCAAGCTGAACCCAAAGGGTAGCTGAATCTATTTTTGTTTTGCAGGTGCTACAGGACCCTTGGATTGTCGACATTGGATGCTCAAGACATATGACACATCAAAAGAACCTACTGACTGACTACGTTCAGCAAGACGGGGCCAGAATTGACTTTGGTGACAACTCTAAAGGCTACACAAATGGATACGACACACTGAAAATAGGAACTGCAATAGTTCCTAGGGTATCTTATGTTGAAGGACTTCAACATAATCTCCTTTCTGTCAGCCAATTCTGTGGTAACTCCAATAAAGTGACTTTTGACGCGAGTTTTTGTGATATTCTTGATAAATCTACTGGAAAAACTGTGTTATCAGGGTCGCGGCGAAGAAACATATACTATATTGAATTGGAATACCATCGAACCTGAAGCCTGCTAGCACACACGAGGTCAGATGACAAAACAGCATGGCTGTGGCACAGACGATTGAGTCATCTGAACTTCAAGACAATGAACAAGCTACGTAAAAGGACAGCCCAACGAAGTATTCAAGAGACATAAAAATTGTGAAGCATATCTGAAGGGGAAGCAAACAAAGACAAGAAATCCGCCCATTCCGTCACCTTCCACTGATGGGATCCTTCAACTGTTGCACATGGATTTATTTGGGCCAGTCAATCCAGTGATGATCAGAGGAAAGAAATACGCTCTTGTAGTCGTTGATGACTATTCAAGATATACTTGGGTGATATTCATCGCCAACAAATCTAACGTCAAACTTGAGCTACCGAAACTACTGAATCGGCTGAGCGTCGGAAAAGATATCAAGATTCAAAGGATACGCTGAGATCGTGGAACTGAGTTTCTGAACTCTATGGTAAAAGACTTCTGTGAGGCTGAAGGCATTGAACATGAAACCTCAGCGGCATGTACACCTCACCAGAATGGACTTGTTGAAAGGAAGAACATAACACGTATGGAAGCAGCAAGGACTTTGCTTGTAGATTCAGGTCTTCCATTGCAGTTCTAGGCAGAAGCTACTGACACTGTCTGCTACACTCAGAACCGGTCGCTACTGACTCAGATGCACATGAAGACGTCTTACGAACTATGGAAAGGGAGAATTCCTTCTATTTCGCATTTCCATATTTTTAGTTGTCCGTGCTTTATCCACAATAACAGAAAGGACCAGTTAAAGGTCTTTGAAAGTAAGTCAGACCAAGGAGTCTTCTTAGGATACTCCAGGGTCAGCAAAGCTTTCAGGGTCTTTAACTACCGGACCCTTTACGTGGAGGAAAGCCCTCATGTTGTATTTGATGAATTTACTTCTGAGTTCAGGAAGTCAAACTCTCAGCCAGAAGATGAAGAGGTCAGGAGCAAGCTACAAGATCTGACCTTAAAAGACAACACTGAAAAGATCCAGCATTGTTGGGATAATGATTCAGACGATGAAATTCAAAATCTAACAACAAGCAATGTAGCTGAGGAGATTGATTCTACCAAACATAATCAATCCCAGGTAATTCAGGTCGATGCGGAAAGCGATATGGTAACTAGACCTCTACTGAAAATAACAACTCAGTGGGAACTATTAATGTTCCCGATTTAAATGCCCCGAACACGGTGACTCGGTAGACCTAACCACTTATTCTTGAATTACTTCAAACATAGAACAATACTATTGAAATTCCTAATACTCCTATTGTTTGTGTTGAATCAATTCCAGACGAAGTAACAAGACGTCATCGCTCGTGGTTAGATGCTCCCTCTTCAGATCTCATCATTGGAGATCCTTCAGCCAGTGTCAAGACAAGATCCAGATTCTGTCAAGGAGAAAGTGTAACGCCCCAAAATTTTTGATATAAAATGCATTGCATATCTATTCATGCATGTTATCAAGTGCTTTAGTTCTGTAAGTCGCGCCTTAGAAATTTAAATGAAAATTAAAGAAGTTATCTTATTTGTCATTAAATCATTTTTGTTATGTAAATTTATTTTGAACTTTGAATGTGTTTGTTTATATCATATTATGATTACATTTTTTATTTATTTATTTAGAAATCATGTTAGAATTATTCGGCAACAATAATAATTATGTAGTTTGATTTCCTAAACCTACTAGGATTCATAAAAGAATATAATATTTATCATTGTATTAAGTTATTAGGAGAAAACTTTATATTATGTTTTAAGATTTAAAAAGATATTTTATGTGTGATATTCATGTTTTAGGATAAAATCTATTTATGTTTATCCATATCCTAATTTATCCATGATTGAATCTCTTTATATGGTAAGTGATAGACTAAATTATATAAAAATTACATAAGTACGAAAATAATTATAGATAAAATATATTTTATACCTTATATGATTATAAATCTTTAGATAATGATTTCTAGGCCTATAAATACCCCTTAGTCGCTCATAATATAGCATCCCATAAAATTTTTGAAAATCTATCTGTATATCTGCGATCTGTTTCAAGAATTATTTACATATCTTCCCGTCATCATCTCGTCGTGAACATTTATGTTCATCTTCATAGGTATGTCTAGTATACTATTTTATTTTTGTAGAATTTTCCAAGCATGATAAGTATTTGTTTAAAATTGTTCTTCGTAACCTGCCAGTTTCTGACAGCATGTGCATGATCTTGAAAGGAAAATTCTTTTTCATGTTTTCTTTACATTTTTTTTGAGCAGGTTCAATTTTAATGGGATATAATACATGTTAGGTCATTCAGGTTAAAAATATAGAATTTTTAGGATACGTTTAGTATTTGTTTGTTAATTTGTTTCTTGATGTGCCAAATTCTTTTATCAACATGCATGTAGATTGAAAAACAAAAGTTTTGATTACTATTAAATGAATTCTTAAGTTTTATTGAGATGGATTATGTGTAATATACATTTGTTCGATTATTTTGATCTCTGTGTATTTATGAATTATTTGAATTATAAATGCATGCATGACATTCTATATAGCGTCATTAAGATAAATTTCGATGTATAGGATCGGCGCGCAGGAATTAAACATCTGATATCCATTATTTTCATCAAGTCAAGGTTAAGGTGGAGAATGTTACCGTTTATCTTTATTATATGTTGTGCTCGATATATCATGTGATTATGACAAGCATGAAAGGAAGGGTCGAAATCGGGCCCTAGGATCGAAATCGGACCCTGAAAGGAAAGGCAAGGGTCGAAATCGGGCCATAGGTTCGAATTCGGATCCTCTATGAAAAATCGGTCAAAATTCGGTCGTCAGTCGAAATCGGACTGTTTGAAAAGTTCTTGTGGTCTGTGTGGCCAATTACAAGTTCATGTGGTCTGTGTGGCCGAGTATCTCTTTGCGTGATCTAATTTTCCATGTCTTATCGGTGTGATTTATAATTCTGGTAAATGTGTACATCCCCCACTGAGTAGTCGTACTCAACCCATCATTTTAAAATTTTTCAAGAAATGGCTCGGCCGATGCGTAGAGGTGTTGGTGGTGATGGTCACGAGGAGGATTTATCATATTAAAATTATTGCTTTAAGTTTATGAACTTTTTGTTATTTCTTTTTGAAATGTTAGACTTAGTAAATTTTTATTTAAGACTTCCGCTGAGTATGAAAATAAATTGAGTTTTTCAATGATTCTTTTCCATGAAAATGTTTTGAAAGAGTTGAAATATGCACGTTAAGTATGAAGTAGCGTCCCTAGTTAAGTTTTGAAAATTGGGGCGTTATAGAAAGTGCTTCATATTCATGCTTCTTGTCGACTGAAGAACCTCAGACAATAGAGGATACAGTGAATGATGTTGATTGGATCACCGCCATGCAAGAAGAGCTGAATCAGTTTACGCGAAACGACGTATGGGAGCTTGTTGATAGACCTAGAAATCAACACGTGATAGGAACGAAGTGGGTCTTCAAGAACAAGCGCGATAAAAACAACGTCATTGCCAGGAACAAAGCTCGACTCGTTGCCAAAGGTTATTATCAATCGGAAGGAATAGATTTTGACGAAACATTCGCCCCAGTCGCAAGATTGGAAGCTATTCGTCTATTTCTAGCTTATGCAACACATCAGCAGTTCACAGTTTATCAAATGGATGTGAAGTCAGCTTTCCTGAATGGCGTGCTGAAGGAAGAAGTCTATGTTGAACAACCGTCGGCTTTCAGCAGTTCGCGCTATTATCGGTTGTGAATCCAACAAGTCAGTAAAGATACCCATGAACACCAATCTCATGATTGATCTTGACAAAGAGGGAGTATGTGTTAACTCAACTGACTATCGTGCTATTATCGGTTCTTTATTATACCTTACAGCAAGCAGTCCTGACATAACTTACGTTGTAGGTGTATGCGCAAGACTTCAGGCGAATCCCAAGAAGAGTCATATAGATTCAGCAAAGAGAATTCTTCGTTACCTGAAGGGAACACCTGATGTTGGATTATGGTATCCTGCTGATGATAACCTTGAACTAACTGGTTATTCTGATGCTGACTATGCAGGTTGCCGAATCGACAGAAAATCAACCTCAGGAACTTATCAGTTCCTCACTAGCAAGTTTATATCGTGGTTTTCAAAGAAACAGCATTCAGTAGCAACGTCCACTACTAAAGCTGAGTATATGGCTGCCGGAAGCTGTTGCGCATAGATACTGTGGCTTCGACAACAACTGAGAGAATACGACATCCATCAAGATGAAGTGTCGATCTACTGCGACAGTACCAGTGCTATTGCAATCACTCAGAACCCAGTTCTACATACAAGGTGCAAGCACGTGCACATTCGTCATCACTTCGTCAGAGATCATGTCGAGAAAAAGGATATCAGAATGGAGAAGATCCACACTAATAAGCAAAGAGTTGATATCCTGACCAAGCCTCTAGCTGAGAACAGATTCAACGATCTCTCAGTAGAACTAGGTCTTTTGGATCCTACTGATACGATTAAGTAAATGATCCAGGAAGTACTAAGTAAGGGGGAACTTACATTCAGTACAACTGAATACTCAATATCGTCAAACGTGGTATCAGTTGACTACGATGTTCAGATGACAGGTTATGAGTATTAAATTCAGGATTTGGTGATTCAACATGCTATATCATTTTTTTCCCGCCTTTAATGTTCATCGTATTACATTAAGTATGTCATTTTCATTAAACTCACGACATTCCGTAAAACTAAATACGACGCATTAAATGCTTGTCATTTCACCTTACCATTTAGGCGATAGAGATAAGTAGGTGAGATTATAGGTGGCACAATAATCATAACCTATTATAACATCCAATATGAGCCGTCCACATATTAAAACCTGATTAATCTCAACCGCATGCTTAAAAACCGCCTCATGTTCAAATCTGAATATATATGCGCATGTCATCTCTAAACCGCCTCACTTTTCCGCCATTAACAAAGTACTTGTGCTTTGCATTTGCTTAAAAACATGCATCAGACTTCTACTGCGTTATTAGCACATTTACTTCGTTAAGATTTCTTTAAACTAAATCTGCTACTAATTTACTCTATTTTCAAGTGCTAACCTCTGTTTTGTAGATTTCAGTTATTAAAGATGGCGCAATTCGTTCCCATCAGTGATGTTACTATCCCGGAAGATATGGAGGATACATCTCGGGGAAGAGGGTTCTCTTCGAGCCCATTTTGTCCGTCAGGACTTGTGGAGTGGACTGCATGACGCCAGTTTTTGATTCTCTTGAGAGATCGGGCCTCCTACCGATCCTCTCCCACTCTCCGCGTCATCAGCTTCCTCGCCAGGTTGCGGAATTCTTCCTGAACTTCCGTCAGGATGACGACTCGAATGACATCTCCTCATTCATTTCGAGACGTGAGGTCCGTCCCAATCAGTGGGAGGACAGGGCCACACAGATGGACGTGACCAGGTGTCTGTGAGTCAGCTTCGAGTTGGAAGACGAAGGGACTCCAATCGCCAGGTACAAGGAGTCTGAGATAGGCAAGTACCTGTGTCGATTCAGCGGTCAGTAGGACATAGTCTTCAAAGCAGCCTTCCCCTAGGGTCAGTTGTTGCCGCAGTATAGGGGATTGGCATATATTGTAAATCATATTTTGACGAGTTCAGCGGGATCGTATGATCAGCTCTCTTGCATCCGCATCCAGATCATGATGGCCATAGTAGATGAAGCACCCATCAATTAGAACGCGTTCTTCAGAGCTGAATTCAAAGCTCAGTCACAAAAGTTTGTGGACTCTGAAGAAGGCATCAAGCTCATTCCGAAAGGAAAACTTCTGTATGGGACTAAGGTGTCCATTATGATTGAGGACGACCTTCATGATAAAGTCTCCTACGCCGACGCCTACTACTTCGATCAGAGGCTGCTGAAGTTCGCCAATGCAGTAGCTGCTGAGAAATCTATAGGGAAGGGACTAGCTACTAAGCGCCCCTTGGAGATCACGCAGGATCCCCTCCCTACTCAGTCGAAGAAGCAAAAGATATTGAAGAAGCCAACTTCAGTTGTCCCTCCTCCTTCACCAATATCTGTCAAGGATTCGGGGTCAGAGAAACATGATGTGACCCTGAAAGAAAAGGTGAAGAGAGTGCTATCGGAAGAAACTCAGCCGGAGACCCCCGCTGAAACTTAGGCTGCTGAGATTTCCTCCCTCCTGACTTCAGTGCTGAACGCCCAACTGAAAGCAACTGATGAAGTCGCAGCTGAGATTTCAGAGATCAATGCACATGCTGATCTTGTGGACATAGCGGTCCGCGCTCGAGTCCAGATGCACCTTAGATTCCTGGAATGGGATCTACTGGAAGAGGCCATCGGACTCAGGACCCTGTTCACTCTGATCGATGAGGAACAACAGCTGAAAGAGGAGATTGGCTATGAAGAGCCGTCTGATATCGCCTCTATGGAGGACCTAAAGGTTGTAATGCTCATGTTGCTCAGTGATAGAACGCAAGGAGCTGAGCCTTCCTTCACTCTGCCTCCGCCATCTCCTCCTCCATCTCCTCCACTTGATGGATCACCCAAGGATGCAGAACAAGGAGGATCTACTAAGGGTAAAACTCCCACGGATGATCAGCCACCTCCTCATCCTACATCAGGCCAGATCATCCAAACTCCATCCTCGACTCAGCCTCACGCCAAACGCAGATATCAGGCTGCTGAGATCAAGCTTCTCACTACGGAGTGAATTAATAAGGTGATCAAGCGTCAAGCACACAAGAGATGTGAACACTAAGTGGAGCAAGTTCACTAAGGCACAAACGAAGACGCTGACCAACCTTACTACTGAAGTGCAGAGGATCAGCACTCTAACCACTATTAATGCTGAAGAGATCCTCACGAAGGCACTTGAGGCACAGAACACTGACCTAACTGCTCAATTCCAGAATATATTGCAGTCGCGGGCCAAGCTTTTCTCAGAAGAAGTGGCGGTTGTAACAGGTCGAGTCCAGAAGGAAGTTGATGATAGATACAAGTTCACAGCTGACAGTTTCTCTAAAGCACTTACTCAGCAGCATGAATCCTACCAGGAGATCAAGAAAGCTGCCTCGAACGTTGTTGAAGACTACCTCACTAGATTTGACAAATCCAAGGATGCTCTACTGAAAGCTATCAATAAAGAGCACGAGCAAAGGTGAGAGTCTTACACTGACGCAGCGACTGACATTGCCTCAGGCATGACTACGGTCAAGGCCTCAGTAGAATCGTTGACAAAGAAGGTTACTGCCCTGGCAACGCTAATTGATGATGTCAAAAAGGGGAAAAGTCCGGATCTGCTCATCTTAGATCCCTCCTTAAGATAGAAGATCAGTAGGGAGAACCTAGTTCAACAGCGTAGGGGGAAGTTCCAGCTGAAGGAACTACTGACTTAGTTGTAGCTGAGGTGACCACTTACTTGGAATCTTCCCACTGAAGACTCGCCACCTCCAGCTCCGAAGAAAGCTGATGAGGGCAAAGCTCCAGCAAACCGTAGCCCGCCCAAAGAGAAGAAGCTGAAGTTCAAATCTCGCGAAGAGCAAATTGCCTTCGATGAGAAGCTTACCAGAGAATTAGCTGAACAGGATGCTAAGAAGAAGCCTGCAGCAAAGAAAGGGGTACATATCCGATCTCCAGCGCCTTCACGCACTCGATCTAGTATCCCCAGGCAATCCAAATCTTCAGCTGCAGCTTCAGCAGCTGCCTCTAGATCCCAACAGTCCAAACCCGGACAGTCCAAGTCTGAGAAGCAAGGCGCATCTGCATCTAAATCCAAATCTGCATCGCCTGCTGACTCAGAAGAATAGCATGTGCCCTCAACGGTCCCCTCTAAAGAACAAGAGTGAGAAATGAAAGAGATTTGGGACACGTGTGAGCGAGCACTTGATCGTACAGTTGAGGCAAGGCAAATCAGAGAGGTGAGAGAGGGAATTCACCTAGCCGAGTTAGAAGCCCTTAGGCTGAAAACAGAAAAAGAAGCAAGGGAGAGGGTGCCTGAAAAAGATAGAAGCTACTAAGAAGTATGATCTATTCTGAGCTTTGATTGTTCTGTTTGTATCGGTCCTGATATCTTTTGAATGTGCTAAACTTGCCTTGTAGCTCTGATACCTGTCAGTAGAATCCATGATAACTTCAGCATGCTATAACTATGTTAATTGTACTTAATTCTGCAAGTTCTGATGCATTCAGCATTCCATAACTGTTTTGGTTTTAAACTTGGCGCTGATACATTACCTGATATCTTAAGATAGCTCTGATATTCCTTACTTGTGATTGCTCTAATTCCTTCTTTTCATTCTCTTATTCAGCTTTGATATGTTGGCTGGAGCATTCCTTGTAATAAATTTTTTATTTACTCAGTAGTTGTAGCTCTTAACCTTAGCCTAGGTTTTGGCATCATCAAATAGAGGGAAATTGTTGGGATAAGGATTCTGTAGATGCATTTATAGATTTGAAGATCTCAAAACCCCTGACTGAATGATATACCTTCGTCCTGTAATAGCTTAGTTTGAGTTCAGTTGTTAGGAACTCAGTAAGCTAGAGTTCAGTAGCTGCAAAGTTCAGTAGAAGACCTTTCACTCAGCTGATGGACTCAGGATCGAAGAAGTCAGTTGGTTAGCTGACCACCAATTAAATCTGCACAGGAATTCGTGCCCCCATGCACTTATACTCAGAAGAACGTCAGTAAGAAGTCACTTTAGTTGAAGGTTCAAGGATTCAGAGGAAGTCACCCTTGATGTTTGACAACAACAACTTATCTTTTCTGACAAAAGGAGCTCCCAGACTGAAAAAGAGGCGAATCTCTACAGTGCACCAACTCATCAACGTTCAAATTTAAGGAGCCGTTTTCCTTTTCGTTTTGACACCTGGCTAGACCTCCCTCCAATGGATCTATTCACCATCGAGTACTATATAAGAGAAGTCTTCATGCAGAGACACCACTGGGAACCCAAGCTATTGACGCACAAAACTCTTGACACTCTCATTCGAAGAATCCAGTGAAGAACTAACATTCATAGAAGAACCCTTTAGTTCATCACTTAAAGTTATATTTGTTCCCCTTCTCTTATCTAAGAAAGCTTTATTGTAATATCTTTAGCTTAGAAACCTCGAGGAAGTTCACATCTTTGTGAAACTGTTCTTATTGTAAGAACTTCCTCTTAGTTGGAGAAGACTCAAACTCTTTAAGTTTGAAACCCTTGTAAAAGTCACTATGACTATAAGTAGAGAATCTGTCCTGCGAACATATCACTAAGAACCTGCTCAGTATAAGCTTCAAGTTGTATCCGTCTTGAGAACAGATCACTGAGACTTGCTCAGTATAAATATAACAAGTAACCTGCTTTGGTCAGGACATTGGACGTAGGACCCAGTGTGTCCGAACCACTTTAAAAATTTGCTGTGTTGATTTACTGTTTTCCTTAACTGATCATATTGCATTAAAATTGTATTTCATCAAACTCAGCATAAAACCGATTTTTTAATTGAGACGTTCAATAGGGCCTACACTTCTACACACAACTCTAATACTGAACGACTGTTCGACTGACTCAAGTCAGTAGAGCTAAACTCAGTAGAAATTTCTTGCCCACGCGATCTGAAAGTATATTTGGTTGTCTGACTCAATTCGGTAGCAAACTCAGCTAAAACTAACTTTCGCGTTTGAGAAACGAATTTGTATTCAGGTGTATTCACCCCCCCCCCCTCTACACCTGAACCACGTCTCAGGACCAACAAACTTCTTCACAGCTTCAAGTTTAGTTCCTCTTCCGGGTTTGACGTTGCTATGATTTTGCATAAGCAATTAAATAATGTCATTTCTCTCATTTGTAGAGAAATCCTTTCTTCTCATTTTTAAAAATTTGTTTCGGTACTATATATAGATAGTATTGTTGGGTTATGAGTCAGTGATTGTTTAGATCATTGCTTAGGGGGTAATTTGAACTGTCATCAATAGTTCATGTGTTAGGACTTATTGCTTATTTCGGTAATGGGGGAAATTGTAGTGATTTATCGCTATGGAATTGAAGATCTCAAAACCTGCCTTGTACCCTTAGTGTGTTGTCTTTCGGACTAGATGATGTAATAGGCTACATTGTTCTTATTTTCGTTATCTTTTTTGTCTAAGTCCTGTAAGGGGTATTTGTTGGTCTGAACTTCAATAGGAAGTTAAATGCCAGAACCCCATGTCATCAATTTGTAAGAGCTCGTGTCCTCAGGTCTCCAGCTGACCATTATCAGTAGAAGATTCCCATCAGCTGACCTCCAGTGAAGACACAGTACGAAGAGCTCAGTTCCTTCAGAGTCACCAGCTGACTGCTCTCAGTAGAAGACTTTCATCAGCCGACTCAGATGAAGAAGTCAGTACGATCGTTCCAGATCTACGTATCCGACAGAAACTGATCGCCCGACTTTTTACTGTCATTCGAAAGTCAGTAGAGGATCATACGAGGATGAGTGAGAGTCAACTCAGATGAAGACTGATGTCTGACAAGTCTCACCTACCACAAACCTCGACCAATGAGAAGCAACCAAAGCCTTACCTGCTCTGACGACAAAGGTTGCTCTCATGTACAGTAACCAATCACTCTGCGACGCTACTTCGAAACTTATGGCCGTTTTCTTTGGACGTTTGTGACACGTGGCATCGTCTTCTCCAACGTACAAATGCTTGGGTTACGATTATAAATAGAGAAGCATTTCCGAGCTCAATGCACGGGATATCAAAAGGGAATACACGCTCAAAGCACTCAAACACTCTAGCGCATTCACGAAGATCCAGCGAAGAACTTGCTTAGTTGAAGATCTGTAGTTCTTCTCTCTAAAGTTTCATTAGATCCCTCTTCTCTATCTAAGCTCAACTGTTACATCTATAGCTTAGAACCTTCGAAGGAGTTCACTTTCTGTGATCGTTCTTATTGTAAGAACTCCTTCTTAGCTGGAGAAAATCCCCTCCCCTTCAAACTTCAGTTTGACTTGTAAAGTCGCTAAGGACTATAACTTAGAAGGGTCTGTCCAGCGCACAGATACCTTGCTGAGGCTTGCTCAGATTAATCAACAAGAACTCCTGTTCAGCAGGACCGTGGACGTAGGATCTTGCGTATCCGAACCACGTTAAAAATCGCTTGTGTTATTTACTGTTTTATTGCATTGTTCTCAAACCGATTTACAAACTCTACTTTGTATAAAACGTATTTAAAAGTGCACCAACCAAAATAGATTTTGTTTGCAAAAACACGTTTCAAATCGAGACGAAGTCTATCGGGCCCTACACTTATCTGCACTAAACTCTCCGACTGAGATCATAATACTGACAAAAGTCAGTAGGACAGACTCAGTAGTTGAGCCACTCTGACCCGCGATCAGAAGGTTACTATTTGGCACTGTTCATCAGTCACACTCTACAGCTCAGTTGTCCTTCGTGTTTGAGGAAAAACTTGTAATCAGGTGTATTCACACCCCCCCCCCTCTACACCTAATACTCGTCTTCGGACCAACAAGTATGTTTGAATTCTGGATACAATATGCTTGTATTTATAGAGAATGGCTGACTGGAGGGAATTCTGAATCTATTTTGGCTCCAAATGATAAATTTGGAAAATTACTGTTGCATTTTAAGTTGTGTTAGCTAGGCGTTAGGTCTGAATTTGAATTCTGGTTCAGAAACTCTTTATTTCTTTTATTAATTTGCTTTTTAATTTCTTGCTAAATACTGTTGCTATTCATATAACTTCGAAATTAAATATGGTGATCTGTGTGATTAAAAAATATTGTACAACTATGAAATAATTTCAATTCTTCAAATTAATTTTTACCTTAGTAGAATAAATATACTATCCTTTATTGCACTCAAATTAAAGAAGAGGGAGAAAGTAACACAACCCACTAATGTTGAAGGGACCGATACAACTAATACAATTAAAAACTCTCCTTAATTCTCGTACTCGAAAAATAAGGGACATTATTTGTGTGACGGGAGTATATTTTTTTTAAATAGTTAAAAGAATTATATAATTATCTGATTTGGTTAAATAAACATTTGACCCTTTTGACTTTCATCAATGTCAGGGCCGGCCCTAAGCAAGTGTTGGTGGTCCGACCGCTCAGGGCCCAACATTTTAAGGGGTACCAGCCCAGGTATTTACATTACATACATTGCAAGGTTAATAAATCGGCTAATATTCAACTCCAATTTAAAAGAAAATGCCCAATCATAAATAGTCAGTTCAATTTTATATTGCAAGGTTAATAAATCGACGCATATAAAATCAACTCCAATTTAAAAAGAAAGATCCAACCATAAATAATCAGTTCAGTTTCGAAAAGAAGCAGCCCATATTAATTCATTCTCAATTCAATAAATTTAAAATTGCTTTCGTTAGTTTTTCATTTCTTAACTAGTTTTTATACAATAAAAATAAAAACCTGCTTTCCCTAGAAAATGGAAAGACAACATGTTTGGAATTGTAAACAAACAATGAAATTAAAATATGATTTTGAAGTTGATTGAATTCGAATTTTGCCCGAGATTAGAAAACAGGCTTCTGATTCTGAAAAATATAAGAAAAGACAAAAAGTTAAGTCTGAAGGAAGAGCTCTAGATGAGTTTATGATGGGCGGCTTTGATATTACGTTCAATATTTTTTTTTGCTTTAATAATATTTTTTTGTGTGTGTATTACGTGGGCTTATTTTTTTACTTTCGAACAGGGCACCCGAAATATCAGGACCGACCCTGATCCACATGTTTACTAGATAGTAAACATTATGTCCAAGCTCTATTTATGAATCTGTAGGTAAGACTCACAATCTTGTTCGGCATACTAGGCCGGCCTCCTCTGAGATGACGGCTCATGGCCCATGACATTATTAATTTTGTTAGGCTAAAGTATCCTTTTGAGTTTTGCAGATAAAAGAATAGAATATGAAGTGTTCAAGGCCTAATTTTCTACATTTGGATCGCATTTTTATTATATCGCACTGGACTTGCAAGTCTTCTAAGGACTGGTCAAGCCTCTTCTAACTTATAATCGAACTTAGATTAATTGAAATTGAAATCTTTTTAGTATACTTGACGCTAATTGATATGGGCCCCTCCGTTTCCTTAGCGGAGATCCAGTCTCACCTCTCCATCTGTTCACTTGGGCTGCTCTGAAATTTAAGTTTTATTTATATTTTTCTATTGTTAGGTCTTTTTCTAAACTAAGATCAAACTGAGTGATATATTTATTGCAAACAATACATAAGTCTCCGCAAAAAGTGTAAAATTCACGCATGCAAACTTTCTACTTTGTCATGAAACTAGTATTAAAATACAAGGTCAATTCCTCTCTTGAATCCTCACCGGAAAACCACCCTTCATCTTTGCCGTCAAGTCTGTCACGTACTCCGGCTCCGCCTCCATGACCGGCACCACCCTAAAGTGCTCCAACACACCAGCAACCACTCTCTTCATCTGCAAGAAAGCCATCTCCTTCCCAAGACAAATCCTCGGCCCAGCCTGAAACACAGGGTATGTGAAGGAATCCCTGTGTACAAAACTCCACTTGTCACCACCATCCGCCGCGCTTTCCAACCACCGCAAGGGCCGGAACTCCGTCCCAGTCCTCACCCCACACCTTCTCAACTCTCCCCATAGCGTAGGGATGGTAGGCCACTCTCATCCCCTTCTTCACAACCGTCCCATCCGGCAAAACATCATCATTCAGAGCTTCCTTACTATCAGTAGGAACAGGAGGATAAAGCCTCATACTCTCACAAATCGAAGCGTGGGTATAAATCATATCCTTTACTTCCTCATATGCCGATGCTCCTTCTGCCTTCTCATTGATTTCTCTCACTATCTCTCTCTCCACTTCCGGATGGTCAGCAAGCAGCCAGAAGAACCATGTCAATGCTGCAGAAGTCGTGTCTCGCCCAGCTAAGATGAAACTTATCACTATATCTGTAACGAAGTCTTCATCGGAATGGCCGGAACTCAAAAATCTTGAGAGGAGATCGACCGATTCGAGAGAAGACTTGTGCTCGAGTTCTTGCTTCTTCTCTCTGATCAGCTCTTTTGCGAATTCTCGCACTTCTTTGACAGCTATTCTGAGCTGCTTCTCCGACCCAAAATTTAGTACTTTTTTTATTTTCCAAATCAAAGGGATAAACGAGCTGAATCTCTCACTAGAAAGCTTCACGGCCCGTTCAAAAGCTACTGCAAACTTCTCCTCAGGCAGAGATGGAGACAAGTAACCAGGATCATGGCCGAATGCGATTTTGCAAATGTTGTCGAAAGCAAACCTTTGAAGAATGTCTTGAAAATCAATAACGTTTCCTTCTTTTGCGGACTTTCTCAGGATCGGAATGAGGCGGTCGGAAAGCTCGGAATCGACGACGGTTTCGACGAATTTCCGAAGAGATTTGGTGTTGAATTCATGGCTGGCGACCTGCCTCTGAAACTTCCAATTCTGGCCGTCGGAGTTGAATATGCCGTCGCCGAGAAAATCCCTCAAGGCCACCTTGAAGAAGTCCCCCTTCTCGTAGTTCTGGAAGTTGGTCTTGAGGAGGTGCTGCACGTTTGCGGGGTTGGCCGTGATTATGATCCAACGGCCGAGGCTGCGGTCGAGGGGGAAGGTTAGGGTGGGGGTGGATGTCACGATCTCAGATGACCAGTGAACGAATCGGTCTTTGTTTTTCAAGATTGTGAAGAAGGAGCCGACGATTGGGTAGGATTCTGGTAGCTTGGTTGGAGGGTTTTTGGATTTGGTTCTTAGTTTGGCGAAGATGTAGAGAGATGAGAGAGAGACAAGTGCGAAGAAGATGAGCGAGGATGAGAAGTTGAAGTCCATTATCTTTTTTTTTTTTTTTGATTTTTCAGAGGAAATAAGACATTTGGATATGAATTTGTTGGTGGATAGAACTGACTATTTATAGAGGCTTTTTTGTCGTGTGAACTTTAGCAAGAGTAATGACTTTTCTTGTCAAAGAGTGGTAATTTATATGTATGAATCTTGCATATACAGTCCTACTAAATTAAATGCTGAAAGTCTATTGATAAGTGTTAAAAGGTGCTGCGATTCAAATTTGCTGATTTGAGAATTTATAGGTAATTGAAAAGAAGTGCTGAAAGCAACTGAAAGTGAGAAAAATAGTGTTTGAAAAACTGCTGATACCAGTAGCTTATTTTAACTTTTTAAATAAAATGTCAGTCTTAATCTCAATGTTATTAAACAATTATAATTTATAATAATAATTTCAATTTCAGAATTATAAAATATTAAATTAAATTAATTTTTATATTACATAAATTTACAATATATTATATTAGCATAAACATATCATATTTTTATATTTTAAATATTACTTATTTTGCATAAATTCATAGTAATAATATTTTTATATAAATGATTACGTAATTAAAAAGTAATTATCATTAAATGAAAATAAAAAAATATAAATTTAAAATTTAAAATTTTCAGAACCCACTATTTTAATTAATTTATACTCCCTCCGTCCCGCTAATTCTGTCCCAGTTGACTTCGGCACGGAGATTAAGAAATTTTAGTTTAGTGTGTATTTTATGAGTTTTAATTGTATAAAGAAAATTACACAGTTTTCGAGGATTGGTTGGTGGAAAGAAATGAGAATTATCCAAATTTTTGCAAGGCTAGTAAAAGGCAATCGATTTTTATTTTTTTTATATTGTATTTGAAGAAATAATCTAAAGTTTTCAAAAAGATAAAAAACATAATTTTCTGAGTTCGGAGCGGAACATAATTGAGTGGGAGATAGATTTTTGAAGAGAGAGAGTATAAGAATGTGGGGGTTGAGTAGTGAGTAAGGAGTCAGTAATAGAGGGACAACCCGATTAGGCAAGTAGGACAGTAATAGCGGGACGGAGGGAGTATAAGAATGTGGGGATCGAGTGGTCCCACTTCATTTTATGTTTAAAAGTAATTTTTACTATTTTAGGAAAGAGGACAGTAATAGCGGGACAACCCGATTAGGCAAGTAGGACAGTAATAGCGAGACGGAGGGAGTATATAATTTTACTAATAATTATTTCATTTAAAAATAATAAATATAAATTAATTTTTATTAAATTACTAACTAATATATTAAAATATAGTTATAATTAAATTTGTAACTAATAAAAATATTAATTTTAAAATAATGATTTTTTTATAATTATAGAAATATTTAAATAATAAAATAGTTCAATAAATTAGATAAGTTGTAAATTGCGCGCAGTTGAAAGCTGGCTCATAGCAGCTTCTCTATCTTGACTATATTTGGTAGAGAATTTCTGCTGAAAACTAGGTGTTCCAAACACTTCACCGTGAAAATGAATTGTTCCAAACACTACCTAAATATTTTGGGCAACTCCTACTCATTTAAATATGAACAAAAAAAAAAAGAAAAAAGTTTCCATAATAATATTCAATGGTTCATAGTTTAAAATTTTAAAACACTATTAATTTTCTACTTTTTGGACTATTCACATGGACAATAAACAGTTTTTTCAATAAATCTGGCAAATAAGAAATCATAATCACGAAGTTATAATTGAGTTCTCAATTTAGAAATGCTAAAATTCTCGATCGATTTGATTATAAAGTCATCACAACTGAAATTAGATCATAAAGCCATAATTGAATTCCAATTATGAACAAGAAAATAAGTAACAGAAATCTCGATTGCCACTATCACCAAGTCAATCGAGCATGAATCATTAAAAATTTGAATAGATCTATATTACTTTCCAATACTTATGATGGTAGATGATTACTTTTGTGTTTTTTCCTAAGCACAAAAGACTAGAAATACAATTTACCACCTTAAATTTTCGTCTCCGTTAAAACATATGCCTTAATTAATGTTGTTAATAAGAAAAAATTTATAAACTTTAAGTGTCTATTTTCCTTTTATATTATGTCGTGAATGAGTTTTCTCAGCATTATAAGATGTTTGGAAATACTAAAACAAATATAAATTAAATTTCATCCAGAAGTATATAGTCAATTCGATTTTGAGTTCTGACTGGGTAGATTTTCTTAACGAAGAAGTTGGAGGTGACGTTATCAATGAGGACGTGAAGTGTGAACAATTGCAATAAGCATGTTGGTCAATAATTTTAGTTGCAGTAATCTTACCCTCTCTATTTTGCTATTGATGACTCAAAATTTCGAATTAAAAAAGTTATGTTTTCAATGTAAAATACTTTGATTCATTAAATTATATTAATATATTATTTAAATGTGAAACATCTTAAGAAAAAGCTTTTTTGGTATGAATTTTGATAGTACGACCAACTTACAATCTAAGGAGTGTAGCAAAATCTCCCAAACAATCCAATTTTTCTTTCCCTTTTATCTATTAATAATGCAAGAAAGAGACGATCCATGTTGGAAACTTTATAATCAGAATTGGACAGACGCTTTAGTTTTCAGACCAATTCGTGAGTCACGCACCAGCAAAGAAATTGGATACAAATTTGATACTTAAACTTTAATTATAATTCACTTGTATATAAATAGCAAGTGAACTATAAAATTGCATATATAGTCAAAATAGTTTATAAAATTTTAAATATAGTCAATCTCCTTCAAAATTGCACCCTATAGCCAATATAGGTTTCTACACCTATTTTTTCCTCTTTTTAATTTTCTACCCATTTAAAAATTATTTTATAGCTTTTTTTTAATAATTCTAATTAAAATACACCATGTTCAATGATTAAAATTTTAGCGTTGATATTAAGTGTCTGATTCACTATTTCAGCAAAAACTGTTACTAATATTTTTACTATTATTATTATTATTATTATTATTATTATTATTATTATTATTATTATTATTATTATTATTATTATTATTATTATTATTATTATTATTATTATTATTATTATTATTATTATTATTATTATTATTATTATTATTACAATTATAATAGATATTTTACTAATAAAAATATTAAAATTATGATGCTAATTACGATTAATATGTCAAATTTTAATTTAGAAGGAAGTAATAAGTTTAATAATATTGTGGTAATAATTTTGTTAACACTAAACTGTTCATAATTATCAGAGAAACAAAAAAAAAGGGGTACAAACCCTATATTGGCAATTGTTGGTCCAGAGACGAGTATCAGGTGTAGGGAGGGAGGGGATTGAATACACCTGAGTCCAAGTTTTGCTCAAACGCGAAGGTCAACATTTTACTGAGTATGCTACTGTTGCCAGTTAAGCCTTCTGATCGCGGAGCAGATTGATTCAACGACTGAATCATTTCTACTGACTGATGTCAGTACTAAGTAATTTAGTAGATAAATAAGTGATGAATTGTGTAGGCTCGGTTTAAGCTCGTCTATCTGAAAAACATTTTTATGCAAACTAAATCAGTTGGCTAGTGCTGTTTTAAATCTGTTTTACTGAAAATAAATTTTACAAACAATTGACAAACAAATGCAATAAAACAGTAAATGACACGAGCAATTTTTAACGTGGTTCGGATACCCAAGATCCTACATCCACGGTCCAACTGAACAGGAGGTCTTGTTGATTAATCTGAGCAAGCCTCAGCAAGATTCTGTACACTAGACACAGCATTCTAAGTTATAGTCCTTAGTGACTTTATAAGATCAAACCGAAGTTTGAAGGGTTTTGTCTCCAACAAGGAATGAGTTCTTACAATAAGAACGTATCACTAAAAGTTAACTCCTTCAAGTGTCTAAGCTTAAGGTCTTACGAGGTTAGCTTAGAAAAGAGGTCGGGAACAACTCTAGAGTGAAGAACTATTAGGATATCTCTAAGATTTCTAGTTCTTCGCTGGATATAGTAGTGAGCTTGCTAGAGTGCTTGAGTATGTGTTCTTGAGTTTCTTGCTTCTCTATTCCCTGTTCCATGTTCTTGTTCTTGAAGATGATCTCTTTATATAGTTGTGACCTATGCATAAATCCGTTGGAGGGGACCATGCCACGTGTCACAAGACACCAAGGAAAACGGCCATATAATTTGAATGTCGCTGCAGAGGGTGGTTGACTTTACGTTCATGAGAGCAGCTTTTGTGTCAGAGCAGGTAACCTTTGCTTGCTTCTCATTGGTCGAGGTATGGCGGTAGGTGAGACTTGTCAGACATCAGTCTTCTAGCTGAGTTGAGCTCCTCTAAACCTCGGACACTAAGTGTTCCTCTACTGACATCCGACTGATAAAGTCATGCTGTCAATTTCCCTTCTACGATCTGCAACTGAGTTGCATCTCATTCAGTAGATCAAGGATGATCATACTGAGTCTTCTTTCTGAGTCGGCTGAAGAGTGATCTTCTACTGAGTACTTCCAGCTACTGACTCGAAGACAAACTACTGAGCTCTTATACAGACAGAGCTCTACTGAACCGAGGACATGGGGTTCTGGAACCTTAACTTCTCTACTGATGTCCAGTCCAACAATTTATCCCTTATAGGACTTTAGACAAAATAATCTAGAAAGATCAAAGCAGGTCTAGCCTATTACATCATGTCAGTTCATCACACACTCAAGGGTTTTGGGATCTTCAATTCCTCCTACATTTAACAACAATAACTCAGTATCAGAGGTACTAAATCATCTCCCAACAATTTTCATGTGTCCACTGACTCATATCCTTACAATATTCCTACAATATGAACTAAGTAGAAACATCTCCTGACTCATATCCCTACAACAATGAGATGCAATTTTGAGGGAAATTGACTATATTTGCAATTTCATAGTCTACTTTGGGTATATATACAAAAGACCAACCAAATAACAAATTCCAACCGATCATTTTACCCCCAGTTCATCTGGGTTACATGGGTCCGGTGGGGTCAGTCGTCAGTTGGTCTCGTGGATAGGAATTACAAATACTTTTGCTTCAGATCGCCAATTTATGTTAGAGTTCGATTTTCTTACTTTTTATTACCTCTTCTCTCTTTTTTTCATCTTCTCTTCTCCCAATTTTCTTTTCTTCCTTTATCATTTTTCTCTATTTTTTCTAATCCTTTTTTCTCTATCTTTCCTTCTCTTCTTCTTCCAATCAAATAGTCAAATGTAATTTAAATCTTATATCCTTCTCAATCAAACACCTCAATAAAATAAGGGTGGACTTGGGTGCACCTGATTGCACTGCAACCGGATCAAAAAAGCCTGATTTTGATTGAATTTGGGTCGTCTGACCCGTTGACTCATAATTAAAAAAAATAAATAAATAACAAAACCCTAACCTACAGTTGGTCCTGAGACGTGGTTCAGGTGTAGGGGGCGGGTGAATACACTTGAATAAAAATTTTGTTCTCTGAGTCAGACAGCCAAATATGCTTCAGATCGCGTGGGCAAGAAATTCTTCTACTGAGTTCAGCTCTTCTGACTTTAGTCAGTCGTTCAGTATTAGAGTGTGTGCGGAAGTGTAGGCCCTATCAAATGTCTCGGTTAGAAAACACCGGTTCTATGCTGAGTTTGATGAAATACTGTTTTTAATGCAATATGAGAAGTTAGAGAAAACAGTAAATCAACACAACAAATTTTTAAAGTGTTTCGGACACACTGGGTCCTACGTCCACTGTCCTGACCAAACCTTGATACTTGTTATATTTATACTGAGCAAGTCTCAATTGGTCTTTTCGTTGGATAGACACAAACTTGAAGCTTATACTGAGCAAGTTCTTAGTGATCTGTGCGCTGGACAGATTCTCTACTTATAGTGACTTTTACAAGGGTTTCAAACTTTAAGAGTTTGAGTCTTCTCCAACTAAGAGGAAGTTCTTACAAATAAGAACAGTTTCACAAGGATGTGAACTTCCTCGAGGTTTCTAAGCTAAATATATTACAATGAGGCTCGATTAGATAAGAGAAGGGGAACAAATATAACTCTAAGTGATGAACTAAAGAGGTTCTTCAATGGATGCTAGTTCTTCACTGGATTCTTCGTTGAGAGTGATAAGAGTTTGTGCGTAGATAGCTTGGGTTCCCTGCATGAAGACTTCTCTTATATAGTCGTCGATAGTGAATAGATCCGTTGGAGGGAGGTCTAACCACGTGTCGAAACGACAAGGAAAACGGCTCCTTTATTTTGAACATTGGTGAGTAGGTGCACTGTAGAGATTCTCCTCTTTTTCAGTTTGGGAGCAACTTTTGTCAAGAAAAATAGGCCGCTGTCGGCTCCTTATTGGTCGAGGTAGATTGGTAGGTGAGACTTGTCAAACATCAAGGTTGACTTCCTCTGAATCCTCGGACCTTCAACTGAAGTGACTTCCTATTGACGTTCTTCTGAGCATTCAGTACATGGGCACGAATTCTTGTGCGAATTCAGCTGGTGGTTGGCTGACCAACTGACTTCTTCGATCCTGAGTACAACAGCTGAGTGCAAGATCTTCTACTGAACTAATCAGCTACTGAACTCTAGCCTACTGAGTTCTAACAACTGAACTCGACTAAGCTATACAAATACGATGGTACAATATTCAGCTAGGGTTTTGGGATCTATCAAATCTATCAATTCATCAACTGAATCCTTATCCCAACAATTTCCCCCTATTTGATAATGCCAAAACCTATTACATCTTCTATCAAGAAATATGCTAAGGTTAAGAGCGATAGCTACTGAATAAAAGATCTATTACAAAAGGAATGCTCTAGTCAACATATCAAAGCTGACTAAGATAATGAAAAGAAAGAATCAAAGCAATCACAAGTAAAAGAATATCAGTGCCGACTTATGATATTGAGTAATGTATCAGAGCCAAGTTAAAAACCAGTTCTGCGACCGAATCTTGTGTGTTAGTAGTCATTCTGGTACTAATGTCTCGTACAAAGCATCGCATAAACGAGGCGGCAGGAGGCGGCGGCTGCTGCGGCACAGCGATAGGCGCAAAACGCGCGGCTGCGCGCGCTCCCAACCGGTTTTTCGGCGACATGGATGGCTGGCGAGGGGTGTCTAGGCCGCGGACGACTCCCTCTATGGACAGCGGGCTGCGGCGGCGATAGACGGGGCGGCGGCGGCAGTTTCTTGATGAAGAAGACGATGCTGACGTGGCGCGCCACGTCAACCCTTTGCTGACCAGGCAGACACGTGTCTGCCACGTGGCAGACCCCTGATGACGTGGCGGTGCAGTTTTTGATGCAGTTTTCAATTTCAAAGATTTTGAAGATCGAAGAGCTGTATTTTGATCGGGCGATGTAATAGTTAGGAATTACGTGTTTTAAAGCTCGATAACGACGTTTTAAATTTCCTATTTGCGCATTTATTTTTTATTATGCTTTAGCATGCGATTATGTGATTAATTGCGCTTAGAAAAGCATGAAAATAGGATTTACGTCGTATTAAAGTATGTTTTATTTTTCGCGAGCACGTTTTATTTTGTGCGCTTAGAAATTGCATGCTTTAGGAAATTATGTGCATATACATGATTCAAAACGAACCTTTTGAAGAAAAAGACTAAGCAAATAATAAATTAAATATTTAATTGGATTCCATTTAATTGGAAATTAAATATTTAACCGGACCTCTATTAATTGGACCCTACACAAAAGTGGAACAATTATATGAGTAAACGTCCACCTGAGTGGCTTGCTTGTATTTTTTAACCATGAGTTTTGTGAGATGGATTTTCTAATGTAATATTTAATGATTATTGAGTAGTGGGAGCAAAGTCGTAAACGTCCACCTGAGTGGCTTGCGTGCCTAGTAAACACGAGTACTCTAGCAGATAATAATTAAATAAGATGGCTAATTAAATCAAATTGAAAGTGGTATGGTTCGCGTAAGTATGCCAATTTCGAGAATTTGATGTTAATTCGGTCAAATTAATGGTCAAAGCTTAGACGTCACCGCAGGTACAACTTCCTAAGAAGTCCCTTCCCGCGTTTTAATAGTGACATGGTCCAGAGATATCGGATTATTAATTTCATTCGTCTTAAGAACCTAGGCGTGGATTGGAATTAAAGAGCTAGGTATATAGCTTGGTCTAGGGGTACACGAGTAAGTATCCACCTGAGTGGCTTGCGAGTGTGATCTCTAGGGCTATTCGAGTATTTAACATCATTAGTTTTTCAAAAGGTTAGAATGATGGTTAATTACGAATTATGTGCAAATATTAACTTTTTACATGCGTTTTAAATTACATTTTTCAGATATGTCTATTCGAAATTTTTCGAGTTCCTAAACAGTCTCACCAACCAAACCCTAACGGGTTTAACAATTTTTAAATAATTTCATAGAGTGGAAGAGATATCTTACCGCTCCCAATAAAAGCTCTACAAAGGTCCTATAAGAACTTCTGCTTTAAGGACCGCTATGTCTAAGAACGAGTTTACTATGAGTATGTTACTCAAATCTTTGGTAGCGGTCAAAGAGGTTATAGGAAAGGGCAAGAGTGCTCAAGTCTTGAATATCCCTAGTAGTTCAAGGAATCCTCCGAAAGGCGGAAACCAGAAAAAGAGCAGAAAGGGTGGACATTTCAAGAAAAGCAGTGGGAGTAAGAAGACGGTCCTTACCGGCGACATGCGAATGTCAAAGGAGAAAGGAAGGTTCTTCAAGAGTGGTAAGAAAGGACACTGGAATAATTATAATCCAGATGTCAAGGCAAAACAGAAAGAGACGCGAGTCGCTCTTGTAACTGAAACTGTTCTATTTTCCTCTTCTACCCACGAATGGGTAGTAGATTCGGGGGCAACTGATCATGTTTGTTACACTTTGCAAGATTTCTTGCGGAAAAGGCAATTGAGCAATGGCGAGGTGGTAGTCTCAATGGGCAATGGATCGAAAGTTCCTGCAATTGCCATTGGAGATTTACATCTATCTTTTGATAGTTATGTTTTAGTACTTCAAGATGTTTAATATGTGTCTGAGTTTAGGCGAAACATTATTTCTGTTTCAAAACTGTGCACCATGGATGGTTATAAATCAAGTTTCTATCATGAAAGACGATGATTTTATCTGTGGTGGACCATTAAACGGATCTTTATATACTATTACTTGTAAACCGCGTAGTTCTGTTAAAATTGCTTCCTCATCATCAAATCCTAAGAAGAGGAAAGAGTCTTCTAAGGGAAACCAAACTTATCTGTGGCACTTAAGACTAGGTCACATCAATCTTAACAGGACTCAGAGGTTGGTGGAATATGGATCATTGGAGTCTCTCCAAGATTGAACCATTTCCAACTTGCGAAACCTGTTTGGAAGGAAAGATGATGACTAGGTCTTTCAAGGCAAAGGGTTATAGAGCCACAGAAGTATTAAGTTTGATACATTCTGACTTGTGTGGGTCTATGTCTACACAAGCTCGTGGAGGGTACGAGTACTTCGTCACATTTACTGACGATTACTCGAGGTATGGATATGTTTACCTTCTTCGCCACAAGTTGGATTGCTTTGAAACCTTTAAGGAATTCAAGGCAGAAGTGGAGAAGAAGCTAGGTAAAGAAATCAAAACACTACGATATGATCGTGGTAGTGAATACATATCCAACGAGTTCAAGGACTACTTGACAGAATGTGGGATTACATCCCAGCAGACAGCACCAGGCACGCCTCAGCAGAATGGTGTGTCAGAGAGCAGGAACCGAAGTCTCTTAGAGATGGTTCGGTCGATGATGAGTTATGCAATTTTACCAGTTTCCTTTTGGGGATATGCCCTAGAGACTGCAGCATACTTGCTGAACCGTGTGCATTCCAAGTCGGTACAAAAGATCCCTTTCGAGTTGTGGAGCGGGCACAAACCCAGTATGCACCACTTAAGGATTTGGGGTTATCCTGTTTATGTGCTAAATAGGCAGGCCGACAAATTGGAATCACGTTCAGAAGTGATGTTCATAGGGTATCCAAAGGAAACGAGGGGTGGATACTTTTATGATCCTAAAGAACAGAAGATCGTTGCTAGCCCTAACGCTCGGTTCTTAGAAGAGGATTACATTAGTAACCATAAATCTCAAGTCGACATCATCCTTGAGGAATTACAAGGTGGTCGAGTTCCACTTGAACAACCAGTTGTGTAAGATAGTACTCCACGAGTAACTGCACAATCTGTTAACACAGCGCCTGACACTATTCGACGTAGTAGGAGGGTGATATTTACACCTGATAGGTATATGTTCACTAGAGAGACGTTTGATCATCTCCCGGCAGATGAACAAGATATTGTGGATCCTTGGACTTACAACGAAGCAGTGAGAGATGTAGATGCAGATTCCTAGCGAATCGTCATGGACTCAGAATTTAAGTCCATAATTGATATGGATGTATACGAGATCACTGAACTACCTGAGGGATGCAAGGCTATTGGTAGTAAGTGGGTATACAAGAGAAAGAGAGAAGACCGAATGGAGAGATCATGGTGTTTAAGGCCAGGCTAGTGGCGAAGGGTTTTACCCAGAAAGAAGGTATCGATTACGAAGAGACCTTCTCGCCTGTAGCAATGATCAAGTCCATTCGGATTCTCCTTGCCATAGCAGCTCACATGAATCTAGAGATCTGGCAAATGTATATCAAAACCGCATTCCTAAACGGTCACCTTGAAAAGGTAGGGACATCTACATGAAACAGCCAGATGGTTATGTGAAGGAGGGCAAAGAGCATCTAGTTTGGAAGTTTAAGAAGTCTACTCATGGACTTAAGCAAGCGTTCCGGTTATGGCACCAGCGTTTTGGACGAGGTAGTTAAATCCTATGGATTTGTATCCTGTCCTAACGAGGTGTGTGTTCTGTATTGGTGTTAACGGATCAGTGGTGTTTCTTGCATTTCACGTAGATGACATCCTTCTCATTGGCAACAATGTTGAAGTGTTATCAGACGTAAAGACGTGGTTATCTGAGCAGTTTCAAATGAAGGACTTAGGTGAAGCTGCTTACATCCTTGGGATCAAGGTTATTTGAGATCGCCAGAAAAAAGATGTTAAGCTTGTCACAAGTGTCCCACATTGACACTGTTATTGCTCGTTTTAGCATGCAAAAAGCCAAGAGAGGTTCAGTACCTTTCAAACATGGTATTTTTCTATCCAAGAATCAGTGCCTTAAAATGCCTAAAGAGATAGAAAGTATGAGGCTAGTACCATATGCTTCCGTTGTCGGTAGCCTCATGTATGCGATGCTTTATATGAGAGAAGATATCTCATATGCTGTAGGCATAGTCTCAAGATATCAGTCTAACCCTGGAAAGAAACACTGGACTGCGGTCAAGCATATTCTCAAGTACCTTAAACGGACTAGAGATTTTAGGTTTGTTTACCAGTCAGACAGTCTAGTGTCTTTGGGTTATACAGAATCGGATTTCCAGGCTGACAGAGAAGAGAAGAAGTCTACCTCGGGT
The DNA here is from genome assembly GCA_028984105.1 of Lavandula angustifolia. Lineage (NCBI taxonomy): Eukaryota > Viridiplantae > Streptophyta > Magnoliopsida > Lamiales > Lamiaceae > Lavandula > Lavandula angustifolia. The sequence continues at coordinate 8,809,319 of CM054819.1, read as the reverse complement.
TATGGTGGAGCCATTTCATGGAGGAGTGCAAAGCAGAAATGCATTGCGGACTCAACCATGGAAGCAGAGTATGTGGCTGCTTCAGAAGCTTCGAAAGAGGCGGTTTGGCTCAAGAATTTCCTCCTGGATCTTGATATTGTTCAGAATTTGCCTAAGGCGATCACGATTTATTGTGATAATGCGGGTGCAGTGAAAAATTCTAAGGAACCTAGATCTCACAAGGCGTCTAAACACATAGACATGAAGTACCACATTATACGAGTATTCGTAAATCGAGGTGACGTGGTGATTGACAAAATTAGAACTGAAGTCAACCTAGCTAATCCTTTCACAAAGAGCTTACTACTCCCAGCTTACGAGAAGCATGTTCGTGGCTTAGGGATGGCAGAGATGCCCCCCACTTAGGACTACAGAAACTTTTGTATAAGTGGGAGAAGATGCAGTGATAGATAGGATATATAGCTGAGATATAGCTGGGTACTAGTTTGTACCTAGATAGCTGAGATATAGTTGAGTACTAGTTTGTACATAGAACTGACACATTGTATACTAAAATTTTACTTAAGTATAAGTGGGAGAATTGTTGGGATTTTGTATAATGGAAGCAAATTTTATGCTTGTATACAATGTGTTTTGTCCCTACCACTATGTTATTCTCCTATCTGATATATATATATATATATATATATATATATATATATATATATATATATATTTGAACATGTTATCCTTTATCTTGTATAAAAGTTAGATTTGTGTGGTGTGTCGGGTATCACAGAAGACAACACAAATTGGTTGAACTGACAAGATATAAACAGTTATCACAGCTGAGACAACTTAAGGATAAGTTGTTGGTTTAAGCTGCAGTTTAGATAAGAAGTGGCTTGTCTTAGCTTCTTGTCTTTACTGGTACACTTAAGGCGGTGTATTGATGGATCATAGTGAGATGTGTTCTCCTAACTGACCTTAGTGGAGAACCAAGATCTCGGTGACTTAGCTGGTCTTAAGCTTGGTAAGACTTCAGCTGAGTGCATTTGACTATCTATCACTTTGACCTACTATGGTGAACGTCATCGCGACCGGATCTACGTATCTTGGGTGTTAGTAGTTATTTGTGGCTCAGGCAGGTTGTCTGTATCTTGCACCCGTATCCTAGTAAAATGGGTTGATAATATCCCCTGAGGAACTCGAAAGGATTAGCATACTAAACCTGGCCGGTTGATTAAGTTCAGGTGTGTTAATAAGGTCGAGTGGTACTACTCAGGAATATAAGATGTTAATTAATTTAAGCTGTCAGTGAGCTTAATTAATTAACGGATATTTCTATCTTAAATACGGAGATCGATTAAGTCTAAAATACAAGTCCTTGCTCAATTTGGGATAAAGGGCTAAGTCAGCACGGATTCTCTAGTGGAATGAATATGTGTTTATTAATTAATTTTGCTCTGGGCTGAGCATAGATAATTAATTAATTTGAGGCCCAGCTTTATTTCTTGTAATAGATCCCCGATCTGGCCCAATTAGTTGCCTTGTTATTTATTGTCTCTCAGAAATCATTATCAATGGACTAATGTATTTTTATATTATTTAATAATATTATTTATCTGTAATTAATTGGTTGGGCCAATTAATTGATAAATATTAGTAGCCCAGTGGATTAATTAATTATATCATAGGCTAATTATGTGGAAGCCCATTAGAAATATAATTAAATTAATGGGCTACAAATATATTAATATTATATTGGCTTTTGAAGCCTATATATATTAGTATTATGTTTAGAAACAGAATACACACATACACATTATCATTCACGCTACACGCGAGATTGAGAGAGATAATATTCTTATTTTGTCCAGTTCTCTGACCACCCAGAGGGAGAAAAAGGCCGGGACACAGATCAGAAGATCTGACACACGAGCAACAATCACAGCCGCGACAACATACGAAGGAGGATGGTATAATTCCTAACCCTAATATTTCCTTCAATAACCACATAAGTCACATAGGTCAGATAAGATAAGTATCTGATCACTTAGGTGATCAGTTGTGCTAAAAAGTAAATAAAGCCGTAAAGACAATGAGTGATTGTCAAGGCCAAAAAAGTGATATGTCATATAATATAGAGAAATTACAGTACATGACTTTCTATAACTATGAAGCTAGACTAGAAGAGAGGAGAGAGTCAGCTGGGCTTCTTCTTAAGCTTCTGCATACAGGCTCGGAAGTCAGCAGACTTCTTCTCTGGAAGCTCAAGGTCGTATCCTGCATAGACTCAACTTCCCATGGCCTTGATCTTCGGCAAGCCTTCTTCGTCGTCCTTGTTCAGACCTCTGCTGTAAATGGCATTTTTAATCTCTTCTTCGATCTCCTTCTTGCATAAATTGTCTTGATGAGTCATCAGAGGAGGAAGAGTTATGAACGGAGGTGCCTTCAGCATTTGACCACATTGGTCTAGCAGAGTCTGAATCTCAGCTAGGAGAGATGGATTTGCTGCAGTCAGAAAGTCCTTGATGATCCATCAGCATCAGATTCTTCATTGCCGACTTTCCATATGTATAATCTTTTAATAAAATCCATCTTCAGCTTCTCCCACTGCTGATTGAGCTTGAGAGGAACCCAGTTGTCAGATCTCTTGTATACGACTCTCTTCACTTCACTGAGTGGCTCTCCGCTCCTGAAGAATCGGGAAGAGGTAGGAATGCTTCTATCTTTGACTGGCCCCCTCTCCCTTGCTTCTTTCTCAGTCCTTAGTCTGAGGGCTTCTAAGTCAGCTAGGCGGATCCTCTCTCTCGCCTCTCTGATCTGCCTTGCCTTAGCTGATCTGTCCAGTGCCCTTTCACACGCATCCCAGATTTCCTTAATCTCTTGCTCTTGTTCCTTAGAAGGGACCGTGGAAGGCACATGATGTTGTTCTTCTGAGTCAGCAGGCAATTCTAATTTGGACTTAGAACCTGACACGCCCTGCTTATCAGATTTGGACTGTTGAGCTCTGGACTGCTGAGCTCTAGCTGCTGCTGCTGCTGATCTAGATTTCCTGGGGATCGTCCGTGTGCGTGAAGGTGCAGGAGAACGGATCTGAACCCTTTTCTTAGCAGCTGGCTTCTTCTTAGCATCTTCCTCAGCCAATTCTCTCGCGAGCTTCTCTTCATAGGCGATCTGCTCCTCGCGAGACTTGAATTTGAGCTTCTTTTCCTTGGGTGGGCTAGGGTCAGCTGGAGCCTTGCCCTTACCCTTGTCAGCTTTCGGAAGCTGGAGGTGGCAAGCCCTCAACAAGCAAATTCTCCAAGTATGTAGCCACCTCAGCTATAGTTGAATCAGTTGTTGCTCCTTCAGCTGGCATTTCCCCCTGTGCTGCTGTTGAGCTAGGCTCGCCCAGCTGGTCTTCAGCCTTAAGGAGGGATCGGAGTAGAGCTGATCTAGATCCTTCCCCCTTTTTGGCATCATCAATAAGAGTTGCCAGGGCGGTTACCTTCTTCGTCTGTGCATTCACTGAGTCTTTGACCGTAGTCATCCCAATGGCTATATCAGTCGCTGCATCTATATAAGACTCCCACCGTTGCTCATGCTCTCTGTTTATGCCTTTGAGTAGAGCCTCTTTGGATTTGTCGAACCGGGTGAGGTAGTCTTGAACAGCAGCTGATGCATTTTTCTCAATCTCTTAGCAGGATGTATGCTGCTGAGTCAGTGCCATAGAAACACTGTCAGCTGTGAATGCATATCTCTCTTCCACTGCCTTTTGGACTCGACCTATTATAGTCGCCACTTCTTCACAGAAAGATTTGGCATGCGACTGTAGAATGGTTTGAAATTGTGCAGTCAGGTCAGTCTTTTGTGTTGCAAGTGCCTTGGCGAGGATCTCTTCAGTATTGATAACAGATGGTGTGCTGATCCTCTGCACTTCAATCGTAAGGTTGTTCAGCATCTTAGTCTGCGCCTCAGTGAACTTGCTCCATTTCGTGTTCACATCATCGGCAAGGTTGCGATTCTTAAGTGCCTGTTAGGAGATGATTCAGCAGTAGATTTTTTAGAAGATTTGGTTGATCCCAAAACCCTAATTTGATAGGTGAATCATTCCTTTGTAATTGTAACGCCTTGATCTTTGATAGTTTCAGATTCAGTAGACTTTCCTTCAGCATGGTTCAGGCTCAGAAGTTCTGTCTGTTGTACCCTCAGTAGACCATCCGCCTCAGTACCATGGACTGAAGCTTCAGTAGTGCTGGACTCAGTAGGAGCAGCATACTGAGAGGTGTTCAGATTCAGTAGTGCTGGACTCAGCAGGAGCAGATACTAAAAGAGTCAGTAGAACTGGACTCAGTAGGAACAATTCACTAAACTCAGAGTCGACCTTCAGTAGAGTTGGACTCAACAAGAGTATACTACTGAACCCCAGGTCAGACTCAGCAACGACCTAACAGTCTCCTTGATTGTCAGAAGGTCCTGGAAGACAGACCTATCGTACATATGGTTGATAGTGTTGATTTCCAGTAACCAGCACAAGGAGGTGGAGCGATAACCGGGAAGAAGGTTCCAAAGGACAGAAGCCTTTTCACACCAGAAGAGAAGAAACTTCACAATCTTGACTGGGTTGCCAGGAACGCCATACTGACCACCTTGAGTGACTCATATCTCGGGAGAGTTCAGGACTGCAGGTCAGCCAAAGAACTCTGGGACGCTCTAGCGCAACTGAGTCGGGGGACTCAGAAGATCAAAGCTAACAAGTTAGCGCTGGAACTCCAGAAGCTGGAGAGACTGTCACTCATGCCCGGCAACACGATTGAAGATCTTAATGTCAGATTTGCGGATCTGATGAACACAATCAATGGGCTGGGAAAGACGTTTTCCAACCGAGAGATGAATCTCGAAATCTTGAGAGCACTGCCAGACGGACATTAGACTCCCTTTGCTACATTACTTAGACATTCTGATCTTGATATTGTTTCTCCTGATCATATATTTTCAGAATTAAAAACTAAGGAGTTCGAGTTCGGTCTACCGTAGAGGAAGCAACGAGCTGAAGTTGACGCCCAAATAGATCATGCTTTTAAAGCATCAGTCAGCACAACAGCTCCAACGTCTAGCAAAGCTGAGCCTTCAACCAGTGACTTACAAGAAGGAAGTCTAGCTAAGCGATATGCACTGCTTGCAATCAAATATCAGAAGGAAAAGGAGCGGCGCAGAAAACTTTCCAGAGTCGTCAGAGACTCAAAGGGTAAGTCTGATTACTCACCTAAATGCACTCCTAAACCACATACTTCTGAATGCAGGAAATAGGAGGATTCTGCACAGTCGAAAGACAATGAGAATAGAGAAGGCAGAGTCACCTCCTGCTACAACTGCAAGAAGCCATGACACTATCAGTACGACTGTCCTGAGCTCAGTACAGCTGAAAGAGCTGCAAGAAAAGCTTGAAGGGAGAAGTTCATCAAGAAGCGACAAGTCTACATTGCTGGTGAACTCTCAGACGACTTAGAAGAAGTCGACTCCTTCATGGATTCATCAGATGATGAAGCTGCCTTTATGGCCCAAGAGCTTGAAGAAGATACTGAAAAGTGTCTAATGGCAGGAGAAGAGGATGAGGTAAACTCTCATGAACCATTTAACTCTTTTTCACATTGCACACATGACACTATTTCAGGTGCAGATGAGAATCTGGACGTCGCGATTGCCTACGAAGAACTACTCGACGAGCAGATTCAGATGAGTCTGCAGCTCAGTAAGACTCTTCAGGAGTTGGATGCCATGAGAGTGGAAAATTAGAGACTTTATCAGGAGAGTCAGGTTGCTACGGAGTGGGAAGGACTTGTTATGAGACTCAGGGAGGAGATTAACTCTCTGATGGCCAAGTCTCAGCAACAAGAAGATCTGATCTCAGTACTGACCAAAGACTTGACTCAGAAAGATATTGAATTGAGTCTACTTAAGCAGAAGTTCTCAGGACTTCAGACCGAGCATAAAACTCTCAAGAGGAGTGACGATGTTTGGAGAAACCTGATGACAGAGCGTAACATGGGATATGAGAAAAAGCTTGAGGCGATGCTAGCTAACAACAAGCCTAAACACTGCAAGGAGGGACTCGGGTTCAGCCATGGAGCCTCCACATCTGCCCCCACACACTCAGAGAATCGGCTAACTGATAGGTTTGTTCAAGGGGAGACGATCAAAGCTGAATCACTGAACCCCCTAGCAAAGAACAAACAGAAGATGAAAGCACCTCATCCTATCTATCAGAAATATGACAAGAAGGTTAGCTCAAAATCACCCCAGCACAATCAAGGGGGAACCAGCAGAGTCAAATGGGTTGATCAATATAGACCGCCACAGCTGACACATCCTGCTCAGTATGGTTCATATTACTATGATCCTATTGTCAGAAGGGGTTCCAAGAGTGAAGAAGAAAAAGGCCGTTCAGAATGCTAAGGTTAGCAGTCCACCACCTTAGAAGATTTGGACTCCTGAACCTGTGAAGCCTCAGAAGTCAACATCAACCAGTCCAGTGGTGAACTATGTTGATCAGAGTGGAAAGAAAATGTTTGAGACCACCAGGGTCGTAAGACAGATTTGGGTTTCCAAAACAAACGCTTAAGGACCCAAAATAAAAATAAAGGGTACCTGAATATAATTCTGTTTTGCAGGTGCACAGTGACCCATGGTACATGGATAGCGGATGCTCAAGACACATGACGTACCAGAATAATCTACTGAAGAATTATATTACAAAAGAAGGACCGAGAATCGAGTTTGGAGATAACGCAAAAGTCTATACCAGAGGCTACGAAACACTCAGCATTGGAACCACCACAGTTCCAAGAGTATCATATGTTGAAGGACTTCAACATAATAGACTCAGTCATCTCAACTTCAAGACGCTCAACAAGCTTGCTAGAAATGCTTTAGTAAGAAGACTGCCAAATGAAGTGTTCAGCAAGGATACTCAGTGTGAGGCATGCCTGAAGGGAAAGAAAAAAAAGAAACAAATCCACCAGTTCCATCACCTTACACAGACGGAATCCTTCAGCTCCTGCACATGGACTTGTTCGGTCCAGTCTCTCTTGTGACGATCAGAGACAAAAAGTATGCTTTAGTGGTCATTGATGACTACTCGCGCTACACATGGGTCATATTTATTGCCAACAAGTCTGACGTCAAAACAGAGTTGCCTACGCTTCTGAAAAGGCTCATTATCGAGAAGAACACCGAAATCAGAAAGATTCGTTTAGACAGAGGAACAGAGTTCCTGAATTCGATGGTGGAAGAGTTCTGCAAAATAGAAGGAATAGAGCATGAGACGTCTGCTGCTCGCACGCCTCAACAAAATGGGAATGCTGAAAGAAAGAATAGAACACTCAAAGAAGCAGCAAGAACCCTGCTCGCAGACTCAGGACTCCCATCTAAATTTTGGGCAGAAGCGACTTATACTGCATGTTATACTCAGAACAGATCACTACTGACAAAGCAACACGAGAAGACACCATATGAACTATGGAACGGCAGGAAGCCTCTCTTATCTCATTTCCATATTTTTGGGTGTTCGTGCTTTATCCACAATAACGGAAAGGATCAGTTAAAGACTTTTGATAGCAATTCAGACCAGGGAGTCTTCTTAGGATACTCCCGGGTCAGCAAAGCCTTCAGAGTTTTTAACTACCGGGCCCTTTGCGTGGAGGAAATCCCTCATGTTATCTTTAATGAGTTTGCTACTGAGAAAAGGAGCAGAAACTCAAATTCAGAATCTGAGGACATCAGTAAACATCTACAGGATCTAAGCTTAAAGGATAATGTTGAAAAGATCCAGCTTTGTTGGGATGATAATTCAGAAGAGGATAATGAAGTCAAGACTACTGAATCTAAGCCAACAAGGAATGTAGCTGAACAGATTGATTCTACTGAGCAGAATCAATCCCAGGTGACTCAGGTCGATGAAGAAACCCAAGTGGTAACTGAGACCTCTACTGAGAATAACAACACAGGGGGAACAAATAACATTCCTGAGCTTAATGCCCCTGAACCTAGTGACTGAGTAGACCTAACTCTTGTCACTGAATTGCTTCAATCTCAGAATAATACAACTCAAATGCCTAAGTCACCTACTATCTGTGTTGAACAAATTTCAGATGAAGAGATAAGACATCATCGAGCGTGGCTGGATGCTCACTCTTCAGACCTTATCATTGGAGATCCTTCAGCAAGTGTAAAGACAAGATCCAGATTCTGTCAGGGAGAAAGTGCTCTATATTCCTTTTCCTTGTCTACTGAAGAACCTCGGTCAGTTGAGGACGCGCTTAAAGATGCTGACTAGATCACTGCCATGCAAGAGATCAATTCACTAGGAATGACGTATGGGAGCTTGTTGACAGACCCCGGCATCAACATGTGATCGGAACTAAATGGGTTTTCAAGAACAAGAGAGATGAAAATAACGTTATAGTAAGGAACAAAGCTAGACTCATGGCAAAAGGCTACTGTCAAGTCAAAGGGATAGATTTCGACGAAACGTTCGCTCCAATTGCAAGATTGGAGGCAATCAGACTATTCCTTGCCTAGGCAACACATCAACGCTTCAGAGTATATCAGATGGATGTGAAGTCAGCGTTCCTAAATATCGTACTGAAAGAAGAAGTCTATGTAGAACAGCCTCCCGGCTTTCAGCAGGGACATCAAGTATATAGACTCAGAAAGGCTCTGTACGGGTTAAAACAAGCACCCAGGGCTTGGTACGGTACCCTACCTGAGTTTCTTCTTCAGAAAGGTTTTCAGAAAGGCACAATGGATCACACTTTATTCAGCATTCGTCTAGACGACGACATCTTACTTGTGCAGATCTACGTAGATGACATTAGATTCGGCTCGAAGAGTGTCATTATGTGTCAGCAATTCGAGAAAATGATGAAGGACAAATTTGAGATATCGATGATGGGAGAGATGAATTACTTCCTTGGATTTCAAGTCAAACAATCAGAGAAGGGAACATTCATCAATCAAGGCAAATACACTCGAGACCTCATTAAGAAATTCGGTTGCACATCTGGCAAACCAATCAAGATCCCGATGAACACGAACATGAAAATCGATCTTGACAAAGAGGGAGTATTAGTAGACCATACTGAATTTCGTGTAATTATTGGTTCTCTATTATATCTAACTGCTACTAGACATGAGAAAACTTATGATGTAGGTGTCTGCGCTCGATTTTAGGCGAATCCTAAGCTGAGTCACATGGACTCAGCAAAGAAGATTCTCCGCTATCTTAGAGGAACACCTGACATGGGTTTATGGTATCCAGCAGATGATAATATTGAACTAACAGGTTATTCTGATGCTGACTACGCAGGTTGCACAATTGACCGAAAATCAACTTCAGGAACGTGTCAGTTCCTCGAAAGTAAGCTCATTTCATGGTTCTAAAAAAAACAGCACTCAGTAGCCACATCAACTACTGAAGCTGAATACATGGCTGCCGGAAGTTATTGCGCCCAAATCCTTTGGCTGAGACAGCAGCTACGCGATTATGACGTCATTCAGAATGAAGTGCCAATCTTTTGCGACAGTTACAATGCCATTGCAATCACTCAGAATCATGGTCTTCATACTAGATGCCAGCACGTGGACATCAGACACCACTTCATTCGTGACCCTGTCGAAAAGAAGGATATCAGGATGGAGGATATCAGCAAGAGAAGCTGAAAGACTGAAACCTCGACCTCCTCCGCCGAAGGACATGGAGATTCCTTATAAGTACAGACGAGGCAGTAGACCTAACAATCAGAAGATACATAGGTGGCATCGGGTTGATAAGTGGATGCCCTGGGAGAAAACTCAGCTTTGGGAGACACTGAAGGCCGAATTAATTAAGCGATACTATGTCTGGCAGTACTGGCCAGAAACTCATAAGAATGACGCATTTGCTGACTGGCTCTTCAAGTGTGACTTAGAGATCTACAACATGGTCGAGAAAGCCATTGCGGATAAAGAAGATGTTCAGACTCCAGCTTTCAAACCATTGCCTCCACCTCAGAAACTGGATGGTTCTCTCTACACTGGCGTGATAGAAGGAGAAGTCAGGAATGCAGCCACTGCACTTGAGCTTGATGCTAATGATCCTGAAGATGTGCCCAAGATTTAGAAGCTCAGGAGAGATACCTTCAAGATGTATGGACTCCCTCTGCCTGAAGATAAATCCAAAGACTTTAAGGCAAAGATTCAGCGCTTCAGAAGATAGTCTTGTTAGGTTCTCTGTTTTTGTTTTTGATAGAATAGCAAGAGATGTATTTGTACTGAACTTCTTTATATATATACATGCATCTTTGTTGTTTGGCCTGACAACATCTCATTGTCTCTATGGCCTATCTGTTTTAAATTTAACACTCAGAATCACCTAAATGATTACTGACTCACACACTCATTGCAAATCTGTGTTTCTCTGTTTTTGCTTAGATTGGATAGATTCTATTTGGGGAAATTGTTGAGCTATTTCTGTAATTCTTTTGATCCTTAGTAGAATAGAACTTGACGTACAACTCCACTGATTCTACTTGTAATATTTGTAATGAGCTTGTATCTGATAGGTTGTAGTGCTAGGTTTTGGCATCATCAAATAGGGGGAAATGTTGGGAGATGATTCAGCAGTAGATTGTTTAGAAGATTTGGCTGATCCCAAAACCCTAATTTGATAGGTGAACCATTCATTTGTAACTGGTCCAGGCTTAGAAGTTTTGTCTGTTGTACCCTCAGTAGACCATCCGCCTCAGTACCATGGAGTGAAGACTCAGTAGTGCTAGACTCAGCAGGAGCAGCATACTGAGAGGTGTTCAGATTCACTAGTGCTGGACTCAGCAAGAATAGTTCACTGAACTCAGAGTCCACCTTCAGTAGAGTTAGACTCAGCAGGAGCATACTACTGAACCCCAGGTCAGACTCAGCAACGGCCTAACAGTCTCCTTGATTGTCAGAAGGTTCTCAATGTTAAATCAGTAGAGTTGTTCGAGGTTGTACACATCAGAGAAGTCAGCTTCAGTATCTGGCTTGAAGTTTGAATGTCTAAAAAACTTTCTACACCTCGACCAATAACAAGCAGTTAGTTGTCAAAAATCAGGTAAAAAGATGCAAGTCAATCTACTTTTCTGAAAAAGAGGGTAAAGTGACACGTGGATAGTTCGTCTATCCATGGCTCAACGATTTCTAAAAGAGTCGTTAGCTACCCAAAGAGACTATCCATGGCTCACCTCTATAAATAGAGGGAAAATCAAATTGAAAAGAGAACAACAGTGATATATGAGCATCGAACGAACAGAACATAAGCTTTCCGCAAGAACTTCAGAGAAATACTCAACACAAAAGGCGACTTCACTGCTCTAGTGAACCAAGCTTAATAGAATTAAAGCCTCTAGCATCCAAGTGATAGAACAAGAACCCAGAGAGATTATTCCTCATTGTTCTTCACTCTAGAAGCCTCTTCTTTTTCTCTTTCCCTCTAACCTAAGCTCCACTGAAATATCCATAGCTTAGAACCGAAGGATTTCATATCTTGAATTGTTCTTACGGTAAAGAACTCCTTCATCGTTGGAGAATTTGTCAAACATTCTTGTTTGAACCTTGTAAACTAGGACTTCCTTAGTATAATCTTCAAGGCCATGTTTGTTCAGCGTACAAACCAACTGAGACTAACTCAGTATAATAAAATAGCCTCCTAATATTTTCGGGACAGTGGACGTAGGATTGTTGATATCCGAACAACTTTAAAATTGCTGTGTTCATTTACTGTTGTATTGATTTACTATTCATACTGGAAACTGTTTACAAAATCATACAACAGAGTTTCAGAAAAGTTTAACTGAGTGCACTAATCTACTGAAACAGTTTTCACTAAAAAACGTTTTCAACTCAACTAAATTGGGCCTACACTATTCCGCACCTACTGACCTCTTACTGAACGGTACTGAATTCTCACATCAGTAAGCTAGCAGGCCTCAGTATAGTCAGTCACTCTGTCCACGCGATCTAGAACAGCGTTACTGGTCTACTTAATTTATTCAGCAAACAATCTCTGTAATCAGACTGTTCGCAATCTAAGTTGAGAAAAACTTTTCAGGTGTATTCAACCCCCCCCCTACACCTAAACGTTTACCTCAGGACCAACAGTGTCTGACGCTTAATCACCTTGTTGATAGACTCAAGAGAGAATTCCTTAATCTCAGCAGTCTGGTAACAAAGTTTCAGTATCTGCTTAGGCTGAGTCGCGGAAGGAGTCTGAATGATCTGGCCAGATGAGGGAGGTGGGGGTGGCTGATCATTCTTGGGAGTTTGGCCTTCAGTAGATCCTCCCTGGTCTGCATCCTTAGGCGATCCATCGTGAGGAGGAGATGGTGGGGGAGATAGAGGATGGTGAGTGGAAGATGGCTCAGCTCCTTGCACTCTGTCACTGAACAGCATCAGCATCACTGCTCTCAGATCCTCTAGAGAAGCTATGTCTGACGGCTCCTCATAACCTATCTCCTCTTTGAGCTTCTGCTCTTCTTCTAGCAAAGTGGACAGAGACCTGAGCCTGATGGTCTCTTCAAGCAAATCCCACTCCAAAAAATAGAGACGCATCTGGACGCGAGCGCGGATTGCTATGTCCACGAGATCGGGGTGTGAGCTGAACTCCGGGATCTCAGCTGTGACTTCATCAGTCGCCTTCAGCTGTGCATTAAGTACTAAGATCATAATGGAGGAAATCTCAGTTGTTTGAGCTTCAGCGGGGATTTCTAGCTAAGTTTCCTCTTAATGAACCCTCTTCACCTTCTCTTTCAGGGTCACATCATGTTGTCCTAACACTGAGTCCTCAACAGAGATTGGTGAGAAGGTGGGACGACTGAAGTAGGCTTCTTCAGTGTCTTCTGTTTCTTTGCCTTAGTGGGAAGGGGATCCTGAGTGATCTCCAGAGAGCGCTTAGCTTGCGGTCCCTTCTCGATAGATTTCTCGGTTGAAGCTGAGTTTACGAACGTCATCATCTTTGAATCGAAGTAGGAGGCGTCAGCTAATGAAACCTTGTCTGGGAGGTCGTCTTCTATCATTATCGACACCTTTGTCCCAAACAGAAGCTTTCCCTTAGGAATGAGCTTCATCCCTTCTTCAGTGTCGACAGACTTTTACGATTGAGCCTTGAACTCGGCTATGAAGAATGCATTCCAGTTCATGGGCGCTGCATCTATGATGGCCATCATGATCTGAATGCGTATGCGGGACAGCTGATCATATGATCCCGCGGAGCTTGTGAGGATGTGATTGACAATGTATGCCAAGCCCCTGTATTCAGGCAGCAGCTGATTCTTGGGAAAAGCTGCCTTGGACACACAGTCATCCTGACCACTAAAACGGCATAGGTACTGGTCTATTTCAGACTCTTTGTACCTGGCGATGGGTGCACCTTTGTCTTCCAAACCGAAGCTGACACGGAGACATCTGGAGACGTCCATCTGCACGGCCATGTCCTCCCACTGACTGGGACGGACCTCATGCCTTGAGAAGATGACGTAGGGAACGGAGAGAAACTGTAGGAGCCCCGATCTCTCAAGAGCATCAAATACGGGCATCATGCAATCAACTCCGCAAGTTCTGACAGAATAAATAGGCTCAAACAGGACTCGCTTCCCAGAGAGAATGTCCTCCATATCCTCAGGGACTGTGCCATTGTATAATTGAAATCTGCAGAAAACAGGACTAGCACTCGAAAATAGAGTGAGTTAGTAGCAGACTTAGTTTAAGAAATTCTTACCAAAGAGATTGTGCAAAAGATGCAGTAGATGTCTCATGCAATTTACTGAGCAAATGCAATGCACAAGTCTTCGTTAATGGCGGATAAAAGTAAGGCGGTTTAGAGATAATTGTGTATATATATTCAGATTTGAATATAAAAGCGGTTTTTACAGCATGCGGTTGAGATTAATCAGGTTTTAATAAGGGAGCGACTCAGATAGAATGTTATAATAGGTTATGATTACTGTGCCGCCTATAGTCTCACCTACTTATCTCTATAGCCTAAATGGTAAGGTAAAATGACATGCATTTAATGCGCCGCAGTCAGTTTTACGGAATGTCGTGAGTTAATGAAAATGACATACTCAATGCAATACGAAGAACATTAAAGGCGGGAAATAAATGTTATGACATGCTGAATCACCAAGAGCTGAATTTAATACTCATAACCTGCCAGTTGAACATCGTAGTCAGCTGATACCACGTTTGATGAATCTGAGTATTCAGCTGTACTGAAGGTAAGTTCCCCCTTGCTCAGTACTTCCCGGATCATTTACTGGATCGTATCAGTAGGATCCAAAAGACCTAGTTCTACTAAGAGATCGTTTAATCTGGTCTCTGCTAGAGGTTTGGTCAGGATATCAGCTATTTGCTTATCAGTGTGGATCTTCTCCATTCTGATATCTTTTTTCTCGACATGATCTCTGATGAAGTGGTGACAAATGTCCACATGCTTGCACCTTGTATGTAGAACAAGATTCTGATTGATTGCAATAGCACTGGTCTTGTCGCAGTAGATCGGCACTTCATCTTGATGGATGTCGTAGTCTCTCAGCTGTTGTCGAAGCCACAGTATCTGTGCGCAACATCTTCCGGCAGCTATATATTCAGCTTCAGTAGTGGATGTTGCTACTGAATGCTGTTTCTTTGAAAACCACGATATGAGCTTGCTACCGAGGAACTGACAAGTTCCTGAGGTTGACTTTTTGTCGATTCGGCAACCTGCATAGTCAGCATCAGAATAACTAGTTAGTTCAAGGTTATTATCACCTAGATACCATAATCCAACATCAGGTGTTCCCTTAAGGTAACGAAGAATTCTCTTAGCTGAATCGATATGACTCTTCTTGGGAGCATAAGTTATATTAGGTCTACTTGTTGTAAGATATAATAAGAATCAATAATAGCACAATAGTCATTTGAGTTAACGGTTACTCCCTCTTTGTCAAGATCAATCTTGAGATTTGTGTTCATGGGTATCTTTACTGACTTGCTGGATTCGCAGCCGAACTTCTTGATGAGATCTCTTGTGTATTTCACTTGATTAATGAATATTCCCTTCTTTGATTGTTTGACTTGAAGTCCAAGGAAATAATTCACCTCTCCCATCATCGACATTTCAAATTTTTCTTTCATCATTTGCTTGAATTTCTGACACATAGTCAGATTCCTTGATCCAAAGATGATGTCGTCCACGTAGATCTACACTAGTAACATGTCTTCGCTTGACTTGATACTGAATAGGGTGCGATCCACTGTTCATTTCTGAAAACCTTTCCGAAGTAGAAAGTCTGAGAGGGTATCGTACCAAGCCCTGGGTGCTTGTTTTAACCTGTACAAATCTTTCTTAACTCTGTAAACCTGATGTCCCTGTTGAAAGCTGGGCAGTTGTTCAACATAGACTTATTCCTTCAGTCGTCGTTTAGGAAAGCTGACTTCACATCCATCTGATAAACTGTGAACTGCTGATGTGTTGCATAAGCCAGGAATAGACGAATAGCTTCCAATCTTGCTACTAGGCTAAAATGTTTCGTCAAAATCTATTCCCTTTGATTGACAATATCCTTTGTCAACGAGTTGAGCTTTGTTCCTGATGATGACGTTGTTTTCATCGCGCTTTTTCTTGAAGACCCACTTCGTTCCCATCACGTGTTGATGTATAGGTCTGTCAACAAGCTCCCATACGTCGTTTCGCGTGAATTGATTTAGCTCTTCTTGCATGGCGGTGATCCAGTCAGCATCATTCAGGGCATCTTCTATCGTCTGAGGTTCTTCAGTCGACAAGAAGCATAAATATAATGCAGTTTCTACTTGACAGAATTTGGATCTTGTCTTGCGCTAGCTGAAGGATCTCCAATAATAAGATTTGAAGAGTGAGCATCTAACCATGAGCGACGACATCTAGTTATTTCATCTGGAATTGTTTCAACACAAACAGTAGGAGTATTAGGAATTTCGGTAAGTGCTTGCTTACGTGTCCAAGTAATTCAGTAACAAGGGTTAGGTCTACTGAGTCACCAGGTTCAGGGGCATTTAGCTCAGGAACATTAGTAGTTCCCCCAGAGTTGTTATTCTCAGTAGAAGTCTCAGTTAACATATCGTTTCCTCATCGATCAAAATTACCTGGGATTGATTCTATTTGTTAGAATCAATCTCCTCAGCTACGTTGCTTGTTGGATTCTGAATTTCCTCATCTGAATCATTATCCCAACAATGCTGGATCTTTTAAGCTTAGATCCTGTAGCTTGCTCCTGACCTCTTCAGCTTCCGGCTGAGAGTTTGACTTCTTGAACTCAGAAATAAATTCATCAAATACAACATGGGGGCTTTCCTCCACGCATAGGGTCCGGTAGTTAAAGACCCTGAAAGCTTTGCTGACCCTGGAGTATCCTAAGAAGACTCCTTGCTCTGAATTACTTTGAAAGACCTTTAACTGGTCCTTTCCATTATTGTAGATAAAGCACGGACAACCAAAGATATGGAAATGCGAAATAGAAGGAATTCTCCCTTTCCATAGTTCATAAGGCGTCTTCAAGTGCATCTGAGTCAGTAGAGACCGGTTTACGAGTGTAGCGAGCGGTGTCGGTAGCTTACGCCCGAACTTCAATGGAAGACACGAATCCGCAAGCAACGTACATCTTTGCTTCTTTAAGCGTTCGGTTCTTTCTTTCGGCAAGTCCGTTCGCCGAGGCGTACGTGTCACCGAGGTTTCGTGTTCAATGCCTTCAGCCCACGAAGTCTCTTACCATTTAGTTCGAAACTCGGTTCCACGATCGAGCGTATCCTTTTAATCTTGAGATCTTTCTCGACGCTTAGCCGCTTAGTAGTTTCGGCAGCTCAAGTTTGACGTCAGATTTGTTGGCGATGAATATCACCCAAGTATATCTTGAATAGTCATCAACGACTACAAGAGCATATTTCTTTCCTCTGATCGTTACTGAATTGACTGGCCCAAATAAATCCATGTGCAGCAGCTGAAGGACTCCATCAGTGGAAGGTGACAGAATGGGCGGATTGCTTGACTTTCTTTGCTTCCCCTTCAGACATGCTTCACAATTTTTATGTCTTTTGAATACTTCGTTGGGCAGTCCTTTGACTTTAGCATCATGTGCTAGCTTGTTCATTGTTTTGAAGATCAGATGACTCAGTCGTCTAGGCCACAACCATGTTGTTTTGTCATCTAACCCAGTGTGTGCTAGCAGGAAAGCTTCAGGTTCAGCGGTTTTCCATTCAGCATAATATATGTTCCTTCGCCGCGACCCTGATAACACAGTTTTTCCTGTAGATTTATCAAGAACATCACAAAATTTGCGTCAAAAGTCACTTTATTGGAGTTATCACAGAATTGACTGACAGAAAGGAGATTATGTTGAAGTCCTTCAACATAAGATATCCTAGGAACTATTTCAGTTCCTATTTTCAGTATGCCGTATCCCCTTTGTAGCCTTTGGAGTTGTCACCGAACTCAATTTTGGCTCCATCTTGCTGAACATAGTCGGTCAGTAGGCTCTTCTGATGTGTCATATGTCTTGAGCATCCACTGTCGATAATCTAAGGGTCTTGTAGCACCTGGAAAATAGAAATAGATTCAGGTACCCTATGGGTTCAACTTGGGTCCTTAATGGTTAGATTTTAGGATCCAAACTTGCTGATAGCCCTAGTGGCTTCAGACTTCATCTTTCCCTTGTTGTCAGTAGTCTGCTCCACTGAACTTGGAGTAGCTGACTTCTTAGACTTTTGTGGTTCAGCTTTCTTCTTCTTCTGAACCTTAGGGCTTTTGACTCTTGGCTCATAGTAGTACGATCTGTACTGAGCTGGATGAGTCAGTAGTTGGTATCCATAATGTTCAGCCCACCTGACCTTCTTAGTTCCCCCTGAGTTTGCTCTTAGTGTCTTGGGGCTAGAACCTTGGGTCATTTTCCTGTTGCTGGACTGAGGTGCTTGAATCTTCTGTTTATTCTTTGTCTGAGGGGATGTAAATTCTGCATGTTGAGTAACCCCTGGAAAAACCTATCAGTCAGCTTGTTGGAGCTCTTCTGTCCTGAAGTGGAGGCTTCACATGTGTAACCAAGACCTTCTTTGGTGGCATGTGGTCTCTGTGCTTGTAATAGCTTCTCCAACTGTCATCAAGGTTCTCCACACCTCATCACTTTTCCTTAGAGCTTCATACTCTGTTTTGGCATGTGCGAGAGTTTCCTTGAGATTAGCAATTTCAGTCACTTTCTCAGAGATGTCTTTGGACAGTACTGAGATCTGTGCTTCTTGGTCATGAGACTTAGTCATCAGAGAGTTAATCTTTTCCTTCAGTCTCAGAACAAGTCCTTCAGACTCAGTAGAGTCCTGACTTCTCTTTGAAAGTCTCTGATTCTCTGCTTTTAGGATGTCCATCTCCTGAATCGTCTTGCTGAACTGCTGGCTCATTTGAATTTGCTCTTCAAGCAGATCTTCATATGCAAGAACCACATCCAGCGGTTCTCCTGCAGCAGAGCTTGTGTCGTGTGTGCAAGGTGAAGAGGGGCATATAGTGGGTTCAGAATTTACCTCAGCCTCTTCTCCGGCCATTAGACACGGTTCAGCATCTTCCGTCTCGATTTCCATGAATGCAACATTGTCGTCAGACGATTCCATAAACAGTTCTTCATCGCTTGAGAAATCGGACAACTCTTCAGCTATGTAGGCTTGCCTCTTCTTCACGAACTTGTCGCATCGGGCCTGCCTTTCAGCTCTTTCAGATGCTGAGAGTTCAGGACATTCGTATTGATAGTGTCCAGGCTTTTTGTAGTTGTAGCATACTAAGGTTCTGCCATCCCTCCTAAGGTTCAGCACCGCGAGAGCATCCCATAGCTCCTTTGCAGTCTTGCAGTCATGTACTCTTCCGAGATAAGAGTCACTGAGTGTCATCAGTATAGCTTTGCGAGCAACTCGGTCGAGGTTGTTCAGTTTCTTCTCTTTAGGACTAAAGAGGCTTTTGTCCTTCGCGACTTTTGGTCTGGTTCGGGCACCTTCTGCTCCGTCCAATGCAAGTACGACTGATTCGACCATCGAAATAATGGGGCCTTTCTCCATAACAAAAAATGAAGTGGGACCCTCCTACTTACTACTCATCCCACATTATCATACTCTCTCTCTCTCTCCAAAAATATATCTCTCACGCGATTTTCATTCCACTCCGAACTCAAAAATTTATGATTTTTAACTTTTTGGAAACTTAAGATTATTTCTTAAAATATAATATGAAAAAAAATAGAAAAAAAATTGATTGCCTCAACTATCCTTGCAAAAATTTGGATGAATTCTCATTTCACCCACCAACCATTCCTAGAAAATTGTGTCCATTTTTTAATACAATTAAAACTTTAAACAAAGTTTCTTAATCTCCATGCCGAAACCAAAAGGGACAATAATAGCGGGACGGAGGAGTACATATCAACATAATCTTACTTTCATTGAAAAGTCATTTTTACATTGAGTAATTCGGCAATTAATGAAATAAATTAATAAAATCATAAAAAATTTATCCTAAAAATTATTCATCTCGAACATGAACAACATAATACATATTCCATCACAATAAAATTTATCATGATCAAGAAATTATTTAATAGTAACATGAAAACTTTTGTTTTTCAATTTGCAAGCATATTTCTAAAAGATCTAGCACATGAAGGAACAAATTAACAAATAAATAGTAAATGTAACCTGAAAATTCTATATTTTTAACATGAATGACCTAACATATAGTTAATTTCATTAAAATTTATCATGGTGGACAAACAAATTAAGAACACCATGAAAGTAATTTCTCTAACAGACTCATGTACATGCTGACGAAAATTGGCAGGTTACGAAGAACAGTTTTTAAAAAAATACAAATCATGCTTGTAAAATTTTACAAAACTAATATATTATAATAGACATACCTTGGAAGACTATAAATTTTCACTACGAAATGATGAGGGGAAGATGTATAAATAATTCTTGAAATAATTCCTATATATGCTGGTTGATTTTCAAAAAATTTATGTGATGCTTTATTATGATTGAATAAGGGGTATTTAGAGGACTAAAATAAATTATCTAAAGATCTCTAATCATTAAAGGTATCAAATATATTGTATCCATAATTAATTTCGTACTTATATCATTTAGATAGAATTTAGTATATCACTTACCACATAAGAGATTATGGATAAATTAGGATATGGATAAACACAATTAGATTTGATCCTAAAATATGTATATCACTACAAGAAAATTGGCCTTCTACAACGCTAAATAGACAATGGTTTTGCTTAAAAACCGTTGTTGTATCACGAATAATTGTTGTTGTATGTAAAAGCGTTGTTGTAAGTCCAAAAGTGCGCTCATAGACAACGGTTTTAATGTGCCGTTGTTGTTTACCCGTTGTCGAAAGTCCAAGATAGCGCTCATAGACAACAGTCTATGTAACTGTTGTCGTTTATTCGTTGTCTTAGTTAAAAACGCGCTCATAGATAACGGTTTCAATAACCGTTGTCGTTTCTTCGTTGTTGTAATTGATTTCTAACTATTTTGGACAACGGTTTTGTAAACCGTTGTCGTTTCTCCGTTGTTGTAATTGATTTCCAACTATTTTGACAACGGTTTTGTTAACCGTTGTCGTTTCTCCGTTGTTATATTTAATATTCAATTATTTTCACAACGAATTCGCCTACCGTTGTTGTTTCTATGTTGTTGTATTCAATTTTTGAATATTTTGACAACAGTTTCGACTGAATAGGTATTTTCTTAAAAAAATATTATTTTATGTATATATTGATAAATAAATAAATTAATATTATTAATATCTAATATAATATATAAATTAAATAATATTATATTTTAATTGAGCCGAGACAGCGAGCTTTCGAGCTGAATAGACTCGGGCTCGAATTCGACTTGAATAAGTTGTCGAGTATTAAGTGAGGCTCAAGCTCGAGCTCGAAACTTTCGAATTTGAGTCGAGCCTTATCGAGCTCGAGCCCGAGCTATTCAAATATAGCTCGGCTCATTTACAGCCCTAGTTTCAACTACTGTTGTCGATTCTCCGTTGTCGTTTTACATATTATTTTTTTCTTTAATTACTTAATCCCGAATTAATTTGAGTAATTAACAAATTAACTACTTATTCGTTAAGTAATATATTTGAAAAACGTGTGAATTAATTAATGTTGGTCCGGAGACGATAAGTCAGGTGTAGAGGGGGGGGTGAATACACCTGAGCTCAGTTTCTTTTTCTCAATGAAGGTCAGCTGAGCTGATGATTGCAACTGATGAACAGTGCCAAAAAATCCTTCGATCGCGGGACAGAGTGAGTCAGCTACTGAGCTCTCTCCTACTGACTGTTGTCAGTACTTTGAGAATCAGTCGGAGACTGTTGTGCGGAAAGTGTGGAGCCCGGAATTCGTCTCTTTTGAAAACACGTTTTAGCAAATTAAATCGTTTGGCTGTGCGCTTTATAAAATACGTTTTATGCAAGCTTATGATTTTCAAGTCAGTTGAATGCTATGCAATAAAACAGTAAAAGAACACAAGCGATTTAACGTGGTTCGGATACGCAAGATCCTACATCCGTGGTCCGAACAAAGGTTGGAGAACTTGTTGATTATTCCGAGCAAGCCTCGGCGAGGATACTTTGTGCCGGACGGTTCCCTCTAAGTTATAGTCCTTCTTTACAATCCAAACCTAAGTCTGAAAGGGAAGGGAATTTTCTCCAACTGAGAAAGAGTTCTTACAATAAGAACAATTCACTAAATGTGAACTCCTTCGAATCTAAGCTATAAATATGACAATGAGCTTAGTCTAGAGAAGAAAGGGATGTAAGAACTCTAGAGAGAAAAACTGAGAAATCTTCTAAGTATGCAAGTTTTCCTCTGGATGATCTTTGAGTGTTCTAGAGCGTTTATGAACTTGAGCTTGTCCCTTCGAAATTCCGTCTTGCGGAGCTTCAAAAACTTCTCTATTTATAGTTGTGAGTTATGGCATATGTCCGTTGGAGATGACGATGCCACGTGTCACAAGCTTCCAAGAAAAACGGCCATTAATTCGAACTGTTGCAGCAGGGCAGTTAATGCACTGTTCATGAGAGCAGCTTTACTGTGTAGAGTAGGTAAGCGTTGTCGGCTTCTCATTGGTCAAGGTTTGTGGTTGGTGAGAATGTCAGAGTTGACCGTTCAACAACCTCGTATGTCTTCTGCTGAACTTTTCGATAAGACTTGAATAGCTGGGTCGCTTTTCGTGGGATACGATGGGCGAAAAGTCTCTGTCTTCTTCAATGAGTCGGCCGACACGGCATCTTACGAGTAGGTCAACCGGCGACGCAAAGGTCTGCGTGCTTGTTTCGTTCTTCTGGCGATGACTATCATTGGGAGTAGCCTTCTACCGATGATTTGTCAGCTGATGCGTTGTCTTCAACTGAGTGGAAGATCAGCTGCTGACTGAAGAACACAAGCGATTACACGATGACGTGGGGTTTCGAAAAGTATCTTCGACGGAAGATCAGTTCAACAATTACCCCGCACGGACTTAGACAAAAATAATAATCAATACATCAAGTCTAACCTATACATCGGCTAATCCTAACGACACACTAATCTCCCGATATCGGCTAGGTTTTGGGATCTTCAATTCCATAGTACTACTATGATTTCCCCCAATTTTCTTTTAACCGAACAACAATTTGAGTATCATCTATCGACTCATATCCAACAATTTCCCCCCTAATTGATGATGCCAAAACCTCTACCTCTACCTCTTAAACTTCTTAAGTCTATAAAAGATGCTATCCTATCGACAACAATTTCCCCCTTACAACATTCGAGGAAAAAAATAAAGTAATTTCAATACTTCGTAGGTGGGAGATAGGCAAAATCGAGAGCGGCGTGAGTGTGTGTCGGATCACTTAGTGATCGGTCGTGAAAACACAATGCAAAGAGCCGAAAGACAATGAGCAATTGTCGACAAGCAATTAGGAACTGATATATATATAATCAATGATGTACAAGCTCCTATAGCTATTACAACAGAAATCAAATAGAAGGAGAAATCACTGCTGACGTTTGAAGCGTTGAGTCCTTTTCTTGAAATCGGCAGACTTCTCAGCGGGAAGATCCAGGTAATAATACTTGTAAACTCTGATCCTGATCTCCTGGATTTCTTCGTTGTCAAGAGGATTGTCAGGCAGCAAACCCAGATGGAAAGCAGCTTCCTCTATCTCTCTCTCAATGTCCCTTCGTGCACGGCAGATCCACTAGCGATTCTTGGCGGTGGAATACGTCGGAAAGTGGGGCACGGAAGGGAATATTTCGTTCTTCCATAATCTATCTCAGCCGATCTCTGAATGAGATATCAAATCTCAAGATTAGTTCGTTGAATAACTGATCAGCTGGACAGTCGAGAGGATAAATGCGTCATACAAAATAGCCTTTAATAAAATCCTCTTTCAGCCTTTCCCAATGGACGTTCATATCGGCCGGCACCCATTTATCCACATGCGGGATAGGAATATTCTTAACATATGGGCCCTCGATGAACTTGGATCCTCTTGGGGATCTGCCTCCTCGGATCGGCGGCTTGAGAGATAAGCTACGCATTTTCGCCAAGTCGGCTATCCTTTCTTTTCGCGGAGTGTGGCCGCTCTCTCGTCTCCTCGCCTTCGAGACTCGGAACCTTGCGGCGTCGCCTCCCGTGTCGCTTGATCTTCCGCTATCTGCTCAGGTGTTAGAGTAGAAGTGGGAATACTCTGAGCAGTAGCTTGGATCTCAGTCGGAAGAGCCTTAGCATAATCTGTTTGAGCTTTCTTCTTCTGTTCTTCGACCGACCCGACCTTTTTTCTTGCCTTTGCCCTTACTGCTTTGCCCTTGGGCTTCTTTCTTGCTTCGCTGCTTGCCTCCTCAAGCTGACGCTCATGGTCGAGCTCATCCTGCAGTTGTTGGGAAATTTTGAGGTCATAAGCCTCTTACTCCGCTTTTGATTTGAACTTATGGACCGGGGATGAAGGAGGAGTAGATTCAGTTGCAATCTCCTTCCCCGGCCTCTGCGGTGGCAATTGTTCAGGCTCAGGCTCTTCTTCTTCTGTCTCCTGCTCAATAAAATTGGTTACTTCTTCAATGTGAGCGAGAAGAGGAGATGGGGTTGGTGGGCGAAGTGGGAATTCTAGAAGAAGGACCTCGGAAGAGTGCTTATCCTGAGTAGTAGAGGGTCCTTCCTCCTGAGCCCTTTCCCCCTGAGTCTGTGCGGGTTCTTCAGTTGTGGAGGGTCTCTCCTCCTGAACCCTTTCCCTGATAATCTGTACATCATCTGTATCCGTTCCAGGTTCATCTTTTATTATACCTTCCCCCTTTTTGGCATCAGCAGCCTTATCGAGGTTGGTACGGATAGGCTGTGACCTCTTTCTCAAGCTTGTATATGCGAGTCCTTGATCCGAGTAACCGTAGAGTCGAAGTCCTTGACCAAGTCACGTATTTCTCCCGGTCCCTTCTCTTGATCGCCCTAGATCGATTGAGATGAGCAACCGACTCTGGCGGAGTTTCGGGCGAGGCTAGATCATTGGATTCCTTCATCTCCTTCGAATCTCGTTCAAGGCCGCAGACTGTTGCTTAATAGCGATGCGGAGGTCGCTTGTAGCCACTTTGTTCCGCTCATCCATTTGAGCTTGAACTATTGTGAGAGCATGAGTCACCTTGCTCAGTAAATGTTTTGTGCTCGAGCTTGGAGCAAAGAATCGACTCTGTGCAGATAGATACGCTTTCAGCGCTTATCAAAGCCTCGCTCGATCATCTCCTTAAAATCGGCCGCGAAGGAGCCTCTTGAGGAGTGGAGATGCCGCGGCTAGCTTATCCAGAGCTATCGATCGCGCCGCCGTATACTTCTCCCATTTGATATGGACGTCTTTGGCGAGAAGTTCGTTTTTAGCTCCTTGGCGTCGATTGCCTTATTCACCGATTTGGAGGACACGGAACCAATGGGTAGAATCTGGTAAGAGCTTGTTCGAGCCTTTGATCGTAGAACACGAGAAGTCGCTCCCGACCGTGCTCCGGAGCGCCCACGAGCCTCACCCGATGTACTAGGGGGTGGTGATTGGCTCTTCTCATGGGGAGTTGGTCCCTCGGCGAGCCTCCCAACTCGCATCCTTAGGGCTGCCTTCCATCTCCCTGATCTTGTTCTTGGTCATCACCCTCATCGCCAGGAGGAGATGGAGGCGGAGCATTAGCAGCAGGAGGCGTGAGTACGCGAGCTAAGAAGATAGAGCATAGCAGCTCGAAGATCCTCGAAGGACGCCAAATCCGGTTGGCTCCCCGAATCCGATCTCTCGCTGTAAATCTTGCTCCTCGTCGGTAGATCGATGGGTGGCCGAGTTTTTGCAAAATCTATCGAGAATATCCCGGTTTAAAAATCTCGGAAGCATCGAACTCTTGCCACGATGGCAATGTCAACCAAGTCTTCATGCTCGGCTATCTCTCGGAATCTGATCGTGAATCTCACTGTAGCACGTAGACGAGTGGTATGAGTTGTTGTCCATTCAGTCTCTTCAGTTGGCTCTCGAATGTCCGACTGAGTGTCATTGGAGCTGATGACTTGAGCTTTATCCTTGAGGGTGGCTCCTTCCATCCCCGTGTCGGAGTCCAAGGTTTGCTCATCTTGAGGTGGAGGAGGAGCCTGTTCAATAGACGGTTATCGGGCCGAGCCACGTGACCTCGCTGGTCGTGGCTTGATAAGCCTCCTCCTCTTGGGCACATCAGCAAGAGATGGCGGGCGTAGCGTGCTCTCTTACGCTCGGGTGGCCCTTTGCCCATTGACTTCTCCGTCGCTTCTTTAGTCTTAAACTTCATCGGCTTAGTGTTGTACGACTTTGAGTCTTCAAAACCGAGTTCCTCTCGTACAACACTCTCTATTAGGATTGACATCTTGGTCCCCAAATAGAAGCTTACCCACACTCGGCCAACCTCCTCTCGCCAGTGGGTAGAGTAGTGAATTTTTGGGCCTGGGCTTTCATCTGAGTCATGTAATAGTCAGCCCAGTTCACTTCTACTCCGTCGTCAATAGCCATCATTAGCTGAATCCTAGGCTTGGACAGTTGATCATACGATCCAGCTGAGCTTGTCAGTATGTGCGAGACCACATACGCTAAACCTCTGTACTGAGGTAGCAAGAGATTCCTCGGGAGAGCTGTCTTGAACGTCAGATCACTGCGTCCACAGAACTTTTGTACATCGGCATTGATCTCCCTCTCCTTATATCCGATAGGTGAGATACCAGAATCAGGAAGCTGAAACGCGAGGACTAGAGCCTCTCGGATGTTGAAGGTGTGTTGAGTCGGCTTCCACTTGTTCGGAGTTGTTTCTCTCATGTATGAGAAAGAAGCTTCTTCTTCTCCGGCAGCCACTGAGTTCCACTTGAAATATGCTTCTGCCACTTGCCTTGGCAGATGGGCACGCGGATGCCTGGTCACGAGGGTCTCCAACCCAGACCTCTCCAAAGCATCGAACATTGGCTCCAGATACGGAATGTCCACCTGACGGAAAGCCATTGTGGGTTCGAACTGAATCCGGATGGCCATGATCTCCACTATTGGTTCAGGAGTCTGTATGATCGCCATAGAAATCTGCAAAACACATGTTAGCACTTGAAAATAGAGTAAGTCAGTAGTTGTCAGCAGATTTGAATACATTACCGAGTATGAGAGCTTGAGAGATGCACAGGCAAAGCAGTTATAAGAAGTTTGAGATGGAAACTGATTTGCGATAAAAGCTCTTAGGACTTGATAATGGCGAAAAGTGAGGAAAAAGATAGAAGATGAAAGATTTTGTATATATTGGCTTGATTGCAAGTTTCAATCCAACGACTGAGTTTTAATCTTCCAAAAACTATGAACGGCTAAGATTTAATGTTATAAAAGGAATGATTACAAAAGTCGCCTAAAACATAGATCTACGTAATAAAGGTAAGTGAGAAGACATGCATTAAATGCGCGACAGACAGCATTAATTACTCAGCTTATGCGAATGGAGAGGTTTCCTACTGACCTTTCCTTAAACTATTAATGGCGGGAAATGAATGCACATTAACTACTGAGTGTGAGCGACTGATGCAATAAATGCGATCATGCTTCAAAAGAATTTAAGTACACAAAATTACGCAAACCTCTTCAGCTGAACTTATCAGCTGGTTACCGTTATGTATAAGGAGAATGGTTGTCATGCTGATGACTATGTTCCCCCACTAGCGTATGCAGTGTGACTTTCCCAACCGAGTCACCGTACTTAGTTATCGACATGTCGTCTCGATTCCTTATGCTGATCCCAATTGTTACCAATTGTTGGGCAATGATGTTCTCGGTAGTCGGCATCTACCGACGCATCTCGATGGGATCCAATGAGACCTAGCTCAACCGATAGTTCTCCGAACCTGTTCTCGGCTAGTGGTTTGGTCGGCATATCCGCCCTTTGCTTGTCAGGTATGGATCTTCTCCATCCTCGATATCCTTCTTCTCGACATGGTCTCCGATAAAGTGGTGTCGGATATCCACGTGCTTGCATCCGGTATGTAGAACCGGGTTCGAGTTACGGCACTGCACTTGTGGAGTCGCAGTAGATGGGCACTTCATCCCGAGTTATACCATAATCTCTAAGTTGTTGTCGAAGCCAAAGGATTTGGGCACAAGCAACTTCCTGCGGCCATGTACTCGGCCCGGTGAGTGGACGTTGCTACGAATCGCTTTTTTGAAAACCAAGAAATCGGCTTGCTACCAAGAACCGACAAGTTCCGGAAGTTGACTTTCGATCTATCCTGCATCCTGCATAATCAGCATCAGAATAACCTGTTAGTATTAAGTTATCATCGGCGAGATACCATAACCCAAAGATCGGGTGTTCCCTCTTAAATAGCCGAGAATCTTCTTCGCTAAGTCTAAATGACTTCGCTTGGGATATGCTTGGAATCTTGCGCATACACCTACAGCATAAGTTATGTCAGGACGGCTAGCTGTTAAATAAAGTAAAGAGCCTATAATAGCTCTATAGTCAGTAGAGTTAACAGAAGCGCCCTCTTTGTCTAGATCGATTTTAAAGTTCGTGTTCATGGGGATTTTGGCGGCTTCTTTGGAGTCGCAGCCCGAATCTCTTGAGAAGATCTCGAGTGTATTTGGCTTGATTGATGAAAATTCCTTCGTGTGATTGCTTCACTTGAAATCCAAGGAAATAATTCATCTCTCCCATCATGGACATCT
Source organism: Lavandula angustifolia (assembly GCA_028984105.1). Lineage (NCBI taxonomy): Eukaryota > Viridiplantae > Streptophyta > Magnoliopsida > Lamiales > Lamiaceae > Lavandula > Lavandula angustifolia. Next base: position 8,781,061 of record CM054819.1, on the reverse strand, counting down.
CGAATATCTCTTTCATCATCTTCTCGAAGCTGCCGACATATGACTTCGTTTTGCGGCCAAGAAAATGATGTCGTCCACGTAGATTTGCACCAAGTAGGATGTCATCTCCGACTTTATGTTGAATAGGGTGCGATCTACTTGTCCCCTTCGAAAACCTTTTCGAAGTAGAAAGTCCGATAGGGTATCATACCAAGCCACGGGTGCTTGTTTTAACCCATCTGAGCTTTCCTAAGTCCGTACACCTGATGTCCCTGCTGAAAGCCGGGCGGTTGTTCCACGTAGACTTCTTCCTTCGACGCCGTTCGTAAAAGCTGACTTCACATCCATTCGATATACCTTAAATCCACGATGTGTTGCATAAGCTAGGAAAAGACGAATGGCTTCCAATCCGGCGACCGGAGCGAACGTTTCATCAAAGTCAATTCCTTACGCTCGACCGTATCCTTTAGCAACTAGTCGAGCTTTATTTCGACAATGACGTTGTTTTCATCTCGCTTGTTCTTGAAGACCCACTTAGTTCCAATCACGTGCCGATGTCCAGGTGCATCGACAAGCTCCCAAACTTCATTTCGACGAACCGGTTCGACTTCTTCTTGCATAGCAATGACCCGATCAGCATCTTTAAGTGCGTCCTCTATCGACCGAGGTTCTTACGTAGACGAAAAACAAGAGTAAAGTGAGCTTTCTCCTTGACTTAATCTTGATCTCGTCCTTATAGTTCTTGATGGATCTCCAATGATAAGATCTCGAAGAATGAGCATCGAGCCACGAACGCCCGAGTCGGGCTTCTTCTTCGATACTACTTACACGCATCCGTAGGTGTATTAGGCATTTCGAGTAATGCGTTGTCCGACCGTAGCAATTCGGAAGAAGAAGGTTAGGATCTACCGAGTTTCCGAGTTGGGGCATTTAGCTCATGAACATTAATCGTTCCCCCGAGTTTACATTCTCGGTAGAGGTCTCGGTTACCACGGGGGCTTCCTCATCGACCGATGTTACTTGTTGTTGATTACGTTCGATAGAATCAACTAGGGTCAACTACACCGATTGTTGGTTGAGTCGAGTTTGTTCATCGTCGACTCATCATCCCAACAATCTTGGATCTTTTCGACTTTATCATTGATCCAGAGATCCCGTAGCTTGCTGCTGACATCTTCAGTATTTGACTTCGTATTTTTCCTGTTCTCAGTAACAAATTCATCAAAAACAACATGAGGGCTTTCCTTCACGCAAAGAGTCCGATAGTTAAAGACTTTGAATGCTTTGCTGACTCGAGAGTATCCTAAGAATACTCCTTGATCAGATTTGCTATCAAAGACCTTCAACTGATCTTTCCCATTATTATGGATAAAGCAAGGACTGTCGAAAATATGAAAATGAGAAATAGAAGGAATTATCCCTTTCCACAGTTCGTAAGGCGTCTTCATGTGTTGCTGTGTCAGTAGTGAGCGATTTCGAGTGTAACAAGCGGTGTCGTAGCATCAGCCCCAAAACTTTGAGGGTAGTCCGAATCTGCGAGGAGCGTTCTTTGCCGCTTCTTTGAGTGTTATGTTCTTACGTTCAGCAAGTCCGCTTCTGGAGGGGTGCGCATGCTGATGTCTCGTGCTTAATTCCCTCTTTATCGCAAAGTATATCTTAACTACTAAGTTTAGAAACTCTGTTCCTCGTAAAGCGTATCTTCTTAATCTTGATGTTCTTTTCCACACCGAGCTTCTTCGATAGATTTGGTAACTCGGTCGAACATCGGATTTGTTGGCGGCGAAGATGACCCAAGTATATCTCGAGTAGTCGTCATGACGACGAGGGCATACTTCTTGCCTCTTATAGTCACCGGAGAGACCGCCCGAATAAGTCCATGTGAAGCAGTGAAGGATTCCATCGGTGGAAGGTGACGGAATAGGTGGATTGCTCCCTCTTTGTTTGCTTTCCCTTTAGGCACGCTTCACAATTTCGTCTTTGATAAAGCGATTCGTTGGGCGGTCCTCCGACTTTTAGAGTTCTTGACAAGCTTGTTCATGGTCTTGAAGTTCGGGTAGTTGAGTCTCTTGTGCCATAGCCACGACTTGTCACCTGATTTAGTCTCAGTGCAAGCAAGCAAGCCTCGGGTTCTACGGTATTCCGGTTTGCAACATAGATGTTCTTCCTCCGCGAACCACGATAACATCGTTTTCCCTGTAGATTTGTCAACAATATCACGAAAACCACGTCAAAGATTACTCTGTTAAGATTATCACGAAATTGATCGACCGAAGGAGATTATGTTGAAGTCCTTCAACATATGTTACTCTTGGAACGTGGCAATCCCAATGTTCGGCGTTTCGTATCCCCTTGTGTAGCCTTTTGAGTTGTCACCGAATTCATTATGGGACCATCTTCTTGTACGTAGTTGGTCGCTGAGCTCTTCCGGTAAGTTATGTATCTCGAGCGGTAGTTGTCCACTATCCACGGGTCCTTATGCACTGCAAAACAGAGGCATTTTTAGGTACCCTTTGGTTCGGTTGGGTCCTTACTTGGTTAGTGGGTGATTTCGGGACCCGGATCTGTCTCGGGACCTTAGAAGTCCTGGACTTCTTCTTCGTACCTTATCGGCTTTCTTCTCCGAGGACTTGGAGATCTGACTTTCTGGCGATGATTTTGGGTTCGAGCGCTTTCTTCTTCGAGTCTTAGCGCTTCTCCGACCCTCGGGCTCATAGTAGTACGAGTCGTACTCGAGCCGGGTGCTCATACGGTGGCTCCTTGTACTATTCGCCCATCCGACCTTCTTGGTTCCCCCCGAATTTGATCGCGGTGTCCCTGGGCTGGAACCTTTGGTCACTGCTTGTTGCTACTCGGGTGAGGTGCAATCATTTTTCGTTTGTTCTTCGCCTGAGGTGTGGTGTCGGCAGCTTGCACCTTTCCTCGACGAACCTATCAGCCCGAGTTGCTGAGCTTTTGGAGGTGGAAGCTCGTGGGTATAGCCAAGGCCTTCTTTCCACGGCGTTGGCCGTTGTGCTCTAAGCATGCTTTCAAGCTTCTCCTTCGCTCCCGAGTATTGTTCGGTCATCAAACCTCTCCGGACCTCGTCACTCCTTACGAGTGAGTCATAGTCGTTCCGCACGTCGTGAGCTTCGGCGAGCTTGGCTATTTCAGTCTCTTTCTCGAATTGTCCTTGGTCGAACCGAGATCCGAGTCTCTTGAAGCCGAGACTTATTTATAAGAGATTCAATCTCTTCCTTGAGTCTCGCAACTCGATCCACTGACTCAGGAGAGACTCGACAATCGAAGAAAGTCTACGATTCTCGGCCTTTCACTGTTCAAGTTCCCTGGATGGTTCTGCTTGAACTCTGCTCGTCACCGATCCGTTCTCTAGTAGATCGTCGTAGGCTTGTACCACATCTAGAGGATCATCTATGGCCGAGCACGTGTCTTGTGTCTTGTGTGAAGAGGATGTAATAATGTGTTTAGAATTTACCTCGGCCTCTTCTCCGGCCATCGACATGCATTCGGCTCGAGAACCGTCTCTGCAACCTCAACTGCGACGAATGCGGCTTCGTCTTGAGAAGAATACATGAATGTATCCTCCTCAATTGAGTTGTCGGATATCTCTCCGGCTATATAGGCTCGTCGTCTCTCGGCGAATTTCTTTCTCCTGGCTCGCCGTTCGCTCTTTGAGCGGTGAGAGTTCGGGACAATACGTGCGATAGTGTCCCTCCTTCTTGCAGTTGTAGCAGTGGATGTTCTGCTTGCTCTTACCATTGAGTCTTTAGACGGACCGGGCACAGACTCCGATTTCCTGCATTCGGTAGAAGGATTAGGTTCTTCTTTCTTATGATAGTCTTTCTTACCCGAAGAAGAATCTCGGTTGTATTTCCTCGACTTTCGACTCTCTCCTTTTCCCTACGATATTTGAGAGCCGTCGGTCTTGGCCGGTCGTGGGCCTCAAGTCTCGGAAGACTTTGCTATCGATGTGGCCACGGCTTTGCTTGAGGAAATAGGCTTCGCTCCCGGTATTGCTTGTTTGTTGCCTTGAAGGCGTGGTCGAACCGTGTGTCACTGGAGCGTTTAAGCACTTTGGGGTAAAGTATGCTCGAATTCCTCCGATTTTAATTCTGAAAATATAACATCGGGAGTTAGAGCATTTAGATCGGAGCGACGTAAATAAGTAGCAAATGAAAGCCACATCCGGGCAACGCTCTCAAGATCTTGGTGTTCATCTCCTTGTTGGTGAACGACCTCCCCACCTATTGATGACATTGACTTGATTGGTGAATCGACACTCGCATCGCCAATGGTTTCGGTGAGCTCCATTAGCAGGCGTCGAACTTACAAGCTCTAGCTCAAGCTTGTTTTCTTTGATCCCGAGGGGTTCCATGGCTCGATGCTGGCCAAGGCGTCCCATAGCTCTTTCGCCATTTTGCAATCCTCGTGCCCTTCCGAGATGTGAGTCATCGAGCGTAGTCGGTATGGCATTACGTGCAACTCGGTCAGGGTTGTGCGGCCTTCTTCTCTTCAGGCGTGAAGCGAGATTTGTCTTTGGGAACCTTAGCACCGGTTTGTGCTCCCACGCCTCCTCCAACAAGAAATACTACGTTGTCGATCATGGGAATGATCGGTCCCCGACTCTAGGACATCGACATGCTCGTCGTGGAGTGACGTTAGGTGTGCCTCCATACGTACGCGCCATACCGTGTAGTTCTCTATTGAGAATATCGGTACCATCCTAATACCGACATATCGACATTGTAAGAGTAAGAGTATAAGGATGCTGAAAAGATGCTTATGCAGTGAAAACGGTTTTGAGGATCGGTTCGAGAGGACCGATGATTTGAACCGGCGATCGGTTGAACACCGTGTGCTCGATACCAATTGTTGGTCCGAGACGATAAGACAGTGTGTAGGGGGGGGTGAATACACTGAGCTCGGTTTCTTTTTCTCAATGAAGGTCACTGAGCGATGATTGCAGAACCGATGAACGGTGCCAAAAAATCCTTCGATCGCGGGACGAGTGAGTCGGCTATTGAGCTCTCTCCTACTGACGTTGTCGTACTTTGAGAATCGGTCGGAGGCGTTGTGCGGAAAGTGTGGAGCCGGAATTCGTCTCTTTTGAAAACACGTTTTAGCAAATTAAATCTTTTGGTCATGCGCTTTTATAAAATACGTTTTATGCAAGCTTATGATTTTCAAGTCAATTGAATGCTACGAAATAAAACAAGAAAAGAACACAAGCGATTTAACGTGGTTCGGATACGCAAGATCCTACATCCGCGATCCCGAACAAGGCGAGAGAACTTGTTGATTATTCTCGAGCAAGCCTCAGCGGGATATGCGTACCTTTGGACGTTCCCTCTAAGTTATAGTCCTTAGCGACTTTACAATCCAAACCTAAGTCCGAAAGGAAGGGAATTTTCTCCAACCGAGAAGGAGTTCTTACAATAAGAACAATTCACTAAATGTGAACTCCTTCGAATCTAAGCTATAAATATGACAATGAGCTTAGTCTAAAGAAGAAAGGGATGTAAGAACTCAGAGAGAAAAACCGAGAAATCTTCTAAGTACGCAAGTTTTCCTCCCGGATGATCTTTGAGTGTTCTAGAGCGTTTATGAACTTGAGCTTGTCCCTTCGAAATTCCGTCTTGCGGAGCTTCAAAAACTTCTCTATTTATAGTTGTGAGTTATGGCATATGTCCGTTGGAGACAGCGATGCCACGTGTCACAAGCTTCCAAGAAAACGGCCATTAATTCGAACCGTTGCGGCGAGGCGGTTAATGCACTGTTCATGAGAGCAACTTTCTTGTGTAGAGTAGGTAAGCGTTGTCGGCTTCTCATTGGTCGAGGTTTGTGGTTGGTGAGAATGTCAGAGTTGACCGTTCAACAACCTCGTATGTCTTCTGCTGAACTTTTCGATAAGACTTGAATAGCTGGGTCGCTTTTCGTAGGATACGATGGGCGAAAAGTCTCTGTCTTCTTCACGAGAGTCGGTTGACACGGCATCTCACCGAGTAGGTCCGGTGGCGATTCCCGAAGGTACGCGTGCTTGTTTACGTTCTTCTGTCGATGACTATCATCGGAGTAGCCTTCTATCGATGATTTGTCGCTGATGCGCTGTCTTCAACCGAGTGGAAGATCACCTTGATCGAAGAACACAAGCGATTACGCGATGACGATGGGGTTCCGAAAAGTATCTTCGACGGAAGATTAGTTCAACAATTACCCTGCACGGGACTTAGACAAAAATAATAATCAATACATCAAGTTTAACCTATACATCGTTAATCCTAACGACACACTAATCTACCGATATCGACTAGGTTTTGGGATCTTCAATTCCATAAGTACTACTATGATTTCCCCAATTTTCTTTTTAACCGAACAACAGTGAGTATCCATCTAACGACTCATATCCAACAATTAATATTATATAAATTTTTTTAACCAATCTAGTAACTATTAATTTATCCTTAATTATTATATTTATTATTTAATCTCAACTTAATTTATTGATAAACTAATCTACTTAATTATTATACTTAATTAGTTTTTGTTTTTCTTCTCCTACGGTACGTAACTCCCTTAATTTATCCTTAATTATTATACTTATTAATTAATCTCTACTTAATTTATTGATAAACTAATCTACTTAAATATTATACTTACGGTTTTTTTTTTCCTTCTCCTACGGCAACTCCCCCTCAAAATACTTGCAGCGCTAGAACTTCAACAACTCCCTCGCCCATCGTCCATAATCTCATCACCGGCGACAACAATTGTTATCACCATGAATTTCTGAAATTAATCGACTTGAGGAATTTCGTGCTTGGCAATTTCTGAGAGTCAATTTGGGCAATTTTGAGAATCGGCCTTGGCAATCGGCTTCACCGCAAGAGTTCAATCCATGTTCACGTTGTGACGCCGTCTGCGGGCTTGGGCAAGTAGTACTTAAGTGCATTTAAAGTTTCTGCTTTGTCTTTATTAAAGGTGTATTTTGTTTGATTTGTTTGGGAATTTGCTTAATTTTATTATTGAGGAATGTTAAGATTGAGCTTGTCTGGTTGTATACCTAGATTCATGTCGCGAAGTAGCACTTCTGTTTGTTGGCAATTACTAACTTTCAGGTACGACAAAGATGGGTTGTTGACATTAATGAAGCAGCATGTAAAAGCTTGAAGCTCAACCATCCAGGGGCAAAAGTGAGCATTTTAGTTGTTTTTATGCTTAAAATGTATCCCCCACACTATCAGAAATGCCATTTTTAGTTTTCAAATGTCTCAATGTACAGATAAGGAATGAAGCGGCGGAAGATTTTCTTGATCTGTTGAAGGAATGGAACCGCATATGCATACAATACGGGAAGAATGAAGAGAAAGAACTCAGATCAAAGATAGTTCGGCCAGCTGATGAAGTAGAAAAGTCAAAACTGAATCAAGAAAAATCATGTGAATATGAAGTGGAAAGACTGGTAGATATATGTTATGGTGATCCTTCTTACATAGGGAAAGGAGGACTTAAATTTAAGGTGATCTTACTAATTCAAGCTCGAGTACATGCATATGTCCATTGAAATAGTAAAATGGCATCTTTTAGTTAATGAAATTGTTACTTAATATACTTAAGAAGCCAGTCGGCTTAGACCAACTGCTAAAATTTAGTTTTATGGGGAATGCAATAGTCATCACAGGACTTCTGATAGATGATTATTTCTAGTTGTTCTTTTTTTTTTTTTCTTGAAGTGACAGGTAGTACAGATAATAAACAGTTCTGTAAAATGAGTCTGTGCATGGTGCACTTAATTTTTTTTTCTTGGTGCATGAGTTCATCTTATTTGATGTATATGGGAATCATCTAAATTGCTCCCTGTTTATATATGTTTGAGTACACTTTTAGCAGTTTTATGCAATTTTATTTTCTTTTAGGTGTGCTGGGTTGGGTATGGCCCAAGTGATGATACATGGGAGCCACTTGAAGGCTTGAGGTGAACTTCAGTTGGATATAATCAGCAGTAAGACATTATCAACTTCAGTGTTAACTTCTGATAAGTTTATTCTGCTCTTTCTAGAAAATGCCAAGACCACATGAGAGATTTTGTACTAGATGGAATGAAAGCGAAAATACTGCCTCGTCCGGTATGCTTGATTTGTTTAACTTAAATGCATGTCATAATTGGAAAACTCAGTTTGTGATATTCAATAAATTGAGAAATAATTAATTTGGTGCAGAAGATATTATGGAGACGTCTAGTTATCTTGTTTTTTTCTTTTCTGGAAAGAATGACATGGTTATAAATTGCTCAAGTAAAGAAAAAGGGTCACATTTCCCCAACTCGGAGATGGATAAGAAGTGCATAGTGACCTTGTATACCTCAAATATGTGATTCAAGACTGTTTATCTGAAACTATTCTTGTTGAAGTATTTTTTTATCTACTATGACTCCAAAACAAAACTACAGCTGCCATTTAATTTTCCTCCATATCCTATCAATTCATCACAGGGAGATGTTGCCGTAATTTGTGGAGGTCCTCCATGCCAACGAATTAGTGGCTACAACCGGTTCCGGAACGTTGATTCTCCTCTTAATGATGAAAGAAATCGCCAAATTATAGTTTTCATGGATATAATTGATTTCTTAAGACCAAAGTTTGTCCTCATGGAAAATGTAATTGACATCTTGAGGTTTTCCAATGGATGTCTAGCAAGATATGCTATAAGCCGTCTGGTTCGTATGCATTACCAAGCAAGGGTAGGGATTTTGAGGTACTAAACATTTTTGTAATGTGACTTTACTTTGTAATAGCCTATTGTATATCTACTTATCATTTGATTTCATCTTGCAGCATAATGTTGTGGCTTATGATGAAGGAGAAATCCGTGATCTAAATAAATACTTTATTAGTATGTCTATGTGTATTATATGTTTTCCTATCGTTATAAAATTATGATTGACTTGCAGCTTCAAGTGTTATATATCTTTCATGTAACTGAGGACAATTGCTTTAGAGAAAGCTTCTTTATGGTGCATGTTGTTATTTATTGGATTGACATTTTCGTATGTTGATTTTTAGCATGTTATAATTTTACGAGCGTAGCTATACTTAAGAGAGTTGTGCATTTTCTTGGATCTATGATTTTTAGAATTAGTATAATATTTGTATCATATGTTTGCTATGAATGATTATATTCTACTTGTGTGCAGTTTCACACGATTCGACATTTATGGTTGTGGTAACCTGAATTCATTTAGGAAGCAATTGGAAGTGTACAGATCAACAAGTAATTCTTTTGAATCAGTCATTGAAGCCTCCGTCTATGTTTTTTTTGTTGGTGCATACACATTGAAACCTTGTTCACGATTTTGTACATACTTCCTAAAACAATAGTTTGTTAATTTCTAGTTTGGTTTTTGTAGCACTTTTTCTGGACACGGATGTAATTTTATTTTTAGAATATTTATGAATTAAAACCGTTGTGGTTAATATTTATTACAACGCTTAAAAACGTTGTCTTTACTTAATAAGTGTTGTCATAAATTTATGTGACAACAGTAATCAACTACAGTCTAATACATTAAAACCGTTGATGTAGATCTAAAACTGTTGTTGTTAGTATATATAACAACAGCTAGAAAGCGTTGTGTATTTAAATAAGCGTTGTCGTAAGTGTCTACAATAAGAGTTATTCACCGTTGTCTATGTATCTAAATCGTTGTTGTAGGTAGTTACGACAACGGTTATTAACCGTTGTCTATTAGGTTCTATCTACGACAACGGGACCTTCCGCAACAGTTGACAATGTTCATAGACAACGGTTAAAAACTGTTGTTGTAAGTCGGTACGACAACGGTTAATAACCGTTGTCTATGAGCGCCTATCTACGACAACGGGACCTTTCGCAACAGTTGAGAATGCTCATAGACAATGGTTAAAAACCGTTGTTGTAAGTCGGTACGACAATGATTAATAACCATTGTCTATGAGCGCCTATCTACGACAACGGGACCTTCCGCAACAGTGAAAATTTACAACGACAACGGTTAATAACCGTTGTCTATAGGCTTTTTTGTATGTCAATCATAAAATATAAATTATATTTATCTCCTAAAAGTTTGATACAAATACAAAATGTTATATACTTTCATGAATCCTAGTAGGTTTAGGAAATACAAAATAAATTGTATTGTTGGATCATAATTTTAACATGATTTATATTTCAACCATAAACAATATAATCATAATATGATATAAATAAACACTTCAAATTCAAAATAAATTTACATAACAAAAATGATTTAATGAAAAAAAAAATGAGATAGATGCTTTAAATTTTCATTTTAATTTCTAAGGCGCGACTTACAGAACTAAAACACTTGATAACATGCATGAGATGAAATGCGTTACATAACGAAAGTTTTCGGGGTGTTACACGTTGTATATGATGTCAACTCGAAGATGGACACAATTCCAAATTCAGTTGAATCCCTCACTCGTTAGGTAACCTCCCTCAACACACTCCTATCTAAGGCTGATGATGACAAAAAAGGGGAAGAAAAAGGGAAAGGAAAGGTTGACAAAATCAAAGAAGAAGAAATCGCAATCGTCACTGATCTTTCTGATGATAATATGGGGGAAGAGAAGGATAAGGAGAAAGAGAGAGAAACAAGAGAGGAGAGGCCAATAATCATTTATACATATGGTGGATTAAGGGAAGGATCCTCAGCTCAGGCCACCGCTATTGAGGAGATAGCCAAGTTTGTTGATGAGCCAAAAGAAGAAGATGAGCCGATACATTCAAAGAGTCGAATGGGCCGATAGATCTCCTACTCCTCCAAAATTCGAAATGCCGATGAGCAACAAGCATATGACGAGAAATGGCAAAAAGATTGCAAGCTAAAGAAGAGGCTCTAGGCTGCTAAAAAGAAAATTCCGAAGAAGCATGTGATCATAAGCAACAGTTGTGCGAAGAAAGTTAGGATAATCATTCCGAGACGCATAAGAGCTAAAGCTGCCAAAGCTAAAGAAGAAAAGGCTAAGGAAGCTGAAAAATCTAAAGCACCTGAATCACCAGCCAAAGACTCAGAAGCTGAAGCTGAGAGTCCTCCTGAACAACATGTTCATTCGACCACATTGGCCAAGGAACAAGAAGCTGAAGCGAAACCTATGTATGATGTATGTGATAAATGACTTGATATTACTACTTTGAAGCGAGACAAGTCGAGAAGCAAGAGAGAGATTAAGACAAGCTGGACTTAAAGCTCTAAAAGAAAGAACGAGAAAAGTATGCCAGAGAGCGCGTTCCTGAGAAGAGCCGAGAAATCCCAATAACATCAAAATTCTTCATACGAGGAGCTCATAAGAATCACTTGAAAAACATTATATATCCTCGCACGGGTAATTGGATGTCATTGAAGCTGAATCACAAATGGGAACAATCAAAGTTGACTTCATTAAAAGCTTCTACATCCGAAAAACATGGGAAGATGCAAATGCAGGATCGATGTTCAAGAGATTCTATCCAAGACTAATCTAGATTTGCACATTGAAGTTTAGGAACTATTGAAGAAAGCGAATCTACCTCGGATAGCGCCCGAATTCGGGGATCCTATCTCCCCCTATGACCTTAGAAGGCAATATCTCGCATGAAAGAGATTGAGGAAGAGTGATGAGAGCGGAGGGGTGAGAGGAGCAAGCCACGTTGATGGAAGACAATGGAGTCCGTCCTTGGCGTGTCTATGTTCGAAGAAAGAAAGGCGTGAGTTCAAGGAGAATAACTTGTTTAATTTAGCTTCTTATTCTAGTTGGGTTTGTAATAACGCTTTATATCTCATGGGCACGTTTTATGTTTTGTATGGGGGGTACTATTTAAGGGGAAATAATTAGGGTTGGGGTTTTATGAAAAGATTGACGGAAAAACAATGGTGGACTCAAGCGCGTTTTGGAGTCTTGTGATTTTCGATCAATATTGATCTCGTTCCATTTTACATCGTTGGTGCGGTGAACGTGGAAGTTCGGGAACGGCGATGACGACGAACCACCGGTTGAATGATAGGGTGTCGGTGGAGACGAAATTGGCTCGGGATGGAAGAGACGCCGGGAGTTTTATCGGAAGAGAGATTGCGTACACGCAACCGTTTCGATAAGATGGAATCGCCCGAACGCATGCGGCCATATTCCACGAACGGGGTGATGAAACGCCGAATCCTAACGGGACGAGAGGCGGAACTCTTCTGGGAGGAAGTGGGACAAGATCGCGGAAAACTTTCCGCCGTTGCCGATATTCAACGGGAGACGACCCGTTGGGCGGCCGACAGGGCGGATCAACATTTCGAATACATCGATGCCGAAGAGATGAAATTACAATTGGTTATGGTGGCCATGGAAGGGGAGGCATTAAATTGGTATCGATGGTATAAACGGAGAAAACGGTAATTACGTGGGAAGGATTCGCTCAATCTTGATCAAACGTTTGATTACTCGCGAAGGGGATGCTTTTGGTCGTCTAACTACACTTCGGCAGACAACCGATGTCTTGGAATAGGTTGATCGGTTTATGCGGCTTTCTAATCAAGTGCCAAACTTATCGAGAGAGCGGTTTTGAGCTATTCATTAAGGTGGATGACTCTATTAGGGGACAAGTGCGGCTGTTGAAACCTTGATTTGGAGACACTCTTGAGGTGGCGAGAATAGCCGAATCAAACTGGGGTCGCAATTAAGAAACAGGGCGTGAGTTCGGTGGAGGGAACTTCTATTCGGACGACAAAAAATATTCATCCAAACCCGTCGTGAAGTAATATTTCGCGTCCGTCCAAATCCGAGGTCGAGTATTCTGGCGTTTCGTAGGAGTATGACCACCATCCGCTCCAACATACGATCGAAATGTAACTCGGGACGTTTAAGCGGCGACTCAAAGGGAGCTATTACGCAGAAGGGATTGTGTTTTCGTGCGAAGATGCCATACCATCCGACACAACATGAATGCCCGATGAAGGTTTGCGGGTTTTTCGTGTCCGATGAAGATGGGCATCCTAGGACTTGGGGGAGTTGATCAAGAAGTGAGGAGGGAGTACGGAAGGTCGACAAGCCAAGTGAGATTGAAGGAAATTTGGCTAATCTATCTCTTTGCTCTGCGTGGGAATAACAGGACAAATCGATTCGGCGAAGCGAGGATAGGAGGTAATGAAGTTTGTTCTAGTTGACAGTGGGCTTCCCATAATTTTATTTCGAGTTGGTTGAACATTGGGAATTAAAATGGATACGCGAGAAACTTGTGGAGTGCGGCTCGGGGACGGTCCCGGGACAAAAGGAGTATGCGTGGTTTATTAATGGAATGGGGGTGTTCGCATTTTTAGCGGACTACCACGTTTTCCATTAAGGGATCGATGCTTTATGCGGGATGGCTTGGCTAGTTACGTTGGGGAGACTCATATAAATTGGAATAAGCGAGTCCTGCGTTTTGAACTTGGGGCGGTGATACATTAGGGGATGACGATTCCATGGGTCGAACGGTAGCTTCCATGAAAACAATCGAAAACCGAAAATATAGAGCTAGCGGCGTATGTTCTCTTCAATGAAGATTGTCGTTGACGTCTCTGAATCAGTGGTAGGGCGGTGAGCGGTGTTCAAGCGCTCTTCGAAATTTGAAGACTTGTTCGGAGAACCAATAGAATTACCTCCATCACGTGCGCCAGACCACCGAATTATCCTCCGGAGGGGTGGTCGATATCGGTTAGACCTTACCGTAAATCGATATAGAAGGATGAGATTGAGCGACTCGTGAGCGTATGTTACGGGCGGCATTATACGCGAGCTACGCCCATTTCGAGCCCTGTTTTACTTGTGAAGAAAAAGGATGGAAGTTGGCGCTTTAGTAGACTATGCGTCGCTAAATAAAGCTGCCGGACAAATACCCAATCCCGATAATACAAGAGATGCTTGACGAGTCGTCGAGCATCAATTTTTTCCAAAATTGATCTCCGTTGATTATCACCAAATTGGTGTGTGAAAAAGATGTGCATAAGACGGCTTTCCGTACCCAGTCGCCATTATGAATTCCTCGTGATGTCGTTCGCCTCACGAATGCCCGCCACATTTCGGGCGATTATGAGCGACCTTTTCGCCTTGGTTGCGCAGATTATATGCGAGTTCAAGCAAACAAACACAGACGAGAGGTGCATTACACATTGGTGATCGGGTTTTCCTAAAACTTCGACCATACCGTCAAACTTCATTAGCAACGGGGATACACTAAAATTGCGCGAAATATTATGGTCCGTTTGCAATAACAAAGCGAGTGGGAGCGATCGCTATGAACTCGTTGTCGCCTCTAGTCGGGTTCATCCGGTGTTCCACGTGAGTCTATTAAAAAGAGCTATAGGTGATCATCCGGTGGGGGTCTCTACCGAAGAATTGACGGACGGTGCGGCCATCATCTTCAAGCAGCGCTATTCCGCAATTTCGCTCACGACGGATGGGACGAGAACTAGTTCGTGGCATTGGTGCGATGGCGGGTATCGCCGGAGGAGGCGTCCGGGTTGCGATCGGCGAGTTGGCTCGGTTTCGACTTCGCCGAGGACAAGGCGGTTGCGGAGGGGAGGAATTGATGAGAGCGGAGGGGGTGAAGAGGAGCAAGCCACGTTGATGGAAGACAATGGAGTCCGTCCTTGGCGTGTCTATGTTCGAAGAAGAAAGGCGCGAGTTCAAGAGGAATAACTTGTTTAATTTAGCTTCTTATTCTAGTTGGGTTTGTAATAACGCTTTATATCTCATGGGCACGTTTTATGTTTTTGTATGGGGGGTACTATTTAAGGGGAAATAATTAGGGTTGGGGTTTATGAAAAGATTGACGGAAAAACAATAGTCTGGACTCAAGGCGCCGTTTGAGTCTGTGATTTTCGATCAATATTGCATCTCGTTCCATTTTACATCAAAGAGATAGAATTTTCTATGTTCAGAAGATCTCTCAACCTAAAGAAAGGAAGATCAAGCAGAGATCAAACAGCTCAGGTCTAACATCTTCAAGGCTTACGGCATGGAACCGCCAGAGACGAAATCAGCCGACTTCAAAGCGAAGCTTCAGAAGTTCAGATCCAAGAGGAGCAGCTGATTAGTCTTAGCTTAGTTTCTATAGTGATAGCTTGATTTTTGTACTTGTAACTTTCACATCATTAATGAAATTCAGTATCGCACTTGGCCAAGACAACTACTCATTGTCACAATGGCCAATGTTTTTACTTTTAACACTACTGGTCACCTAATTGATCAACACACACTCGCATATATGCTTATCGCCTATTATATTTGTGATGTCATCATATTTTTGTTTATTTTGTAATGGTTTTGGCATCATCAAATAGGGGAAAACTGTTGGGCGATGATTAAGTGTAAGATTTGAAGATCCCAATATCACTAGTTGAGTGATAAACCAATATAATGTAATAGCTTTATTTGAGTTCAAAGCATGTTAGGAACACAATGGGCTAGATAGAGTTCAAGTAGCCGATACGCCGCAGTAGCATATCTTTCTCGCCTAGTTGGACTCAGTAGCGTTGTACGTAACCTATTGAATGTGTGTTGGACATCGACACAACAGTAATCGACCTACAAACCGAATCTCTTAGAAGAATGTCGAGAGAGGCCAACTCACCTAAAGTGTCCGATGTATCAAAGGAAGACAATTCAGCATCAATCTTGGAGTTTGAACAAGTATCACCTACCATTCAACCTCGGCCAATGAGGAGTTGCCAACATTGTACTTGCACTAACATAAAGATGCCCTCAAGTCCGAAAAAAGAGAGAATCCCTACGAGTAGCATTCAAATTTGAGATGGTCGTTTTTCCTATCGTTTTTGACAAATGGCTAGGTTCTCTCAAACAAGATCTTTCCATGAGTCAAAACTATAAATAGAGATCAATCTTCAAGTGTTGAAGAGACGGGGAACACCAAGCATTCACGTATTCAAGCTCTAGCAACCTCAAAGCAATTCAGCAAAGAACTTTCTCCATATATAGATATCTTATATTGTTCTTAACTCTAAAGTATTCTAGTTCCTCATTCTATATTCTAAGCTAACCTTGTTAAATTATACGCTTAGACATCGAAGGAGTTCATATCTTGAACTGTTCTTATTGTAAGAACTCCTTCTTAATTGGAGAATCTCAAACCCTATCCTTAAACCCCATTAAACATGCAAGATTAAAAATAGGACAACATCCAAAGATAAATCAGAATTGGATACTCAACCATATCAACCAACCAGCATGAACAATAATCAATATCAACCAACCAATATCTAGTACACCAAGTGCAGCAAGTAATGAACCATAAATTAGTCAACTCATGCATTCTATCCCCAAACACAGCAACACAAGAACCACAACAACTTGAGCAACATACCTCACAGAGCAAAAACAAAATAATCACTGATATGTTAGAAATTTAACAAGTGCGAGTAAATTTTTATCATTGTAGGCAGATTGACAACATCGACCACATAGTGCTCTTGCAAACATTACCACGGGGCAATACCAACAGCCGAAAAGAAAATAGACACAAAAGTTAAGAATTCTCTAACCGGAGTATAAGCGCAAGGGATGAGAATATGCATCATCTTATTAATTTCTTTCTGGGTCGAAGTCATAGCTAGGTATCAGACACACCAATCATCATCAAACTCCCACACCGAACCCGACGGAATATCATAGTTAAATCCCATCACGCTTCCAAAAAACGATAATGGAAGTCGTCGCAACATATCCCCTTCGTCGTCATCGTCGACTCTACTCCCGCTCAGATCTGGCCGCCGACAAAGCAAGGGGCAGTGGTGCATGGCATTTGCTTCGGACTAGCCGTTTCCGGCGTGCCTCTTGTTGCTGACGGCGAGGAACCTAAGAAAACATCACGGCGGGGAGGTCGGCCTCCAAAGTTTCTCCGACGCTCGATTCATAGATCTCTTCCTTCTTTACAGTTAATAACAGCACAGAAATAGGATGAATTAGAGATTTATTGTGAGAATGATAGGAATCTGAGGCCGTGAGGCAGGCCAACGGTTCAGATTTTATGGCGGCGGAGATAAAGGTCGTCGATCTAAGGTTTTTGATTGGAAGGGGGGGCGGCGGGATTTCTAAGATGAACAAAATAAGGCTTGTGGGAAAGAATGTAGTGAGAGATAAGAGAGAGTGTGTGTAAAGTAAATGGAGAACATATATAGAGAGAGAGTAGTGTAATAATAGAGTAATTAGGTAGTTTAATTAGTGTTTATAATTCAAAGATTATTTGTTAAGTTTTGCCATTTTCGGAAACAAGACACTTTTTATGGGACGCCCGAAAAAGGAAAACATGACACTTTTATGGGACGGGAGGAGTATACAGAATAAGAACATATATAAAAGGTTTAAACCTCTAGGCTATTGTAAAATTTGTTACAGTTGTAAAATTATGGTAACAAAATAATTACAATCGTAAGGCACACGTGCAAGTTAATTAGGTGTAATGTCATAGAAACACTCAAATCTTTTACCCTCTTCATCCCATAGAAAGTGTTTTATTTTCCTTTTTGGGTTGTCCCATGGAAAATGTCTTATTTCTAAAAAAGCAAAAAAATTTGTGGCCAAAATTAAAAAGCTAAAAGTCAAAGGATATACACCAAACAATACAAGTTTCTTAATCTTTGTGCCCTATAGAAATGAGACACTTTGTATGGGATGGATGGAGTATTCTTCTTTGTCAAGTGATTGCAAATAAATGAATCGATCAAAAGAAAATTAAAAAATGTAGTTTCCTTTTTGTTTTATTAAAAAGAATGTGAATTGATATATATATCACGCTTGAGGATTTTTTTTTTATGTTAGTCCATGCTAGCTTGTCACGTGAGTTTTCGAGGTAGCGTATTCTTTTTTAGTCGGAATTCTACATCCAATCACTTCGATAAATTAGATAGCTAAAGTGGTAGTTTGCACATTTCTATATCCGATTAAGGAATTTTATACAAAAGAACAATGTTTGAATACGAAGAACTTTTACATGTTGCATGGATTTTACAATATCCTCAATACATTAATCAATGAGTTAACGTCTATATAAGTTCTACAAAGCAATAAAATTTGTAAATTAACTATAGTACAATTTATGATAAATTACATTTATGCATCTGGTGATCTGATCAACATGGCAATCCGGGAATACATTTCAAATGGCCGGCGAATTGCGCTAGATCTTTGGCAAACTTGCCAGATTTGGGTGTAATCATATCTTCTCCGAGCTCAAATTTATGATTCTTATCTCCGGATTGGATGAAGAATGCTCCATTAGCCAACACATCTTCCTCCGATTTCCACACCCAATTCTTCCACACATTCTCAGTTGTATATTCTCTCTTTGTCACCTCTTTGGCATTCCTGTTGTCTGGAGCCACAAAGTGGTTGCCTTGGCTCAGTATGGTGGGGCCTTGACTCCCACCAATGGCATACATTTCCCACTTGGTGTAATCATTGTTCACAATGTGTGCGAATCCCCAACGAACACGTGGCATCCTTTGAATCAATCCCCTGCCAAAGTGGTTGAAAGCTACCGTTATTTGCATGATCTTATCAGCTGAGTATGTATCTTTTGCTCCAAACAACAAAACCTGCATCATTTTAATTAATCAAGATAAATTGATTAAACGAAACCCTAGTTAGTGTTATAATTAGGAAAGAATGATGGATGTTGGTTTCTCTTTACGTACGTCATTGTGGTGCGTAAAATGGCAGTTTGAGATTGTAATGGCAGTGGAAGACTCGACCGCGTCAATGAGACCGTCGTAGCAGTTAGAGAGAGAAAGGTGATCGAGCCAAATGTTTGTAGCTCCGAACATGTTAATGGCGTCGCCATCTGAATTCCCTCTTTGGCCGAAGTGAGAGAGAGAGTCCCTAATGAGGCCTCCATTGGCTACTTTAATGTCGTAAATTTTGATGTTGTGTATGATGACATTGCTGATGAACTGTAGGGTTAATCCGGCGCCGCCAGTGATGTGCACTTGGGCCCCACGCCCATCGATGGTCTTGTTGCTCGTCATGATTAGTTCTCCATTGAGCTTGATGAACATGTTGGTTTTGAATGTGATCCAAAGGGGTTCTGTTTGTATCACGGCGTGTCTTAGGGTTCCCTCTTTAGGGTTAACGAGATCGCTGTCCGAAGGGTCGGTTACAATGTAGAATCTCCCGGCCTTGCCTCCGGTGGTCTTGCGGCCAAACCCTAGGACGCAGTCGGCTAATAGTTTGCGATTTTGAGCCCAATCACTTTTGCACCGCCAGCACTGATCGATAGGGTTTGTGGCGAGACATGCACCGTCTCTAAGGTTTCTTCGACTCATCGTGCTGTTGTTACTGGCCATGGACCTTCATAGATTGTTTATACTTGTTATCATGTTTGAAAATAGTGAAAAAGTGCACATCATGATAATGTACGTATATGTGTGTGCATGCCGAATATCTACTTACTGATGAACGTGCTTGTTCAAATGGTTTGCGACCTCGTGAGGATTTGGATGATATGCGTCACGAGCGGCTTGCTTCGCTTCTTCGGCACGTTTTTGCCATATTTCTTCATTAGGATTGAAATTAGCATAATCCGTCGTAACATTACCATCATTTGTCATAACATTGGCATCATTCGTCGTAACATTAGCATCATTTGCCTCTATGGCGATCAATAACGCAATAGAAACCAAGAAAAGCAACATAAACCTACTGGAATCCATTCTTAAAAAAGAATGCATTTTTAAAAAAAAAATATCTACTAATTATGTTTCTTGACCTAGCTACTCTATGGAACTTTTTTTAATAATAAGCTAGATTGAATTATATATAAAAATGAAGAGAAGAAGTTATGCATGTGTGGCTTGTATTGATTGTGTTGAAGTGAGAGAATGATATACAATATTTGTGGAAGAAATGGACAATGATAATGAGAAGTCAAGAGGGAAAAGTGGGGAAATTCAGTCTACTTGTTTATGACTTGGGAGACAAAAGTGGAGGATGGTTAGGCATATCTGCTAATAGGGTTCTTGGGCTTACAAAATTAATTTTATTTATGGCAATTAAGTTTGAATTAATATGTTATATTGGATCACAAAAATGATAATTACGTACCATAATAAGTTATTATAGCTATTACAAGATTGCATGTGATTGAAGCGAAGAATTCTTGATCCGTTATGTTCCAAGACAAGCAATCATAAAAGATAGTATGTTATAACGAAGAAAAGAACCATTCAGTTCCAAGACAAACAAATGCTAACTTTATTAGGAGATAATCCTCTTCGTCATCAACTTCTCAGACAACTATATAAACATAGCTAGCATGCATGTACATATAATAAGACTAGCTCCTTGCAAACAAATATAAATGGCTAGGAGAGAGAAAGCTCTGGAAAAGAAGCAGTCAAGCTTGAAGTTCAGTGAGATTTCACCACCTCACAGATGGGATCAGGATTTAGCCTCTCATTACCTGCGCTTAACCATTCCTGGTAAAATCCATACATCGATTATTATATATCATAAAAAACTATGCTTAATTAGTTTTCTAATTAATTTTGGGGCTCTTGATCATTAAAGTTTTATTGGTTACACACACAAACAAACATATATATAGATATAGTTGTATAACTTTATTGAGAAGTTCTTCCTCCAAGTATGCATGATGTATATCATACAATAAATAAAAAAACCTTACCCTTTAAGAAACAAAATGATTATCATAATAATTCCTAATGAAGTGACATAAAAAGTGACTATAAAAATGTTATTAAGTTTGTGCCTGCAAAGGATCTTTTATTTTTGTTATAAGCGTTTTGAGTGTTGTCTCAGGTTTTGCGACTAGGGATATCACTATACATATGGACAAATACGGGCATCTGGTGGTGCGTGGGAGCCACCAGGTGACCGAACACAAGTATTTGAGTTTCGAGGAGACATTCGACGTTCCAGAGGACGCAGACCTCGAGCAGGCCGAAGGGATGTTTGAAGACGATCAGATATATTGTGTCGTCATCCCTAAGACCAAGAAATTCGGGCAAAAACATGGAGATGGGAAATTGGAAGATAATGAGGCGAAGAAGGATAAGAAAGAGGACTCCATATTTCCTAAGGATCGAATTGGAAGCCTAAATCTACCGCCACGTCCTTCACCGCTTGTTAGTGTAGACAAGAAGATTGCATTATTTATAGCAATAGTGATTGCTATATATGTTGCTTGGCATAGTCGTGAAGCTAGCTACTAGAAGATTATAGGAAACGTAAATATTAATTTGTATACATTTAAATAAGCATGCGTGAAATATATTCAATTTATTAAATGAAATCAGCTATATTTACCTCTTCCGCATTTTAAATGAGCGCTCTACCGTCTGAGCTACATCCCCAATAAATAAAAATCAGTACCATTATCTAATATTTACACTGGAGGCATTAGTTGTTATCATTACTATTAGCATATATAACTAATAATCGTAAACTAAGATGAATATGGCAGATGGCAGATAATGGTAAAATTTAGTTATTCCTGAAGCATAGGCTGCCGACTGCATAATCAAAAAAAAGCAGATTCTCTGCAAGGAAAATAGAGACGTGATTCTTTCTATGAAAACAAGCAAAGAGGCATTTCGAATATCTTTATAGCTTTTAATTTTAGGAAAAATTCAAGCTAAAAGGAGAAGTGATTAATGTATTCCATTTACAATTTCTTACAAAATCAACTTCATTTACAGGACGTGGTAAATCCGACATATTCTACATACGGTCCAAAAGATATGGAAATTGATTGTTTAGACAGCTGACATGCACTAAAGACAATCCCAGTTAAAATGCTACATAACAAACTAAAATAATTTGAAAAAAGAAAACATAAGTTGGAACATTTTATATCCCTGTCTAATTATACATATATAGACGATACAAGAGTAGTAATACTGCTGCCTTGGGTATATGTCGCTGAATAGTATTACTTGCTTTTCATTTTAGTCATGTCTAAGCCAGTATTAATACACACAAAGTTTTCACTGTTGTTCACCGTAGTAAACCAAGAAGATAAGTTAGTTACTAATTAGTGGAAAATAATCCAACTGGTGTATGCCACATATAACATATTTCGTGCAGTTATTTTATTATCCTATAAGAAAGCACGACACATACCAAAGGCAACAGTAAAACAATGAACAATTACTATGCAAATGCACCAAATTTACTAGAAAAGAATAATATAGTAAGTACTCTATGTTCGATACGCGAAACATCAACAAATATGAAGGAAAAATGAGAACGCAATCCAAAATCATCTTCATATGCAACACAAGTGGCTCGAACTAGGGGAAGCAAATATGAATCAAATTGAAGGAAGACAAGATGCCACACTGGCCTAAAAGGTTCTTATCAGTAACAAGTATCTAGATCGACAAAGTTTTATTAAGGCAAACAGCAAACTGCAGCTCACTACGCAATTTAATGGATGAAGGGAAAGCTATATAATGGATTATGAGAAATTAAAAAAGTATGTGAAGTTGAAAACTAGATCAATTACACACACAAGTAGATAAATCACAGAGAAAAAAAAAATCAAAACTTTAGAATTGATAATAATAAAACATAATCCAAACCTAGGAAACATAACATAAAGTTAAATTCTCAGATCCAGATTCTTGAAAGAGAATTACAAGGCCAAACTCAAACATTCAACCAAAAGACCATGTCTCACATTGATGATTGTGAAAAGGTTTACTTATCTTCTTCAGTCGCCCTTTCTTCGGAAGGAGCACCCCTCAGTCAGCCTGGCTCGGCCACCAGTGGGTTGGCACAGCACTGTCTGGCAATTGCCACAAACAACCACGGTTTGGGAGTGGCTGAAAACTGTGGTTCTGCAAATACATCCATGGATAAAATTCACAAAGGGATTCAAAAACAACAGCAGAACGTCACAAATCAAGAAACAATTAATACACAATCTCATAAAAATACAATTTAGACAGAAATCAACAAAAACATCTTTTCAACTCAAACAACAATAGATTCACAATTTATTTTGAAAATCTATAGAAAAGAAAAAACTTACATATTAAAGCAGCCCTGGCACTTGACATCCTACACAATCAAAAATATTTTATCAACAACATAAAGAAAAACAAAAAAACAAAATGAAAATGAAAATGAAATTAATAAAAAAAAAATTACCATGAAGAACGAGTTGGGAGATTGTACGAGACGCTTAAGCTTGTGCTTTCTCTTCTCAAGCTCCGCCGGCGGATTGAGCAAATCATAGTCGTTTGAAAGAACCTATCAACAAACAGCAATTTGGTAAAACAAACAGGCAAACAATCGCAAATTGCATAGAAAATCTGCAATGAAGCATATACCATTTCTCTGAAAATTGGAAAGCGGCGTCAAGCTTCAAACTGCTGAGGCCTGCGGAGGGTAATGGCAAAATTAGGGTTTTTCTTTTATAGATTCTCGTTATATACGGGCTTTGTTTATTATTGGTAGGACTAAAGTATTTGTTATTATTGTTAATGGGCCGATATAGACCAGACCAAACCAATTCCCAGTTTCCCATTGATAATATTGGTAATCTATTTCTTTTCACATAGCTTCGTATTTAAAGAAAATACTCCATCCGTTTCATCTCATTTGTGCATTTTCTTTTCGACACACTTATTGAGATTGATTGACTTAATATAATAAGAGTATATGATTCATATAATTAATTAATTATTTAAAATTAATTTATATAGTACAAGTGTGATATTCATATAATTATTTAATTATTTATAATTGAATTGAATTGGTAAAAATGTGGACCGATTTCCTTGTTTAAAAACTGAACAAGTAAGATGGGACAATCCAAAAAAGAATAGTGGACAAGTGTAATGAGGCAGAAAGACTATTAAATACTAACATTTATCAATCGCACGGTCGCACCATTTAAAATCCTAACGAAAAAATAAAAATCCCCAATAAACAGAGCAATTCTTATTAGTAAAATAAATAAATAATAAATACATTAAGCTTTATGGATTATTGGATTTAGGACTTCGAAAGATAAGTAATACTCCCTCTATTCCATTGATCTTGCAAAATTAGAGTTCGGTACGGATTTTAAAATAGTAGTGTAAAGGTTTAAAGTAATAATGTAAAAGTATAAAATAGTGAGGTCCACTTATTTAGATAATTTTGGTCCGCTTATTTATTTCTACTTTAGGCAACGCTGCAAGATAAGTGGGATGGTCCGAAAATAAAATGTTACAAGATCAATGTAACGAAGGAAGCATATATTTATAAACTCATAAGAAAATTATTTTTTGAACTTTGTTTCATTTAACAGTTTTGAATTATTGCTCAATTGTTTAGATCACCCGTTCCAAATTACTCCATCACAATCATGTCCATATGCTAAACTACGTGATTTAAACCCATAACTGCTTAGTTTAATAATTATTTATAGAGTTATGAGTCAGTGGTCAAGGAGATCATTGTTATGGGGATATGTTGGATATGAGTTAGTAGATGTTTCTGCATTGTTATTATTGAGAGAAATTGTAAGATATGTAGAGACTACTGATAAAAAGGGGGAAATTGTAAGTTGAATCAGTGATTCAAGGGAAATTATTGGGAGATGATTCAGTACCACTGTGTGTGATACATTATGGGGATACTGAGTAATTGTTGTGAGGAATTAAAGATCCTAAAATCCATGTCCATTCCTGAGTGTGTGATGAACCGACATGATGTAATAGGCTAGACCTGTTGTTAATCTTTCTAGATTATTTTGTCTGAGTCCTATAAGGGGTAAATTGTTGGACTGAACTTCAGTAGAGAAGTTAAGTTTCCAGAACCCCACATCTGTCTTAGGTTCAGTAGAGCTCTATCTGAGCTCAGTGTTTGTCTTCGAGTCAGCAGTTGGAAACACTCAGTAGAAGATCACTCTTCAGTTGACTCAGAAAGAAGACTCAGTATGATCAACCTTGATCTACTGAATGGAGCTACAACTCATTTGCAGACAGTACAAGGGAAATCGACATCCTTACCTTTATCAGTCTGATGTCAGCAGAGGATCACTTATGTCCGAGGTTCAAAGGAAGTCAACTCAGCTAGAAGACTAATGTCTGACAAGTCTCACCTACCGTCATACCTCGACCAACGAGAAGTAAGCGAAGCTTACCTGCTCTGAAACAAAAGCTGCTCTCACACACATAAAGCCAACCACTCTGCAGCGACATTCAAAATTATATGGTCGTTTTCCTTGGAGTCTTGTGACATGTGGCATGGTCCCCTCCAACGGATCAATGCATGGGTCACAACTATATAAAGAGATCGTCTACAAGAGACCAACGTCTACAACACAACAGACCAAAGGGAATAGAAACGCAAGAAGCTCACGCATACATTCTCAAGAACTTTAGCCAATTCACTGTTACATACAACGAAGAACTAGAAATCCCAGAGATATCCTAGTAGTTCTTCTCTCTAGATTTGTTCCCCGGTCTCTTTTCTAAGCCAACATTGTCAGATCTTAAGCTTAAAACTTTCGAAGGAGTTCACTTTTAGTGAAACGTTCTTATTGTAAGAATTCCTTCATTGTTGGAGAGAAAACCTTCAAACTTCGGTTTGAGTTTGTAAAGTCGCTAAGGACTATAACTTAGAAGGTTATGTCCAGTGCATAGAAACCTTGCTACGGCTTGCTCAGATAAATCAACAAGACCTCATGTTCAGCAGGACCGTAAATGTAGGATCTTTGTTTATCCGAACCACGTTAAAAATTGCTCGTGTCATTTACTGTTTTATTGCATCTGTGTTTAAACTGTTTGCAAAATCATTATTTCAGTAAAACAAATTTGTAAGTGCACTAGCCAAAACTGATTTGGTTTGCATAAAATGTTTTTCAAATAGACGAACTAAAACCGGGTCTATACTATTCCGCACAATATTTATCTACTAAATTTCTCAGTACTGACATCAGCCAGTAGAAATGATTTAGTTGTTGAATCAACCTGGCCCGCGATTAGAAGGTTTAACTGGCAACTAAACTCGTTCAATAGCAAACTCAATACAAGACTGACCTTTGCGTTTGAGGAAAAACTTGGATTCAGGTGTATTCACCCCCCCCTCAACACCCGATACTGCCTCCCGGACCAAAGATTATTTTTTTATCCTTTACTCATTTCTTAACTTTTTATTGTTTGACGACTGCCTTCACCACTTTCTCTCTCCCAAACTAGCAAACTCGGATACTATTTCAATTTTCCAAAATTCCAAGACAAGATAAAAGTATTGCTTGAGCAGTACACTCTAGGTTTTCTTGGCAGCGATGAAGCAACCGGAGAAGATGTTGCCGATTGGGGTAACGGTTAAGAGGGCGTCTGTGATGCTTAGAATTTCTCATTGTTTTGGAAGAAGGGGTCAAAGGGGGTTATGATACATCGGGTTACAAATAGAGTTAAGTGCAAAAATACCCACATGCAAAATAGAAAATTAAAAAATTCCCAAAAGTTGACTTGAATCGAATTCAGGATGCTTCACCTAAAGTTCAAGATAGTGCGGAAATGTGTAGGCCCAAATTCAATTGAGTTAGAAAACATTTTTAATAAAACAAGTTTCAAGATGTTGGTGCAATCGACAGCTTATCTCAAACTCGCTTGAATGATTTTAGAAAAAATTTTCAAGGTGAACAAGTAATCAATGCAACGCTTAAACATAAAAACCAAACACATGTAGTTTTTAAAGCGGTTCGGATCCAACAATCCTACGTCCACCGTCCCGAAAGATTAGGAGGCTATGTATTATATCGAGATAGTCTCGATTGGTTTGTCACGACCGGACAAACACTAGTCTTGAGATTTATACCGAGCAAGTCTCGCTTACAAGATATCAAATCGAAGTGTTTGACGTACTCTCCAACTATGAAGGAGTCCTTTACAATAAGGACTGGGCCCGGATGTGAACTCCTTCGTCAAAGTAAGATCTGCCGAGCTTAGGTTAGAGGGATAGGGAACAAGAAAGTAGCTTCTGTGAGCGACGAACGGTTAAGTATAGACTTGGGTTCGTGTTCGCCGCTGGATACTAGAGGCTTTATAACTCGGTTCAGCCTTTGTTCCCTATGAGCGGTGTATGTCGTCTTTCACGGAGATTACTCTTCGAACTTCTTGCGGAAGACTTAGGTCGTTTTTAGTTGCTCGTGAATGCTCTTGTGCTCTTGGATTTCTCCGTGTTTGTTCGTAGGTTCGTGAGTTCGTGTTTTCGTTTATCCGTGAGCTTCAATTTGAATTGTATCCCTCTATTTATAGAGTAGAGACAAGGATAGATCCGTTGGAGATGACGATCCATGCGACTCTCTCTTTTGGGTAGCTAACGGCTCTTTCAAATAATTTGCAGAGTCTTTTCCCTCCTTTTTCTCGGAAAAGTATCGACTTGCAGCCTTTAATCGAAAGTGGACAACCTGGCCGCTCGTCGTTGGTCGAGGTCGTAGAAAATAGTCGAGGCAAACGAACTTCAATGCGATCGAAGCCGACTTCTCCGTACTCGTATGACTCGCCGATTTGACTTTTAAGATCTTCTAACAATCGACGACCGTTTAGCCGTTGTCGAAGTCCGATCTATATTCAGCAGCATGCTCCCGCCGAGTCGGCTCTACCGAAGATCGCCTCCGAGTTCAGGACGAACTACTCCCCGCCGAGTTCGGGCCCATCGACTCCTTTCGCATATCGCTCCCGCCGAGTCCAAGATCACCGAGTCTTCTTCTTCCGGTATTGAGGCGGTAATCTATCGAGCGCCCGAACCAAATGAAGATTGTCTATCGAGTCCGAAACCTCGCCGACGTAACAACATATTACAACCGAATGGTTCATCACCAAAGTAGTGGTTTTGGGATCTTCAAATCTTCCGCGAATATTCGTGAGCACCGGGCTACCGAGTCATCTCTTAACAGTTGTGAGAAGACCGAATCATCTCCCAACATTTTCCCATAACTCTAATACTCGTCTCTCTCTCCGTAAGAACGCATCCCCTTCTTCATCTCTCTCGATCAACCCGATCCTTCTTCATCTCTCTCAATCGAACCCACTCATTCTTCATCTCTCTCGCCGAAAACCGAGACATGGGAGAGACCGGTCCGCATATGATTCCATACTTCGGAGAAACCAAGCCCTAACCCTCTCAGGCGGGTCACATTGATGAAGTCGGTGCCCGCAACCTGGGTGGAAGGGAGTGTCGTCGCCGAATGGAAACCCACGATGATGAAAGCAACTCCGTAAAGCCAAGAGCTTCTGACGCCAACTTCTAGATCTAGAGAAAAACCACCTCCAAGAAGTCGCGATTTTGGTCAATTGAAGGATCTCGGAGCGTAAAACCACTCGAAAAAACTTCAATTCGTGGCCGACAAATCCCGAAAGTGAAATAGATACTCGCACTTGGCAGGGGAAGACATGATGAAATACCATAGATCGAGCGACTTCAATTCGGCGACACGTAAGGCCATATCGGGTCAGGTTCCATGTGCGGAGTCTGCCTTGTCATTCTGTCAACCCTAATTGACATCTCCGACACCGACTTGGTCTTACCTTTTATTGTCTTACCTTCTTTGTTGCCTTTAAGAAGAAGTTGGACTATGCGGTTTCTCTCTTCAGTGGTGAGATCTTTCCCTACTTTGTGGCATTTTGTTTTTGTATCTGTATTGTAGAGAGATTTGAAAATTGTTGTAAAAAGTCATAGTAGTAGCATAAGTAAAAGTGATTTAGAGGGAATTTGGAATTGGATTAAAATTATTGCTTTTAAGTTTTCGTTTGTTTTTTATGGTAAAGATGGAATTTGGATCACATCAATGTTTGTGATGGTGAAAGAATCTTCTAATTTTTTTTTGGATTACACACTGCATCGATATTAGAAATTGAATTATTCTGATTTCACAATTTTTTTTTTTATAAAATCGTTGTCATGCCGCATGATTTTGGTCCACCATCATTCGAAACCGAAATAAATTTAAGTACGAAAAATTATCGCTCGGAAAATTGGAAATAAGGACACGAAATTTATCTATATTTTGTTAAAGTCAAAATTTAAATAAGGAGTAAAGATAAATGATTAGTAAATGAGAGAGAAAGCTAAATCCCTACATTAAGAAATGGAGATCACATTTTGATAGTTAACACTTCGCTTTAAACTCAGATCAAAACCCAACAACACATTATCAATTGTACGGAGGGAGTAATATTAATTGTGGGTATTTTGATTTTTTTATTTTAAGTATAGCAAATCAACAGGAAGAAGAATCGGGTGTTGAAACCTTTATCCAATTTTTAGTCCTAAAATTTAAATTCCTCTTCGAAATCATTCTCTTCAGATGAATCTTCAAAATTCTCTTTACAAATTTGCTAAGAATCAGAGAACAGATTCGAGTCTAAACACGCGAAATGGGTCAAAATCGGAAAGGGTAGACCAATTTTAAAATTCGGGCAAAAACTGAACAAAATGTCAATATATAAGACCAAATTTGAACTACTTCAAAATAACGGTTTAAAGACGGACACAAGCAAGATAATTGGCCAATTTTAATTTTTTCCCCAACAAATAATATTTTACGCCAAGTATAATAAATATTTTCGCCTACCCTTCACTTCTGTTTCAAATTAAAAGTAGGGGTGTAAGTGGTTCCGCTCCGAACCGCGAAACCGATCAAACCGAACCGAACCAAACCGAAAAACGCGGTTCGGTTCGGTTTTCATGGTTTGGTTCGGGCTTATTTTTTTTTAGAAACCGTTTACATTCGGTTCGGTTCGCGGTTTTAAGAATTTTTGAACGGTTCGAACCGAACCGAACCAATATCCTATTTTTTAATTTTTTTATTTAATATTTATCTTTTTTATATGAGAATATTGTTGGCTTTAGATATTAGATTTAAGTTAAGATCAATTCTAATCTATACAAATGAAGAAAAAGGAGTAATAATTCTATACTTGTGAGTTCGGAATGAGTGACATCTTATAAACTATCATTCTTGCATTATTTTAGATTTAAAAAAAAAAGTGAATCGAGGAACCGAACCGAACCAAACCATTTATAAGCGGTTCGGTTCGGTTCCGTTCCGTTCCGATATTGAAAAATCCATCGAACCGAACCAAACCGAACCATTTCTATGTGTTTGGTTGGATTCTTAAAATAGATAAAAAATCGAACCGAACCGTTGCACCCCTAACTAAAAGTATTGGAAACCAAAACTCAAGCTGCTCTGATGCTTTCTGGTCAGAAGCAAAATGACTATACGAAAAAGTTGAAGTCTCGTGTTAAGTTTTTTTTTTTTTTTTTTGAAAGAATCGAAAGCTATCACTTCAAATCCATCCTCACTTTTTATAAAAAACAAGTGGTAATATTCACTGTTAGCCAAATAGAAAAATTGAAAAATAAATGTAGTTTTTTCTTCAATAAAAACATAAATTTAACCATTTTGTCCTCTTATGGAGCCCATCGAATCGAATTGAGGCCGAATGATCCATCACCTCAACATGCTTAAAAAAATAATAATAAATAACTTTTCTTTTTTTTTTGAACATTGAGGGCCGATGTTTTTTTTTTTTTTTTTTTTTTTTTTTTTCTTTTTAACACTGTGGGGGGGGGGCGACGCCCTCTTTAACTACCCTTTTTTTTTGCTTTTATTAACTTGGGCCAATGATGCCCTCTTTAACGACCTTTTTTTTTCTTTTTTAACACTTGGGGGCCGATGCCCTATTTAACTATCCTTTTTTTTTCTTTTTTAACTTCAGGGCCGATGCCCTCTTTAACTACCATTGCCCTTTTTTTTTTTTTGTACACTTGGAGGCCGATGCCCTCTTTAACTACCTTTTTTTTTTAACTTCAGGGCCATTAGCCCTGTTTAATTTTAATTTTTTTTTAATACAATTGAGGGCCGATAGCTTTGTAACTTAACTTTTTTTTTTAATTTGAGGGCCATCGGACTCCTCTTTAACTTTTTTTTTAAGGCCGATTGAGGGCCATACACTCCATCGGCCTCCCAATCGGCCCTACGCCGTAGAAAGACATAATAATTATATTTGTGTTTTGTTTTAGTGATGAGTTATAAATGTACCTATTGTTTGATTACTTTTAAAAATGCCTCTATAAACAATGTCCATTAAGTATTTTCCGAAGAAGTTTGAGAGGGTTGAGGATAGTAAGAAACGCAAGAGGGTTGAAGATTCGTCAAAGGTAAATCTGATATTCTTTTGTTTAAAATATTCTTTATGGGTGATGTATAAGTTGGTTTTCTACTGGTTTTAGAAGAGGTTGCACAAAGAAGAGGGCGTAGACGATAACTTTTCACATCTTCAGGTGATAATTTTTCACATCTCTTGAACCCTAAACCCCTAATTTGTTTGTTGCTGCCCTAATTTGTTTTTTGTTTGGATCGGGTCAAGCAAATTTTAATTCGTATCTGTGTATGTTTTTAATTGCGTGTGTATGTGTGATTCTATCTGTGTCTGTGGAGAGGATTTGCTCCATAGATTGACAAATCAACGCTCTCAAAACCACCCTGCAACTGTCAGCCATGATTTTTAGCTTTATTTTTAGCAAGAGGCCTAATTATTATAGTGTATTTTTTGAATCTAGACTAAAAGTCGTGGAGTGAAAATGAATTGTCCTTGCCGCACAACCATCATCAGTCGAGCTATGTGCAGCGCACTGCTGAAATTTAGGATTCAAGGGACAAGTACTGTTTGTGTGTTCGAGGATGTGGTGGATTTCAAATCTAGAGAAAGTTGTGTGTCCTAGTTATGGGACTGTTTTTGAACTGTTATTGACCACGGTCCTATAGTGTCACGTGGGATTGGGTGAATGCTGAAGTGAATAAACTGATACATTTGACCCTACCAATTCTGGATTCACTGATCATGGTCCCAGTACCAGCTTGGGAAAGGAGGTGGATTCTTTCGAAGGTGATCCAAAGCGCCAAAGGCTTTCTGATGATAGGACAGTTGTTTCTGTTTTGAAATCTTATGTTGCCCTTCCACTGAGCACACAAATAGCTGCTATGGACTGCTTGAGAGATGAAACCGTTGCTGAGTGGTTTAAGGCTTCGACACACAAGGAAAGGGTGGGATGATTCGAGTTTTTTGTTTGGATGGGGTCAACCAAATTATAATTCCTATCTGTAGTGGGCTAGCTAACGTGAGTTTTTCATATAAAAGCTTGGTTTTCTTAATTAACTTCTTTTTTGGGATTCCTTTGTGTCGCAATTTGCAAACAAATATTTGATGATTTGGATGGAGGGATTTCGATTTGAAGTTTTTTTAT
The DNA here is from genome assembly GCA_028984105.1 of Lavandula angustifolia. Classification (NCBI taxonomy): domain Eukaryota; kingdom Viridiplantae; phylum Streptophyta; class Magnoliopsida; order Lamiales; family Lamiaceae; genus Lavandula; species Lavandula angustifolia. The sequence continues at coordinate 8,748,794 of CM054819.1, read as the reverse complement.
ATGAAATCTATTTGTTTGAAATGCGTTATTTGGACTTAAAAAGTGGGCTTGTCTAAGGAATTTTAAATTCATTGGTTTTTCTGTATTTGTGATTATCTATTTATATGCCCATCTATACTTCTTTCCAATCGACTACGATTCTTTGGTTGTGGAAAATGTTTGTACAAGAATTATATTGTGACTGACAAAATATGTTGTGATTTCAGCCGTCAAAGTTCTGCTAGATGTGGCAAAGTACTGCGAGATTGTGGCGCTGAGAGGATAGTCGCTGCCTGTTATGAGTTTTTATCTACTTACGTTGAATTTGTATTGATCTTTCGTATGTTTATGTACACTGAAATTTTATGCCCCTATTCCGATCGTGCACATCAGTATATTTCCTTGTGATTTCCTATTGATATTCAACAATGCTCCTGCTTTGGCATTGACATACGAATCCATCCATTAATTCTTGCTTCTTATTTTCCATTAAACTTGCAGAAAATGCTTATACTCTCCAGCCAAAGGGAAGAACATAAACAGAAAAAGACAAAGTAAGTTGTAATTTTAAACCAACCTACTTATGGATTACAATCGTACGTTCGTACGGTCTAAATACAAAATTTGTTTTTAGCTAGAATTTTAACTTTATTAAGCTAGAATTTTAACACGGTTATATATACTTATGGGATTTTTATAAGCTAGAATTTTAATGATATTAAAAAAAACAAATGATTTTAACACGGTAAATCTTATATGGTTTCAAAATTAATTTTTCCTAGCATACAATTGTCGAATAAGTATATGATGTTTATAAATAGACTTCAGCTTACGACCATACGGTCATAAGGTCTAAATACAAAATATGTTTTAAGCCAAAATTTTAACTTTATTAAGCTAGCACGTAGACTACTAGTGGTCGCCTTGTACGGGTGCTTTCCCTTTTCCTTTTCCCCTCGTCTTCGGGGATCCCGACATCTTCCACGGCCATAACTCTTAGCGATTCAACTGCTATTGGAAACACTATAAGTGCCTACGAAGAAGTGAAATGATCACCGTAGACGGACTTATCTTCATCATGTGCCTACAGAAGAGAGGAAGAGGTCATAAAATGATTTATGTTCATACTATGCCCATAGTTCTCTATACTTTGATCTTAGTTCTCTATACTTTCACCATAGTTCAAAAATGAATTATGGGCCATAATAATTAACTAATAAACGTGGAATAATTAGTAATATGATTAATTAAATATATTAGCTTCGTTCTCTATAAATTAAACATCATAAGTCTCTGTAAGTTAATCATAGTTCTCCATGCATGCATCTTAATCCACATGAACTCAATGGTTTTCAGAACGACACCACAAACTAAGATAGGATAACAATTTAGTAGCATGTACGAATCACTGCATGGTCTTCGTTCTTCATAATTTATTCATATTTTTCCGAAAAAATGCATACCAAAAAAGTTATGATGAAAACTAAAAGTTTAAATTTTATAGCTTACCTCTGAGTTTGGATTGGGAGAAGCATACGGTCATGGAACTTCTTTGTACACGCCTTGGATGCGACGGACGACTCGATACTATCCCTATCGGTATCAACATATATGTGAATTACGTCAGAGTATGCATACGAAGTTGCTCGGTGAGAACCCGAATGGGCATGCTCAGAGTGTCTAGAGATTCCACCAGAATGTGAAATCGCTTGTCCACTGCTCTCCTCGGGATGCGAAATTAAATGTCGAGCACCGAAAATACGTGCAAACCCGAATATCGATGAACGGACTCACCATGTGAAACCGAGTGTCGATGAGCCCTCCTCAACATGAGTATACGGGTGGTGCGAGCGTCTTTCCTCATCCGAAGACTTCCTATCCGACTTTATTTTTGAGAAAAAGTTTTTAATCTTCTTCCAAAACTTCTTCTCTCGTGGATTCATATCTTAGGTATCAATACTACTAGACCATTCCGACATGGCTGGGGCTTTTCCCTTAGTTCATCCGAGCATCTTTACACGAGAGGTGGTGAGGCAGACGGGGAGTGGGCTGCTGTAGGGCCACGTGGATGAGGAATACACATTGCTCTTGCGGCTTCGGAACCAAACTGAATTACTACCGGCTCCCTGTACGCCAGGCCAAGTGGATCATCATCAACAACTCCGCATCTTCCTCCATCATCTCTTGCGGCCTCGAAACCCATCGCTCTTGCGGCCTCAGAACCAAACTCAAATAATACGCTATTGACAACTTCGCATCTTCTTCCATCATCCAACCATATTCCAACTATGTAAAAAATCCAGAAAAATACGTAATAATATGATCATTAAAAAGTCAAACAACGTATTATTCCACAATTTCATCTTATGTCTCTAGTCATTATAATAATACGAATTATACAAAGAAATACATATTTATGCAGAGAACTATATCATATAAGAATAATATATTACATAATAACATTATACAATACATAGTACTCCACATTATATCCATATTATAACAAGTTTTAATATTATTATTGTTATATAAGAGAAATATAAAATATATGTAGAGACATATTACCTTGTCATCAAAGAAACCACCGAAGCTCCCTCTTACTAATGGGGAAAACTCCACCTCAACAAGTGTGGCAGTGCATTCCGGTTCACTAACTTCGCACAAGCCTTCCCAAATTCAGGGATGCACTATACATCTATACTTGTGAAGCCCAGACTGGTCCGCTGAAGGTATATAAAACTCTACATCCCGCTAGAGTGTTTGAGACGAATTGCTTGTAGTGCAACAATGGTCGGTATAAATACATACCCAAGGGAATTGTTTTCTATGGGTTTAGGTCGTCCACTAATACCCAAACGAAGTCATCAATTAGCCTCGACCTCTAACACCCAAGATGAGTTGGTGCAACATCAAAATATTTGCAACCTTCACGTAGTCGGTTGCTGAAGTATCGTTCATCGAGTGTGTTTCGAAAATGTCCTCCAACTCGAAAACATTCAATCTATAGTTGCCACAAATAACTGTCCTTGTACGCATCGTTGAGGCATCATGTTCAATTGATGGGTCAAATGTCGAAGACCCAAACATCAACCCCGAGATCAGTGCAAAATCATCCGGACCAAACTTCAAATTTTGATCACTAATGTTGAACCAAATGTTAGTCGGATCAGCTGGATCGTGCCGAATCTCACGACACATTAATTGGTGGAGGGCTTTTCTTGCACTAAGCATCCCCTCCCATTGCATTAAATGTCTGAAATAGCTCGTCTCATAGAATTGCTGATAGAGGGTCGAGCATCAACTGCCACAAGTGTTCTCGAATGAGTGCAATCACATCTCACTTGTAATGAATCATCATTTGAGGCTTAGCCGATTTGGCTACGTATCTCACCCAAGACCCGAGACTCTGCATGTATATTCAATCAACAGAAACGTCTTAGTTCTCTATGATTTAATCTTATATATTAAACATAAAACATGATAAAAAAAAACACATCTTGTACGTAGATATATGTATCCGTACTATTAATACATAATCCAATACATACTAGTAAAGTCATGAGTTTCACAATAATACAAGGTCTCCAATAGAAACTGTTATATTTCCATAGTGGTAAAGAAACAAGGATCTCAAGAATGTTATGCGGAAACATATGTTGATCATTACCTACACACATCATACGTAAAAACTTTTCACAAAATATGTCGTTAAATTAACTAAACAAATCATATTAATAAATTTAGCACAAAATATGTCATTTAATATATTTTAATAATATTAATAAATTTTAATATATTCATACATATTTAATAAATACATATGTTCAGACATTTTAATATAATGAATTTATCATATTTATACATAATATGTAATATATACATATATTATTTTAATATGTTCATTCATTTATATATTATAGTAATATATTAAAAGAATTAATTTCTTAATTCATGTTTATATATTTTAATATTTAAATATGTATTAAAATATTTAAATTTATTATATTATGTTAATACATTAATTCATTTTTATATTACATTAATATATTTAAAAAAATTAATTTCTTAATACATTTTTATATATTTAAATATTCAAATCCGTATTAATATATTTAAATGTATTATATTATATTATTATACATTTAAAATTAAATATATTAATGCATGAAAATGTATAGATACATTTTCATCATATATTTAAATATTTAAATAAGTCTTTTTAATTAGTCTTAACAATCAAATAAATATATAGTATCTTAAGTATTCTAACTATTCAATAAAAGAACTTCGTTTATCTCAGTATAATTAAAAAATTGTATATCCGATATTTTATACGAAGATATAAAAGTTTTAAACACTTATATACAGAAATCAGAATCTATTGTATTACAATATTAACAATAAATACATATCATGCTCTATAGAAAATCTTTACATACGGAGATGCCTACTAGCTCAAAGAATGAGCGATGGGCCTTCAAAGAATCAAAGAAAATTGACAAATACTCTAGGTATGCCCCCAACATGAACTGGTCATTGCTACACGATAAAACCTTAGTAACCTATCATAAGAGCAATGACAAAAGATGTTGGGATATGATTTTAATAATAAGGTTTTGATTTAGATCTTCAAACCCTGACTGATGATGAACCAAGTCGGTAGCCTGTATTTAGGATCTAGTGTTAGCTGCATTATCCTTTCTTTGTATTCTCGCAGATGGATCCTAATGCAGAGTCACTGACATCGTAATGATCTTATCGACCACTGACCTCTTCCTCGTCAAGATACTGAAGGAAATATTAGGTTAGGAATCAATACCTTCCTCCTACGTATGTTGTTGCAGCTCTGATTATTGCTCGTGTGTCAGATCTTCTGATCTGTGTCCCGGCTTTTTTCTCCCTCTGGGTGGTTAGAGAACTGGAGAAAATAAGAAAATTGTCTCTCTCTCATTCACGCACGGCGTGTATATATTTTATGTATGTGTGTGTTCGTTTCGAACGTAATACTAATATATATAGGCTTCAAAAACTAATATAATATTAATATATTTGTAGCCCATTAATTTAATTATATTTCTAATAAGTTTCCACATAATTATCCCATAATATAATTAATTAATCCACTGGGCTACTAATATTTATCAATTAATTGGTCCAGCCAATTAATTCCAGATAAATAACATTATTAAATAATGTAAAAATACATTAATCCATTAATAATGATTTCTGAGAGACAATAAATAACCAGACAACTAATCGGGCCGGATCGTGGATCCAATCCAAGAAATAAAGTTCGAGCCTCAAATTAATTAATTATTCATGCTCAGCCCAGAGCAAAATTAATTAATAAACACAGATTCATTCCACTAGAGAATCCGTGCTGACTTACCCCTTTATCCCAATTTGATCAGGGCTTGTATTTTAGAATTAATCGATCTCCGTATTTAAGATAGAAATATCTGTTAATTAATTAAGCTTACTGACAGCTTAAATTAATTAACATCTTACATTCCTGAGTAGTACCACTTGACCTTATTAACACACCTGAACTTAATCAATCGGTCGGGTTTAGTGTGCTAATCCTTTCGAGTTCCTCGGGGATATTATCAACCCATTTTACTAGGATACGGATGCAAGATACGTATAACCAACTCGAGCCACAAATAACTACTAACACCCAAGATACGTAGATCCGGCCGCGACGACGTTCACCATAGTAGGTCAAATCGATAGATAGTCAAATGCACTCACCGAAGTCTTACCAAGCTTAAGACCAAGAAAGTCACCGAGATCTTGGTTTTCCACTAAGATCGCTTAGGAAAACACATCTCACCGTGATCCGTCAATACACCACCTTAAGTGTACCAAGAAAGACAAGCAAAGCTAAGACAAGCCACTCCTTATCAAAATTGTAGCCTTAAACCGACAACTTATCCTTAAGTTGTCTCAACTGTGATAACCGTTTATATCTTGTCGCCCAACCAATTTGGGTTGTCTTCTCGTGATACCCGACACACTACACAAATCTAATTTTTATACAAGATAAAGGGATAACATGTGCAAATATATATATTTACCGGATAGGAGAATATAATAGTGGTAGGGACAAAACACATCGGATACAAGCATAAAATTTTCTTCCAAGATACAAAATTCCAACAGAATCATACCGGCAAACCCACGAGTGATGAAGATATTGATCCTTCCTATGATTAACTCAGCGTTCTATGACATATTCAAACAAGACAAGATACTCGCATAGAAGCCGATTTGGAGTCAACCACCGTATCTCGATCAACCTACCACATCTTGACATGTGGACATACGCACTATTCGAGGAACATTTTTGAATAGTACTTTTAGATTGTGTGCGCTGCAAGCAAACAAAAGTTGTGCCGCTTTAATTCAAAATGAATCATTACCTCACCCTAGTTCACCTACTCTAGTAGACTCTCTAACGGATCTATTTGGAATGGCGACTATAAATATGAAGAACCTTGGATCAAACAAGGTTACAGAACTATTGCAAATCACTAAGCCTTCAAGAATTCAATTAAAGCTCTCAAAACTACATACCCTTGTTCCAAGTTGTATCTCAATCTTGAAGCCCTGAGTTCCAGGTGTTCTATGCCAATATCCACATCCAAGCTTAGATTGAGAAGGTCCAAGATCTTTGTACGGACCTCTGTAGTTAGAGAATCAAAGCCCAAACTCAAACCCAACTATGTAGCGTAGAAGAGTTTGTAGTGCTTGCTTCCATCAAGTAGAAGTCGAAGTAGATATCGACGAAGAAGAAGTGTAACAGAACTACGACAAGTTTTCTATAAGGTGTTGGGATGAAGATTCAGTAGACATATTTATAGCTTTGAAGATCCCAAAACCCCTAGCGGAATGATGAACCTTCGTTTCTGTAATAGCTTAGTTTGAGTTCAGCTGTTAGGAACTTAGTAGGCTAGAGTTCAGTAGCTGCAGAGTTCAGTAGAAGACCTTGCACTCAACTAATGGACTCAGGATTGAAGAAGTCAGTTGGTCAGCCGACCACCAACTGAATCTGCACAGGAATTCATGCCCATGCACTAATACTCATAAGAATGTGAGTAGGAAGGCACTTCAGTTGAAGGTCCGAGGATTCAGAGGAAGTCAACCTTGATGTTTGACAAGTCTCACCTACCAATCTACCTCAACCAATAAGGAGCCAACAACGCTTTATCTTTTATGACTAAAGCTGCTCCTGGGGATCGAAAAAAGAGGCGTATCTCTACAAAGCCGCACCTTCTCATCAACGTTCAAATTTGAGGAGCCATTTTCCTTGTCATTTTGACATGTAGCTAGACCCCTCTCCAACGGATCTATTCACAATCGACGACTATATACGAGAAGAGTCTTCATACAGAGACAACAACGGGAACCCAAGCTATCGGCGCACAAAACTTAACGCTCTCAATCGAAGAATCCAAAAATGGAAGAACTAGCATTCATGAGAGGAACCCTTTTAGTTCATCACTTAGAGTTATCCTTGTTCCCCTTCTCTTATCTAAGCGAGCCTTATTGTAATATTCATAGCTTACAAACCTCGAGGAAGTTCACATCTTTGTGAAATCTGTTCTTATTATAAGAACTTCCTCTTAGTTGGAGAAGCCTAAAACTCTTTAAGTTTGAAACCCCGTAAAAGTCACTACGACTATAAGTAGAGAATCGTCCCCGCTAACGCATCACCGAGAACTTGCTCAAGATAAGCTTCAAGTTTGTATCTCGTCTTGAGAATGCATCACCGAGACTTGCTCAGCATAAATATAACAAGTATCCTCTTTGGTCCGACAGCGGATGTAGGACCAAGTGTGTCCGAACCACTTTAAAAATTGGCTATATTGATTTATTGTTTTCTTTAAATGATCATTCCCGCATCAAAATTGTATTTCATCAAACTCAAGATAAAACCGGTTTTCCAACCGAGACGCTTTATGTGGCCTACATTTCCGCACACAACTCGATATTCAATAACCGTTTGACTAACTCTATTCGGAGAGAGATGAACTCAAACAGAAGAACTTCTTGCCCACGCGATCTAAAAGCATATTTGGCTATCTCGACTAAGTTCAAGCAGCAAACCCCGCCTAGAGCCGACTTTTGAGAAACGAATTTGTATTCAGGTGTATTCAACACCCCCTACACCTGAACCACGTCTCAGGACCAACATAAGGGAAATCTCTGATTCTGTCAAGAAGAATGGACATAGGAGTTATAATTTCTAAATCGATGGTGAAGGTTTTTAGCCTCGAAAAACATGTGAAAGTGTGGTGAGAGAAAAGTAAATGTTCTGGACGTTGTTGGTCTAGAGACGAGTTAAGGTGTTGAGGGGGGGGAGGGTAATACACCTGAGTCCAAGTTTCAACTCAAACGCGAAATTCAGTCTTTTACTCAGTATGCTCACTGAATAATTTATCACGCCAAATAAACTTTATGATCGCTTAGACAGAGTGATTCAAAATACTGAATATTGCCTACTGACTTAAGTCACTCTACAATAAACTCAGTAGGTGAATAAGGTAAGGAATGTGTTGGCCCATTTTTATCATCTCTCAGTGTGAAAAACAACTTTACTGAAAACTGTTCAAGTTATGCTTGTGCGTATATTCGGTTGTACTGAAAATCTTACTTATGTGTTGGGAGATGATTCAGTAGTTCCACAAATTGTTGGAAGACAACTCAGTTGCCTAGTGCTCTGAAGATTTGAAGATCCCAAAACCCTACTTTAACTGATGAACCATTCCGTTGTAATCTGTTGTTTTGTCTATGAGAGTTTTCGCACTCGCAGGCACTCTTCATCTCGGCTTAGCACTCGCCTCCGTCCGCCGGCTATTCAAGCAGCACTATCGCCTCAATACCGTAAGAAGAATACTCAAAGCGATACTCCGACTTAGCAAGAGCAAGATATCGAAAGGAGTCGCGGAACCGAACTCGGCAGGGAGTAGTTCACCGAACTCGCAGTCGATGTTTAGTAGAGCCGACTCAAACAGAGTACGCTACTGAATATAGATCAGACTCAGCAACGGCTGAACAGTCTTCTGACTGTCATGATTTATTAAGTCAAATAAGCATAGTCATACGAGGTATAGAGAAGTCAGCTTCAGATCTACCTTGAAGTTTGTTTATCTCACCTACTTTCTTCAGCCTCGACCAATGACGAGCGGCCAGCTGTTCACTTTCTGATTAAAGCTGCAAGTCAACAACTTTCCAGAAATGGAGGGAAAGGACTCTGTCACCATCTTTGAAAGAGCCGTTAGCTACCCAAAAGAGAGAGACACTTAGATCGTCATCTCCAACGGATCTATCCATGCCTCGGCTCTATAAATAGAGGGATGAATTCAAATTGAAGCTCACCTACAACATAGACAAGAACACAAGAGCATTCACGAGCAACTCGAAATGACTTAAGCTTTTCGCAAGAACTTCAAAGAGTAATCTCCGGCGAAAGGTGACATACGCGCTCATAAGGGAACCAAGTCGAACCGCATCTACATGCTCATAAAGCACAAGAGCATTCACGAGCAACTCGAAATGACTTAAGTTTTCCGCAAGAACTTCAAAGAGTAATCTCCGGCGAAAGGCGACATACGTGCTCATAGGGAACCAAGCCGAACCAGATCATAAAGCCTCTAGTATCCAAGCGACTGAATACGAACCCAAGTCTATACTTAACCGTTCGTCGCTCTAGAAGCCACTTTCTCGTTCCCTATCCCTCTAACCCTAGCTCAGCAGATCTTATCCATAGCTTAGACGAAGGAGTTCATATCTGAACTGATCCTTATTGTAAAGGACTACTTCATAGTTGGAGAGTTTGTCAAACGCTTTAGTTTGATACCTTGTAAACTAAGACTTGCTCAGTATAAATCTCAAGACCAGTGTTTGTCCAGTAAACCGACTGAGACTATCTCAGTATAATACATAGCCTCCTGATCTTTCGGGAACTCTTGGACGCTCTAGCGCTACTGAGTCGGGGGACTCAGAAGATCAAAGCAAATAAACTGGCGCTGGAACTTCAGAAGCTGGATAGACTGTCTCTCATGCCTGGTGACACGATTGAAGAACTTAACGTCAGATTCACGGATCTGATGAACACCATCAACGGGCTGGGAAGACGTTCTCCAACCGAGAGATGAATCTCAAGAATTTGAGGGCACTGCCAGACGGTCATTGGACTCCCTTTGCTACTTTACTGAGACATTCTGATTTAGATGTTGTTACTCCTGACCATATCTTTTCAGAACTTAAAGTTGAGGAGTTCGAGTTTGGTCTACCTCAAAGGAAGCAGCGAGCTGAATCTGACACCCAAATCAACCATGCTTTCAAAGCATCAGTCAGCACAGTGGCTTCGGCGTCTAGCAAGGCTAAACCTCCACTAAGTGACTTACAAGAAGGAAACCTGGCTAAGAAGTACGCGCTGCTTGCCGTAAAGTATCAGAAGGAGAAGGAGAGGCGCAGAAAACTCTCAAGAGTCGTCAGAGACTCCAAGGGTAAGTCTGAATATACACCTAAGCGCACTTCTGACTCACATACTTCCGACTACAGGAAACAGAGGACTCAACCGCCGAAAGACAAGAGAGCAAAGAAGAGAGAGTCACTACCTGCTACAACTGCAAGAAGCCAGGACATTATCAGTATGATTGTCCTGAGCTCAGTACTGCTGAGAGAGCCGCACGCAAAGCTCAAAGGGAGAAGTTCATCAAGAAGCGTCAAGCATATATAGCTGGTGAACTCTCAGACGACTCAGATGAAGTCGATTCCTTCATGGATTTATCCGACGATGAAGCGGCATTCATGGCCGTAGAGCTTGAAGAAGATGTTGAAAAGTGTCTCATGGCAGGAGAAGAGGATGAGGTAAACTCTAACGCTCCATTTAACTCCTCTTCACACTGCACGCACGATACTATTTCAGGTGCAGATGAGAATCTGGACGTCACAATCGCATATGAAGAACTACTCGACGAGCAGATTCAGATGAGTCTGCAGCTCAGTAAGACTTTCAGGAGTTGGATACCGTGAAAGTGGAGAATCAGAGACTTTCTCAGGAGAGTCAGGTTGCTACTGAGTAAGAAGGACTTGTGTTGAGACTCGGGGAGGAGATAAACTCTCTGATGGCCAATTCTCAGCATCAAGAAGATCATATCTCAGTACTGACCAATGATTTGACTTGGAAAGATACCGAACCGAGCTCATCAAGCAAGAGTTGTCGACTTCGCACCGAGCATGAATTGGCCAAGAAAAGCAATGATTTCCCGGAGGAATCTCGATGACGAGAGCGGCACATGGGCGCCGAAAAGAAGCTTGAGGCGATGCTAGCCAAAGAACAAGCCTAAGCACCGCAAGGAGGGACTTGGATTCAGCCATGGAGCCTCCTCATCCGCCCCCGTACGCCGAAAAACCGGCTAGCTGATAGATTTGTTCAAGGGGAAACCATCAACGCAGAGATTATGAACCCCCTAGCCAAGAACAAACAAAAGATGAAGGCACCTCATCCCAGCCTATCAAGCATTCTCGACAAGAACATCGGGCCCAAATCACCCCGGCCCAACCAAGGGGGAACCAACAAAGTTAAGCTGGGCCGATCAAGATGGACCTCCACAAAACGACACATCCAAAGCCTTAGTAATGGGTCATATTATTATGATCCTATAGTCGGAGAGGACCTAAAAGTCAAGAAGAAGAAGAAGAAGAAGAAGAAAGTCGTGCGTAAGGCAAAGGTCAAGCTACTCCACCTACTTAGAAGATCACGACTCCCGAACCCGTGAAGCCTCGAAGTCAAAGATCGACCCCCAAAGGGGTCAAGTATGTTGATCAAACCGGGAAGAAACTGCCTCGAGACCTCCAGTGGTCATAAGACAGATCCGGGTTTCCAAAACTAACATCTAAGGACCCAAAATCAAAAATAAAGGGTACCGTTGGTCGCGAGAGCACGTTCGTGTGTAGAGGGGGGGTGAATACACCGAAATCGATTTCTCAACTTGAAACACGAACAACCCTATTCGAGATGGTGTCGCATCGAATGAATTCAGCAGACTGCATACATGCTCGAATCGTGTTAGCAAAGAGATACTAACTCTACCGAGATCTACTAACCGACCGAGCCGACCCGCATCTTCGCTGGAGTTCAAATGGCGGAAATGTGTAGGCCCAAAACAGCTGAGTGGAAAACGCTTTATCAAAACAGCTTCACTCGTAAGAATAAGCGAATAAGATCGCTAAAACTTAGTTGAATGATTTTAAAGGATAATTTTCAAGTGATGAACAGCTAAAATCAATGCAACAAGAAATAAGAGAACAAGCGAGAGACACGAGAGATTTTTAAAGTGGTTCGGATACAGTGATCCTACGCCCACCGCCCCGAAAGATCGGAGGCTATTTATTATAATCGAAGTTAGTCTTGGTCGCCTTGTACACGTGACAAAGTCGCGTCTTGAAATTTATACTAAGCAAGTCTCGCTTACAAAGGTATCAAACTCAAGCGTTTGAACTAACTTTCCAACTATGAAGGAGTCCTTTTACAATAAGGATCGTGTTCAAATATGAACTCCTTCATCTAAGCTATGGATATATTCGGTTGAGCTTAGTGGTTAGAGGGATAGGGAACGAGAATGTAGCTTCTGGAACGACGAACAACGAGTTTAGCTTTGGGTTCGTGTAACGCCGTTTGGATACTAGAGGCTTGTATATCGGCCCAGCCTTGGTTCCCTAAGAGTTAGATTGTAGTCTTTCGCCGGAGAAATATTCTTCGAGTTCTTGCGAAGACTTAGGCTTTTTGATTTGCTCGTTGAATGCCTGCGGTTCTCGTGTTTTCTCGTGAGCTTCAAATTTTGAATGATCCCTCTATTTATAGAGAAGAGTCTTGGAAAGATCCGTTGGAGACGATCATCCCTTACTCTCTCTCTTTTGGTAGCTAACGGCTCTTTTGAAGTAGAGTGACTAAGTGCCCTTTCCCTCCTTTTCGGGAAAGTTGTCGACTTGCAAGCTTTAATAGGTATAGGACAGTGTGTCCGCTTGTCATTCGTCGAGGTTTACAAAGCAAGTTGAGAAAGAACAAACTTCGAGGCATACCGAAGTCGACTTCTCTCTTCCTCGTATTTGACTATGCCGATTGTCATTCAAAAGATCTCGACAGCCCGTAAGACTGCCCGGCCGTTGCCGAGTCCGATCTTTGATTCCGCAGCAAATATGCCGAGACGGCTTTTACCGAAGATCAACCTTCCGAGTACAATGAACTACCCCGCCGAGTTCGGGCCCCTATCGACTCTATTCAAGCATATCGCTCCCGCCGAGTCCAAGCATTTACCGAGTCTTCTACATCCGGTGCCGAGGCCGATAATCCACTAGCAGAGTGTCTACTGAGTCTGAACCCTCGAGACCAAAAACAATTACAACGAAATGGTTCACCAATCAAGATAGGGTTTTGGGATCTTCAAATCTTCATAGATTCACTTAGAGCATAAGCCTACTAAGCGCGACGTAAGACGGAAGATAAAATCATTTCCCACTAAGTATTATAAAGCCGAGGATAGAATCATCACCCAACAAGCACCTAAATATAATTCCTTTTGCAGTGCACAAGGACCCTTGGTATGTGGACACGGATGCTCAAGACATATGACATACCAGAAGGACCTACTGAAGAATTATACTAATGAAGAAGGACCCCGAATCGAGTTTGGAGACAACGCAAAAGGCTATACCAGAGGCTATGGAACACTCAGCATTGGAACCGCAACAGTTCCAAGAGTATCATATGTTGAAAGGAAGAATAGAACAGTCAAAGAAGCAGCAAGAACCCTACTCGCAGACTCAGGACTCCCAACCAAATTCTGGGTAGAAGCTACTGACACTACATGTTACACTCATAACATATCTCTACTCACTAAGCAGCATAAGAAAACACCATATGAATTATGGAACGGAAGGAAGCCTTCTCTATCTTATTTCCATATTTTTGGGTGTTCGTGTTTTATCCACAATAATGGGAAGGATCGCCTAAAGGCTTTGATAGCAAGTCAAACCAGTGGAGTCTTCGGGATACTCCCGGTCATCAAAGCCTTCGTGAGTTTTTAACTACTGCACTTTGCGTGGGAGGAAAGCCCTCATGTTGTTTTTAATGAGTTTGCTACTGAAGACAGGAGCAGGAACTCTAAATCAGAGTCTCAAGACATCAGTAAGCAGCTACAGGATCTGAGCCTGAAAGATAAAGTTAAAAAGATCCAACTGTATTGGGATGATGATTCAGATGAAGAAACTGAAGATAAGACTATCGAATCTCACCAAAGACAGACAGAAGTAGCCGAACGGATCGACTCTACCGAACGTATTCAATCCTGTGTAACTCAGGTCGATGAAGAAACCCAAGTGGTAACCGAGACCTCTACCGAGGATAATAATCTGGGGGAACAAATGAAGTTCCCGAGCTAAATGCCCCCGAACCCCGGTGACTCAAGAGACCCAACTCTAGTAACCGAATCGCTTCAATCTCATAATAGTACAACTGAAATGCCTAACTCACCTACTATCTGTGTTGAACAAATCTCAGAGGAAGAGTTGAAACATCGTAGATCTTGGCTAGACACCCACACTTCTGATTTGATTATTTGAGATCCTTTAGCAAGCGTAAAGACATGATCCGGATTCTATCGGGGAGAAAGCGCATTATATTCCCCGCTCTTGTCTCATCAAGAACCTCGCCGCTGAGGACGCACTTAAGGATACTGATTGGATCATAGCTATGCAGGAGGAGCTGAATGAGTTCACAAGAAACAAAGTATGGGAGCTTGTCGATGCACTCCCGCATCAACATGTGATTAGAACTAAACGGGTCTTCAAAACAAGTGAGATGAAAAACAACGTTATAGTAAGGAACAAAGCAAGACTCGTGGGCAAAAGGCTACTATCAAGTCGAAGGGATAGATTTCGATGAAACTTTCGCTCCAGCCGCAAGATCGAGGCAATCGACTATTCCTAGCCTACGCAACACATCGCCGATTCGTAGTTTATCAAATGGATGTGAAGTCTCGCGCCCCCGAACAGCGTGCCGAAAGCGTAGTCTATGTAGAACAAAATTCCCTCCCGGCTTTTAGTAGGGACATCGGTCCAGCTGCACTGTAAAGGCTCAGACGGGTTAAAACAAGCACCTGTGGCTTGGTACGATACCCCGTCTCGAGTTTCTTCTTCGTAAAGGTTTTCGTAGGGGCACAAGTAGACCGCACATTATTCAAAGATTCGACCGGAAGACGACATCCTACTTATGCAGATCTACGTAGATGACATAATCTTCGGATCAAAGAACGTCATCATGTGTCAACAATTTGAGAAAATGATGAAGGATAAGTTCGAGATGTCAATGATGGGAGAGATGAATTATTTCCTTGGTTTTCAAGTCAAACAATTTGAGAAGGGAACGTTCATCAATCAAGGCAAATACACTCGAGACCTCATCAAGAAGTTCGGTTGCATATCCGACAAACCAATCAAGATCACGATGAACACGAACATGAAAATTGATCTTGATAAAGAGGGAGTATGAGTAGACCATACTGAATTTCGTGCTATTATTGGTTCATTATTATATTTAACTGCTGCTCGACCTGACATAACTTATGTTGTAGGTGTCTGCACTCGACTTTAGGCGAATCCTAAGCAGAGTCACATGGACTCAGCAAAGAAGATTCTCCGCTATCTTAGAGGAACACCTGACATGGGTTAATGGTATCCAGCAGATGATAATATCAACTAATCTAGTTATTCGATGCCGACTACGCAAAGATGTAGAATCGACCGAAAGTCAACTTCTCGAACTTGTCGGCCCCTGGCGCAAGCCGATTTCGTGGTTTTCAAAGAAACAAAGCATTCGCAGCGACGCCAACTACCGAAGCCGAATATATGGCCGCCTAAGTTGCCGCGCCCAAATCCTTTGGCCGAGACAAAAGCAACTACGCGACTATGATGTTATTCGTTAATGAAGTGCCGATCTTCTACGACAAACCGCAAAGGCAACCGCAATCACTCGTAACCCTATACTACATACAAGATGCAAGCACATGGACATCGACACCACTTCATTCGCGATCATGTCGAAAAGAATGATATCGAATGGAGAAGATCCATACCGACCATCAAAGGGCAGTATATTTCGACCAAGCCTCTAGCCGAAGCCGATTCGAGAACTTTCGTCAGAGATAGGTCTCGCTGGACCCTACCGACTCCAGCTAGTAAGTGGATTTAGGAGAGGAGCATTCAAAGAAGAGGGAATGTTCACCTCGCACTAAGTAAATCCAAGACGTAGAGACTCAAAGAACCATCTACACGAGGTATCGCCGACTACGATGTTCACCGACAAGTTTGCGTATCTCTACCAAGGAGCTATTGAAATATTCTCGTACATTTACGATTCGTATTCAGACTTCAATTCAACGCCTTAGAAAATGTCATTTAATATAACGTTTTACATTAAATACACGACATTCTATGTAAAGTATGCTCGAACTCGCGGCGCATTAAACGCATGTCGTATCAAGTTACTTCTTCGCTATTTACAACCGTATTTTGACTTAAGCGGCTAAATTGATCATTACCTATTTTATAACATTAAATCCTAGCCGCCCATCTCATAAAGTTATTTCAAACTGAACCGTGGATTTTTAACTGTTCATTTTCTTTAACATATAAAAACACGTTCAAAGTTTAGAAACCGCCATTTTCGCTCCGTAATTTTTTTGAACCCTAGATTTTCTCGAGAATAGCCTCCATTTCCTTGCGAATTTTTATCTCTAAATCTCGGAAACTCTTTGGTAAATCTTTAATGATTATTCAAAGATCGTATATGATACTTATATTATTTTTCCATTTGATATCGATATTTTTCATTTGCGTAATATAAATCATCAGTAGGATCATATGTTAGCGTTCCTTTGGATATGAAAGAGATCCTGAGAGAAGGATCGCGTCCGGTGCGAACCAATGATGGAGTTCGACACCCGCGAGCTCGACTACATGGAGGAGATCTTCGACGCTCTTAGAGCGACTGTGCTTGGAGTGGTTTCCGTCAAGGAAGCCATCGTATTTTCTCCCACGCCAAATAGCCGAGTTGTACTTGAACTCGTGAGTCGCTGGTAAGGAGACATCCGATGCATTCATTACTCATACAAGTTGCCGACCCATCTCACGCCATTTCCGAGATCAAGACGATGTCCGTTAAGGAAGCTCTTCAACCGTAGCTTCAAACTTCCCAACGAGGGATTCAAGACCGTGGGATACAAGGACGATTTAATGGATGCATATTTAGAAATCTTTTGCGAGAAGCCAACTACATTCGTGAGCAAGCCTTCCCAAAGAACGCCATGCTCCCAAAATTCTGAGCCCTTGCCTACATCGTCACTCACCGCCGACGAGTCAGCCGGTTCTTTTGATCAAGTATCGGGGCTAAAGATACAACTGATGATGGCCATATACGATCACGCCAAGATCAACTCGGACCGAAGTTCTTTCTCAAGGAATTCGTGACTCACCCGCCAAGTTCGACAAATTATCCCAACGCCTAACCGTGAAGGGAAAGCTATTATACGTGCATCGAAGCCGCCACCATGATAGAGGATTTTTTCGGAACTAACAACGTAGTATATGCCGATAAGCTATACTTCAATCCCAAGAAGGCCGTATTCTGAAAGCAGTGGCAGCGGCCCTTCAAGAAATTGGAGTCGGGCCCTCGCCGATCCCAAGACAGAGCTCGAAGACCTCAACTCCTACAAAGAAGAGGTCGCCTCCTAAGTCTACTCCCAAGACACCGACCAAGAGACTGAAGAAAGTCAGTGAGGTCGTAGCTGAACCTCCTTTGCAGCTAAGGGATGAGGCTGAGTCCTCAGAGAAGACTCTGTTAGTGGAGAAAGTCGTCTCCACTGAACAAGGTGAAACAGTGGACCAAGGGGTAGAGACTGAACATATTCCCTCTACTTAGAGCCCCTTGGATATTCCTCCACTCAGCAGTATTCCATCTGCTGAGAAGCAACAATCTCCGATAGAAGTCGAAGATTCAGAGACTACTTCTGAATCAGAATCAATCGGGATGGAGGCATCTGCTCTACAATCAAGAGCCTCCCAAGAGATCTCTGAACATATTCCAGAGATAGCCAGCCACACAGATCTAATCATATTGGCGAGGCAAGCAAGGCTCCATACACTGATCAGGTTCCAGGAGTGGTCAACCCTGAACAAGCTGATCAAACACCACTCCTGCGAACAACTCCATGAAGAGGAGTTGATGATAAGGAACAAGATAGGCTACTCAGAGCCTTCTGACATCTGTTCCTTAGATGATTTGAGGGTTTCCATGCTCGCCATGCTGAACGATCGCCAACCCACCTCAAAGAACGGCGCGCGGACGGGTCGACCCCGACGGTCAGGACCCACCCCGTGATTCAGGCCCTGAGAAGCCTGATGAGGGAACTCAACTGGACAAGGATGCTCCTACTTCTACAGCTGAACCACCTCTCAGCATCCTTGCTCCAGGTCAGTCGGCGGCTGGTACCTCAAAGACGGCTGAACCACCCCGGCCTATTGGCCGGGAGTCTCGCATTCGAGGTAGCGCCCACCCTAAAAAGCCGACGTTCAAGTCCGCGGGTCGTGGCACTAAGGAGTCAAGGGAATCAGAATAGACTCCTCGCCCGTGCCGTCCACAAGACGTGGAGGCAGTCCACGCAGGCTCAGAGTGCGGAGATTAAGGGGCTCAGGACAACCATTCAAAACACACCTGCCCCTGACTTCTCAACGATTCTGACCGAAGCACTTGCCACTCAGAGAGCCAACTTCGAAGAACAGATGGAGCTGATGGAAGCTGGCCAAGCTAAACTTCTAGAAGAATACAAGGCCGCCTGGGCCACCTCATTCTGCATCCATTTCCTCTATCTCTCAGGCCTCCGAGCTCAGAATTCAAACCATTCAGAAGGCCACAGAAGATAAAGTGGATCAGAAGTTAAAGGACATTCAGACTGAGATGGAGAACTCTCACAAGAAGTACAGCGAACAACCGACAGATGAGAGGAACGAGCTCCATGAGAGGCTAGTGAAGCTACAAGATGCCTTGGACAAACTTGCTTCAAATCCTACCCAAGTCTTGATAAGAAGGTACGCATTCCCACCCCCGGTTTATTTCCCCGATGCCAAAAAGGGGGAAGGAAAGGTGAAGGTACCCGAAGGGAAGGAGAAGGTACTCGTGAGTACCAAAAGGAGTAAGGACAGCGGGCAGGAGCAACTCGTATTCAAAGCACCGCTCCCACCGGTTCTACTACTCAAACAAAGACAGGCGAGGCCCTGGGGTGCCCCAAAGCAGCAGGGGCCGTAGTGCCCGGCCGAGATCGGCCCAAGTGGCTCGTGGCAACCCAAGGATTATGCTACTCAAGCAACTCGTAACCCCAAGCGACATCATCAAAGAAATCGCCGAGTATGCAGAGGAGGATTCGTAAGAGGAAGAGGTTCCCTCTACCTCCTCCGGTGCAAGGAAAGGGAAAGAAGGCATCAAGCTTCCCACTCCTACCAAAAAAGAAAGGAACTAAAAGATTCATCACTCATGAGGAAGAAGCTCAGATAGCTGCTGATGAAAAGCTTGCTAGGGAGATTGTCGAGGCTGAGGCTGCCAACAAGCCAAAGAAAAAGCCAGCCAAGGGCAAAACTAAGGCTCCAACAGGAGGAAGGAAGCCTGGGACAAGGCTGCCTCTAAGAAAACTGAAGCTGAGTGATGAGGCAGACAAAGAAAAGGAAAGAGAACAGCAGCAGCAGCAACAACAATCTGGTCAGCAGGGTACTTCCAAAGACAAATCTTCAACACCTGCTGAGTCAGAAGAAGAAGAGCATGTGCCTTCCTATGTCCCCTCAAAAGCTCAAGAGCAAGAAATGCAAGAAATATGGGATCAGATGGAGAGGTACCTGACATGCAGGAGCCGAAGCCGTACGCATTGAAGCAAAGAAGAGAAAGGTTCAGATTGACTGATCTAGAAGCTCTGAGGATTAAGGCTGAGAAGGAAGCAAGCCAAAGGATACCTAAGAAAGCTGACATTCCCTACAAATACAGAAGACTCAGGAAGCCTACAGACCTCAAGATCTACAGATGGCCCAGAGTTGATGATTGGATGCCATGGGAACGGACTCAGAAGTGGGAGACATTGAAGATAGACTATATCAATAGATTATACTTCTGGAGATACTGGCCTGACATGCAGAAGTCCATTGCCTATGCTGAATGGCTTCTGAAGACTGACCCAGAGATCTATGCAAGAGTCCAGAAGGCCATAGCAGATAAGATAGATGTCAGGGTCCCATCTCCAAGACTCATGCCTCCCCCACTGAAGCTTGATGGTTCTGTACATTATGGGGTGATTGAGAAGGAAATCAAGGATGCTGCTCAAGCCAAACAGTTAGATGAAGATGAGCCTGCTGATATGCCTGAGATACTGAAGCTGAGGAAGGTCACCTACAGAATGTATGGACTGCTACTCCCTGAAGCAAAATCAAAGGACTTCGAAGGTCACCTACAGAATGTATGGACTGCTTCTGTATTTCTTTTTGTTCTTTCTTTCTTAGAATAGCAAGTCTGATGTATTTGTACTGACTTTTCTCCATATATAATACATCTCTTCTATTCGGCCCTAACAATAGCTTATTGTCTATATGGCCCTGTTTACTTTATGCTTAACACTCAGAATCACTCAAGTGATTACTGACTCACACACTCACTGAATATTTATCTGTCAATTCTTATCTTGTTAGATTCTAGTCTGTTAGATTGCTTATAGAAGAGGGAAAATGTTGTTAGAAAGGGGGAAATTCCTGTTAGTTTTCTGTATAGGATCTGATATTTCTTCCCCGATTCCCCGTAGTCTAGAACTTGAAGAACAACTCTACTAATTCTACTTGTAATACTTGTAAGGAGCTATATTTCGGACAGCTTATAATGTTAGGTTTTCGCATCATCAAATAGGAGGAAAATGTTGGGAGATGATTCAAGAAGTTCCACAAATTGTTGGAAGACAACTCAAGAAGCATAGTGCTCAAGATTTGAAGATCCCGAAACCGTATTTGACCGATGAACCATTCCATTGTAACCGTTATTTTGTCTCCGAGAGTTTCGCACTCGGTAGACACTCTTCATCTTGGTTCAGCGCCGCCTCGTCCGCCGGCTATTCAAGCCACTATCGCCTCAATACCGTAAGAAGAAGACTCAATGATACATCGACTCAGCAGAGCAAGATATCGAAAGGAGTCGTGAACCGAACTCAGCAGGAGTAGTTCACTGAACTCAGAGTTGATCTTTAGTAAAGCTGACTCAGCAGGAGTACGCTACTGAAAATAGATCAGACTCAGCAACGGCTGAACAGTCTTCTGACTGTCAGGATTTATTAAGTCAAATTAGCATAGTCATACGAGGTATAGAGAAGTCAGCTTCAGATCTACCTTGAAGTTTGTTTCTCTCACCTACTTTCTTCAGCCTCGACCAATGACGAGCGGCCAGCTGTTCACTTTCTGATTAAAGCTGCAAGTCAACAACTTTCCAAAAATGGAGGGAAAGGACTCTGTCACCATCTTTGAAAGAGTCGTTAGCTACCCAAAAGAGAGAGACACATGGATCGTCATCTCCAACGGATCTATCCATGTCTCTGCTCTATAAATAGAGGGATGAATTCAAATTGAAGCTCACCTACAACACAGACAAGAACACAAGAGCATTCACGAGCAACTCGAAACGACTTAAGCTTTCCGCAAGAACTTCAAAGAGTAATCTCCGGTGAAAGACGACATACTTGCTCATAGGGAACCAAGCTGAACCAGATCATAAAGCCTCTAATATCCAAGAGACTGAATACGAACCCAAGTCTATACTTAACCGTTCGTCGCTCTAGAAGCCACTTTCTCGTTCCCTATCCCTCTAACCCTAGCTCAGCAGATCTTATCCATAGCTTAGACGAAGGAGTTCATATCTGAACTGATCCTTATTGTAAAGGACTCCTTCATAGTTGGAGAGTTTGTCAAACGCTTTAGTTTGATACCTTGTAAAATGAGACTTTTTCAAGATAAATTCAAGACCAAGCTGTTTGTCCAAGCAGTACAAACCGACCGAGACTATCTCGCATAATACATAGCCTCCCCGATCTTTCGGGACAAATGTGGACGTAGGATTGCCGGATCCGAACCACTTTAAAAACCGCATGTGTTCTCGCCTTTTTTACCGCTGCGCTGATTAATGTTCATACCGAAAATATTTCTAAAATCATTCAACCGAAGTTTCAAAGAAAGCTTAATCGATCGCACTAATATATCAAACTATTTTCTTAAAAACGCTTTCTAACTCAACCGAACTTGGGCCTACACATTTCCGCACTATACCGAACTTCGCCGAGCGGTACTCGAATTCCCGACTCAAGCCGCCTAGCGTGCCTCATGAAGTCGGAACCACTCGCCACGCGATCCGCAAGTGCCTTATTTGGTCTACCGAACTTGTGGCACTCTCCCGAAAAGGACCGTTCGCGTTTAAAGTTGAGAAATTGTTTTCAGTGTATTCACCCCCCCTCTACACCCGAACGTTTAATCTCGGGACCAACATTATGAATTTTCTAAAAGATTTTATGCAGAGGGAGCAAGAAATCAATAAAACAAGAAATGCACATGTAATTTTTAAAGTGGTACTGGATGCGTAGGATCCTACGTCCACCGCCCCGAACAACCGGAGGTCTTGTAATAATTATACCGAGCAAGTCTCGCCCAATCCATTCACCGGACATATCTCTAGTTATAGTCCTAGTGACCTTACAAGGTTTCAAACACGAGGCTTGAAGTTTCTCCAACAAAGAAGGAGTTATTATAATAAGAAATCACCAATAAATATGAACTCCTTCGCTCCTAAGCGTATTATCCGTCAAGGGTAGCTTAGAATAGAGATTGAGAACATAATATCTCTGAGAGTGAAGAACTAAACAGCTTTTCTATTTGTGCAAGTAAGTCCTTCGCCGAAGCTTGCTTTAAGTTTGCTAGAGCTTTGAGTGCTTGAACGCTTGATGTTCCCGTGCCTTCAACGCTTGAAGATCAATCTCTATTTATAGCCCTCGCTCATGAATGGATCCGCTGGAGGGAACCTAGATACGTGTCAAAACCGACAAGGAAAACTGCCATCTTAAATTTAAATGTTACCGTAAAATTCTCTCTTTTCGCCTGAGGGCAACTTTATGTCGCTGCAAGTACGGCTCTTGCGCCCCCTCATCGTCGACGTTGAATGGTAAGGGAGGCTTGTTCAAACTCCAAAGCTGATGCTAAGTTGACTTCCTCTGATACCTCGGACTGAGTTGCCCTCTACTGACATTCTTCTGAAATATTCAGCTTCATGCCGATTCCTTTGTACTGAAGTTCAACACACCTTCAGTAGGTTCTGAGTGATCATACTAAGTCTCCACTACTGAGTTTGTTAGGCTGAGAAAAGTCTATGCTATTTAGTCTATCAGCTACTGAACTCTATCTAGCCTACTGAGTTCTTAAGATGCTGAACTCAACTAAGCTATTACATTATATGGTTCCTCATTCAGCTAGGAGTTTTGGAATCTTCAAATATTATCTAATACTGAATTATTCCAACAGACGTGGTGTGAGTGGTGTGACAATTCACTTCCATTTCATTCTTTAATGCATATGGTTGAAATCCCTTATTTTAAGGGATTCATTTCATTCAAAATATTTATATATAGGGGTTCTAATTTTTTTATTTTATTATTATTATATATGATTTAAAATTTATTAATTAATTCCATCATCCTAATTATTAAACTAAAATTTATATTCGAGAATTATCTGTAGGTGTGGGAAAAAAGGAAATAGGCGGTGGAAAAAAAAAAAAATAACGCAAAACTCTAAGCCCTAATTTCTATCAAGTTAGATTTTGTCTTGCATGCATGGTGTGGGAATCTACACGTGAGTAGGAGAGAAGGGCGTGGGAATCTGGGAATTTGCACTGTAGTAGTCGTTGTCCAACGCAGCGTCCCAAGCGAGCAATAGGTCTTTGTCAGAACAAGACAAACTTCGCGCCAGCTTTTGCCAACTGCGTCAGGAAGTGAGACATAAAGTGGATTATAGAGATAAAACCTTCCGGATGGGTAGTTTTGCATTTCCAAAATGCAGGAAATGCAAATGGCAGTTGGTGACATTTTATATTTGTAGTGGGTATTCATGATATTTTGCTCTTATAAATAATACTTTCTTCGTGTGATTGAGACTATCTCACTTCTTTTCGATATGATTATTAAGGAGGTTGAAAGTTGTGTTGATCAATGGGCCCCACAAAAAAATGGTAGTTGTGTGTGAATAATTTGTCATTTTTTAAATGAAACAAGATAAATTGGACAAATAAAAAAAATAATTAAAAAAAAGGAAAAGTAAAACAAAATAAATGAGATGAACTGAGTATTACTAATTAAAAAATCAACCTAATTCTTATCAAAACATCAAAGTAAAATTTGGCACAGCAGATCCCAATTATTGCATCAGCATACAAATAACCAAAGAGAAAAGTCATTCTAGTGCAACCGCAGAGAAAAGTTATACTCCCTCCCATTCAAAGTAAGTGTTTTATTTTATTTTTTCACATATGGTACACAAATTGAGGATTATTAATTTTTGCTAATTATTAACCTTATCTGACAGTATTTGACATTAGATATAGTAATTATTAAGGGATAGTAAAATTAAAACAACGCTCTTTATTAACTATAAATAAGTTAGAAAGATACTTATTTTAAATTGGAGAGGGTATTAACTAACCACATAAATATGTCGATCGATTCTTGTCTGACTGTATTGAGAAATTCTCACAGAGTTCATAAGCGTATGTAGTTGTAACAAAGCTTTATTTTATCTTGTTAATATTTTAAATAATTTGCTATAAAGGCAAAAAAAAGTTAATTAATAATGCTTATGTTTTTCTGGCAAAAAACTTTGACGCAACCAAAGTTGCAAAAAGGTAAATACCATATTAATATAATTCTTAACTTTAGCACTCATGTAGTATAGTTGGTTTGTTGCTGGCCTCTCACCCAAGAGACCCGGGTACGAGATCCAATAACAAACTTTTCATTTTTTTTAAAAATTTTTGACATTAAAAATTGAATTTTTATTTTCAAATTACATTATGATACAAAAATAATATAATAAGTTTATTCTTTTTATTTTTTAAAAATAATATATGACTCAAAAAAATATTTATATATATATATATATTAAAATTTATCCTTGTTAATAAAAAATATAATATTTTTTACTTTTTTTCTCAATTACATGATGGGGAATTTGAAAAAATATAATAAATTTATTCTTTTATTTTCAAAAAATAATATATGACTCAAAAAAATATTAATACATATATTAGAATTTATTCTTGTTAATAAAAATATAATTTTTTTTTTCTCAATTACATGATGGGGAATATGTGGAGATAATAAAAGTATCACTTTATATGAAAAATGTATCAATTATTTTGAATATATCATTTGTTGTGAATAAAAGTATTACTACTTATTAATCAATGTATCACTTGTCATGAATCAAAGTATCACTTCCTATGAATAAAAATATCACTTATTATTAACCATTGTATCACTTTTCATTAATCAAAGTATCACTTTCTATGAATAAAAATATCACTTATTATTAACCATTATATCACTTTTCATTAATCAAAGTATCACTTATTATGAATAAAAGTGTCGTTGGTTTTAGTAAAAGTATCAATTGTTCTTAATAAAAGTACCACTATGCATGAAAAAAGTATCAATTATTTTGAATATTATCATTTGTTCTGAATAAAATTACCACTTGTTATCAATGTATCACTTTTTTTAAATTAATGTATCAATTAAAATGGAAAAAAATAAATCGTTGGTTTTAGTAAATTTACTGAATATATCACTTGTTATTAATCAATATATTACTTGTTATTAATCAAAGTATCACTTGCTATGAATAAAAGTATCGGTTATTAAGAAAAAAAATATCATTGTTTTTAGTAAAAATATCACTTTGTTATTGATCAATGTATTACAAAAACAATGGGATTTGATTAGTGTGACGGAGGGAGTTTCAAAAAACATTGTTAAAAATAAAAACAAAAAAATATTGATCTCGAAAAAATATCGCTGGTTGGAATAAAAACATTACTTATTATAAACAAATGTATCACTTTTTTAAATTAATGTATCAATTAAAATGGAAAAAAAATAAATCATTGGTTTCAATAAATTTACCCAACAAATCACTTGTTATTAATCAATGTATCACTTCTTATGAATCAAAGTATTACTTGCTATAAATCAAAGTATCGGTTATTATGAATAAAAATATCATTATTTTTAGTAAAAGTATCACTTTGTTATTATTCAATATATCACAAAAACAATGAGGCCCCGCTTGGCTGACGTAAAGGAATGGAATCTAATCGTGAATCATTCCCTGAGGCATGGAACGGAAGGAATGATTCCCGAAAACAGCTTGTTTGGTTGCAAAGTAGAATTGAACTCGATTCCAAAACCCGTTTGGCCTTGACCAAGGAATGGAATCAACTTAATAAATTTATTAAATAAATTTGTACACAAAATATTATATTCTATTATATATTATAACATTTTGAAATAATAAATAAAATAAAATTTAAACATAAAAAATCTAATTGAACATAAAATGATAATGTCTTACATAAATTTAAATAAAAACCATAGTAGTCACCATACATAAACATAAACAAACATAAATCAGTCATACATAATTAAATCCGACATAATCTAATCAAACTTGAGAAGCTCAAGGACATATTCCTTCTTTGACTCGACCGAATCAAGGGAATAAAAAATATTCATCATACTTGGCCTTTCTCCGATCAAACTTGGAATCAACGTTTGTTTTTTCCTCTTCCACTTTGTGAATCCATCTAATAGAATAGTGGAAGTTACGTGTCCCCTCTTCTACCATGTTTCCCTCTTCAACCATTCACAGACAAAATGTTCAGAACCCACAGAACCCACCATGAAGCAATTAAAATTCATAACCACAGAATGCAGAACACAATCCATGAAAATGAATAATTAATATACCCACAGAAGTCAGCAAGTTACAAATCAAACTTCAGTTGCAAGTAAATAATTCTCCCAATAGTCAAGAACTCCGAAGCATCCGCCCCCACCCATATACCCGTAAAGACAAAAATGAAGCATCCGTCCCCCACCCAAAAATAGAGAAATCTTACCAATTGAACGCGGCGAGAAGGCGGCGTCTTCGTCGGCGGCGAGAAGACGTAGGCGGCAAGAAGGCGGCGAGGTCGTCGTAGGCGGCGAGAAGGCGGCGTCGTCGTAGGCGGCGAGAAGACGGTGGTGTGGAGTGTGGAGGCGGCGTTGAAGAGTTGTTTGAGAAGATAGAGAAGAAAAAGAGAGTGAGGGAGAAAAAAACGAGAGAGAGAGAGGAGAGGAATCAAATCTCAAACCCCCCAATTTTAAGGGTTTGAGAAAGTATCAATTGAGGGGGTCTGAGAGTGGGATGGGGTTTCATTCCTTTTCGATTTATTACGAATCAGACACATGGAATGGAATGATACCTTTACTTTCATTCCTGATTCCATTCCTCAACTCCAACCAAACGGGGCCTGAGACTTGATTAGTGTGGGGGAGGGAGTTTAAAAAAAACATTGTTTAAAAAAAAAATTGATCTGAAAAAAATATCAATTGGTTGGAATAAAAATAAATGTATCACTTTTTTTAAATTAATGTATCAATTAAAATGAAAAAAAGGGATAGTTGATGGAGGGAGTTTCAAAAAAACATTGTTAAAAAAAAATTGATCTGAAAAATATCAATTGGTTGGAATAAAAATATTACTTATTATAAGCAAATGTATCACTTTTTTTAAATTAATGTATCAATTAAAATGAAAAAAAAAATCGTTGGTTTTAGTAAATTTACTGAACATATCACTTGTTATTAATTAGTGTATCACTTATTATGAATTTACTGAACATATCACTTGTTATTAATCAACGTATCACTATATGCAATAAAAAGATCCGCACTTTGTTATTAATTAATGTAAGACTTAAAACTACATTGCCGAGACTTGAACATAGGTGTAAAGAGTTAAGCCCATCAGCCTAACCAGCTTGCACTACCACAACATCACTAATATGTTGCAAACCACGCTTATTTAACAAGAAGTCGCCCAAACTGCACTCGCAACCTGGGATGTGATAGTAGAACCCAACTCTTCTTTAATTAAAATAGAATCGTTGAGTCACCAATGAGCGCTCAAATATAAATGTTTGTACAATGAGTATTGAATACAATATGAACATTTTGTTGCCCTATGTGATTTCAGGACAACCTTAATTAGCTTCTAGAATTACAACAGTCATTCTCAAAGGTCGTTTTAGTTTGATTGGTGGGATGGCCGTTTTCTATTCCTGAACACAGCCATCCACTTCACCTTTGTCGAACACCACTCAAAACTTCAAGTTGTCCTTCAAGTAGCACACCATCTCTTGCTGCATTAAACAATCAACCAATCAACAAATATGAAAGTGGCTGTGTCGAAAACTTTGATCAAAACGACGAGAAACTTACGATCAAGCAAAGGAGAATGCATCCAGCAGCCCCAGGGAACAAAGCATACCAGAACTTCAAGTTACGCAGCTTCATTCCATCTATGAAGAGCAACGGCAAGCTTTGCAGCTGCACGTCATGTAATCAATTTGTCATTGTCGAGAAAAAGAAATCAAATTAGGGCGTATGTGAAGTAGTTATAGTTACCCGGTGGATGGACAGAGCGGGTAAAGATCATGAAGGCCATGGCAGCAGCAAGAGCAGTGCTTCTAGCTAACCAACCTGGACCGAATATGGAGAAGGCCAAAACACCAATTGCTGCACAACCAATCTGAGCCACAAACATATTGTACTTCTGCAAGTAGAATTTCATATAAAAAAATCTACCGTTAAAATATACTATAATATAATGGGAGTATACATGAAACCATCATTAATCAAATGTTCATAATACTCTACCCATTATTTTTTTTTTTTTTTTTTTTTTAGAACTAGACTCGATTGCTTTTGAATAACTATTTATAAGAGGTAGTTTATTTTTGAAGTTAAAGAGTCGTGCTAATAAATCACTTTTGACATAAAATCAAGAAGTCAAAAGATAAAAATAGAATGATAGAGGTAGATTAGGGTAGTTGCTATCAAGATTAATTAAGCTTGATATTAAGGGTAACATGATTCATCATCTTTGAAAACAACTTGGAAGAACAGAATTGAACATTTGAAAATAGAGAAGAAAGAAAAGGAAATACCCTGGCACCGGGAGTAGCCGGAGTTACGAAGAGAACAGCACAGACGGCTCCTAATGGGGCAATTGTCATCGAAATGCCTTTGGGTGCCAAGATTTGATCAATCCTTCCCAATAAAGCCATTGCAGCAAAAGCCCCTGCAAATTACTACTCATTACTACTATTATGCAACAGAGAGAGAGAGAGAGAGAGAGAGAGAGAGAGAGAGAGAGAGAGAGAGAGATGAAGAGAGAGAGGGGAAATTAATTAGTCTTACCAGCGGAAGGCCATAGGATGTCGCTAAGGGAAGGAGGAGTGGAGGCCTTGTCAGGAACCCAATTTTGCCATAATGGAGCGCCCACATTGCTTGATGAAGCAATGTACGACTTCTCTCTCCTCCACGATCCAATAACCCTTCTTCTCTCCTTGCTCGGCACACATTTCCCAGTAATCGAACTGCGGGAAGATGATAATAAATGCAAGGATGGCAACAAAATCTGATTAAAGCATGCGTGGACCTGCGCACCCATCATTGGTGGATCCTTGATTCTTGCTGTTTTGGGATAATTAATAATCTAACCCAAATAAATATCTGAGTTTTGGGGGTTGAGAGACCGTTGGAGGAAGTTGAAAGGCAGGAAAGAGGTCTCTTGAATATGACGAAAGGGTCACCAGATAAGAGGAGGGGTCATCTTAATTAAATCTGTTTTAGTCGTTTCCAATTATTTAAATTCCAAAATTATTTTATTCGCAACACTTGCGATACAGTGGCTCTTTGTCAGCTTGCCTCCAGCTTGCATTGCCATTTCTCTCTCCTCATCCTCGTACTCTGTCCTATTACAACTTGACCTTAAACTTTTCAATGCGGTTATTAAGATGAAGTCAGCTTTTAAGAAGAAAGACGCGGGCCCTATAATTTAAATAACGAGATTTAATGGGCCAAGGCACATGGGCCCCACACATTCAAAACTTTTCTTTTGATTCAAGATAATTTAAGTTTTTGATCACCAAAAGTTAAAATGTAGCATGCTCGAATCTGACTGATGGAAGTACTAGAGAGGGATAATCTCGTCCGTCGCCCGAGTTGTGGCATCTCTCAAATTGCCAACTGTCTGCAGAATTCACAATAACGATATCGACGGTGGAAGCTTTTAGATGTCGATCAAAGTAAACTTGCGCCTCTTCCATATTTTAATTAATATGGTAATTATTAAAATTAAAATAACTATATAATGAAATCCTACGTACTGGGATCAGGTGTCAAATTTATAGCGGTTATTTAATAAATTTTGATAATGAATATGAGACGTGGATATGGTAAAAATTCAAATTTATATAAAAACTATAAATTTATGCATACTTTTTATGTATAACGGAATCTTTCAAAGGATATTTTATATAAGTCATTTAATAGTAAAATGAATGGTGCTGATTAATTTCTAGTTTCAAATTCTCATTATGAATTTATTAATTCTATGGATGATGACTATTTTAGATTAAATTGGGACACATATCCATTCCATTGGTCGACATAAATTAAAATGAAATAAATTGGACAAGGAATTTGATTTTAAATCCGAAAAACTTAATAAATTTGTAATTTTTCCTTCCCACAATTATTGCTCTATTTTCAAAAATAATAAATTATTATAAACTGTTTATTTGAGGATTTCATATATTTACAAACGATCAACAACTCTTTTTAAAAACTGTGCAAAAAAAATTTGAAACAAAAGTTATGGGACGGAAGAAGTATATTATTTCCTAAAGACACTTCAAAATTTTAGATACATATACTCAAATCATCTCATCTATAATAATATATATGCACACACAATGCTTTTACACATTTGCACCGGTTGCAAGCTATGATAGAGTCAATTTGTGTCTTGCTTGCTATTTCATGTTACATGTAATAACTCTGCATCAAATAAACATGAATTAGCGTTTCTTAAAGGGTTAATTAAAAGAAGCTATTCATAGGCTTTGAGGATTCATTTGAAACGATTTAAAAACAACCTCTTTAAGTCCTATATAGGTTTTATTAATAGGGGAGGCAGATAAAATTTATGTGGATGATATCGTGTTCATGTTTATTGAGTTTTGTTAAGGCTATACAATCCACTTTTGAAATCAGCCCGTTATTGTTGACTATGAGACTTTACTATTTCTTCAGTTCCATTATTTTTATTTTATTTCTCTAATCCATTATTTATGTTGTGTTTCTAAAAAAAAATTAAAATTTAAGCTCTCAAACTTAAAATTAAGTGGATATCTCCTTATTCTACCCACCCCACATTTTATTTATAGGTGCAAAACGGGTAGCGGTTATTCAGCTCTTACCGGTACCATACTCTTATTGGAGGTTAACGATAACTGAATACCGAAAAAGATTAACGGTAACGGCAACGGTTATTTGATTTACTTCACTAGCAGTAAACGGTTTAACCTAACGGTTAACAGATAATACCGAAATAACTGCTTAACAAATTAATACTCCCTCCCTCCCGCCCAACTTGTCTTGTTTTTCTTTTCGAATCGTCTCACCCGACTTATCTTGTTTCCAAAAAAAGAAAATAATTACTACACAAACTTTCACTTTTTTTCATTGTGGAGCCTACCTCTTTACACACAATCACTCACTTATCTACACATAACCATCTACTCATCTTAATCTCCGTGCCGAAAAGAAACAATACAAGTCAGGCGAAACGAGGGAATATAAATTAAGAAAGTAAGTGTTAAAGTGGTGGAATTCATTATAATCCACTAATTATTTCTATTTTAATAAACAAAATAATAATAATTGAACAACAGAAGAAAAACAAGCAAGTCAAAGTTTATGTATTGAAATTAGAGATATTTGTAATAGTAGCCACGTGCACTAAATAAAACACAAATATAACCAAACTTTAAACTTATGTTCACTCAATTGCTAAGATACCCAAAAAGCCCCTCAATTTTTCGCCGACGCGCACCGCATTGGAAGTATCGATTGAGTTGACTCATGAAGCTGCCTACATGACGCCACGAATAACCTAAAATTTCTATCAGCACCATAGACACCAAAGACTCCCCTTAAGCATCACAACCTAAAATTTCTATCAACACAATAGGCATTCATAGGCTTTCCTTATGCAAGAAACGAAACATTATACAAATGATTGAAAATTTTAAATATCAATCCAAACTGATAAATAAATTATAAAAAATAAGGATATAACATTTAAATTAGACATTTGGTAAACATAACTATAATATTTGATTAAATTTATATTTTAGATGGTGGTTTTGTTATATTTCCACAATTATTATCAATCCAGTTAAAATTGTGTCGGCATTAACGGTTCTTTGGCAGGTAAATCGGCTTTTGTTTCAAAATCAATCTCAATCTCAATCTCTTTCAGGTCCGATAAACCATAGCCTTCTCGTCTTCTTTGAAAATATCACAAATGTCTTCCCCGTCGAACTTTATTTCCGCGGAGGCTGTACCTGTACAGGAAAAATTACTGGTATAGGTGATACCAAGTATTGAAGAAGGTGGATTGACATGATTACCCCTGTCGTCATTGAATCCGATTCATTTCGCTGATAAGGTTCGCGTGGAAACCGCAAAAGAAAATCTTCACCCAACTCATTCCGGTCTGTATACGGAGAAAGAGTTGGGTGCTCAATTACCTGTGTTTGATTTCACGACGGAGATCTCACCGAGGAAATTTGATACATCCAGTTTCAATCTGGAATGTGAAAATCAACAAGAAGAATCTCCTTGGAAGATATCTTGTGATGATTAGAGAGTGATAAGGATTTTGTAGCTCAGATTTGGATGAGGTCGAAAGCTCAAGTGAAGAAGGAAAATTAACATGAGCTTGGGAACCAAATGAGGCGCACATCACCAAGACAGACTCGAAGCAAAAAACGAACTGCGATCCTATTCAGGTGCCTTCTGCTTATACCACTGCTGTCTATTTGTTTTTCTTTTAAACAAAAATTGAAATATTATTATGCTTGATGATTGATCTTGAAAACTTCAAGGACTGCAACTTAGCTGAAGATTATTATAAGGGCCTCAAATATGCAGCAACAATTAGGTGGCCTCAGCTATTATAATATAATCAATAGTTTAACGCACTAAGAGTAAACTATTAGCATTTTAACTTTACTGCTAAATTGTACTAATAGTTATTGCAAAGGCTCAGATCTTCATAGTAAAAGCTACATAGTATATCAATAAATTTATATAAAGTCTTGGGTGGATTCAGGACTAGGTATGAGGACAAAAGTCGGGTGGAAGACGGGACAGATCAAGATTTTAATAGTATAATCACACCAATCCGAAGCCATGTCATATATAAGAAAGACTAATCTTTCTGGTTTGATTCAATTAGAACTGGAGGCTTAGAGAGAGATGGCAGCAGCTTATGCAGCTTTAGTTTGTCTCATGAATATTATCGAACAAATTCAAAATCACCCTCGCCTATCTCCATCTCTTCACAAGAAGCAGATTCAGTCACTCGACCAAAACATTAGTTTTTTGCTAGAATTTGTTGAGAGCTGTAACTCTCATGAAGGTACAAGCGAAAAAGCAGAAGATTTGGTGATACAAATTGCATCCGCCGCTCAGGGAGCTGAAGATGTCATTGAGTCTCTTGTAGTGGAAAGAATTTGTGATGAAAACAGTCCTTGTTTCTTGATAGACTTGCAAAAGATAGTTGATGGCATGGATTATATCAAGGAAAAGGTTGTGAATGTTGAAGAGGAGATGGGATTCAAATATAAGCGGCCCAGATATTCTGAGCCTGCTGCATCTTCAAGAACTGATCATACATCTGGGAAGACGGATATGGTGGGATTTGAAGGCTACTTGAATCAACTTGTGGATGGGCTAGCTGGACCATATTCTGATCGGAGAATAATCTCAGTTGTCGGCATGGGTGGTATTGGTAAGACTACACTTGCTAGAAATGTTTACGAAAGTTCACTCATGATGCGATATTTTGATGTTCGTGCTTGGGTTACTATATCTCAACAATATAATGCGAGGAAAATTCTCTTGGAATGCTTGTCTTGTCTGAGACAATATACTAGTGGAGTGGAAACTCAGGATGAGTTAGGTGAAAAGTTATACCAGTTTTTATCGGGTAGGAGATATCTGATCGTATTAGATGATATGTGGAGCATTGAAGCTTGGAACAAGATCAAGTTCTTCTTTCCAGAAAACAACAATAAAAGTCGAATTGTTGTAACGACTAGGCTATTAGATGTGGCTAACCATTTCAGCTTCTTGGTACTTCGTTTGAAGTTCTTAGATGATGATACAAGTTGGGATCTGTTTTGTTCAAAGGCATTTGCAGAAGAAGGTTGCCCTTCTGATCTACAAGAAATTGGAAAGAAAATTGTCAAAAAATGCCACGGACTTCCACTTTCAATCGTTGTAATTGGTGGGCTTCTGGGAAAATCCTCTAGGAAGAAAGAATACTGGGAGAATGTGGAGAAGAATTTGAGCTCAATTCTCAATTCAGCTGAGGATAATCAGTGCTTGAACTTATTACATCTGAGTTATGGTTATTTGCCAACCTATTTAAAACCCTGTTTTGTCTACTTAGGGATCTTCCCAGAAGACCAAGAAATCCGCGTTAGCCAATTGATCAGACTATGGGTTGCTGAGGGATTTCTGAAACCAAATAAGGAGCGCACTTCTGAAGAGATTGCAGAGATTTACATCAAGGAACTTATTGATAGGAATCTCCTTTTATTTGGTCGTCTTAGTCGAAGCGGGAGAATGAAAACTTGTAATGTTCATGATATTCTGAGAGACTTAAGCATAAGGGTAGCTGAAGAAGAGAGATTTTTTTGGGTCATGAGGGAACTTGAAACTACTCCACAAGATATATGTAAGCAGCGCCGCATTGTACTTCAAGATTCGTTTGTGAAGGAAAACCTGGAAAAGTATCATCACCCTCGATTATTTCATAACTCAGAATCTACCTCACTTGCTCGATCTGTTTTTAGCCGAAGCCATTCCTGGTTGTCGTTGAGATCTAGATTGTTGAGAGTATTGTACAATGCTTATGGTGATTCGCTGCAGAGCACCTTCCAACAAGTCAACCTACGCTACTTTCGTTGCTATGTTGAGGCTCAGGATGATTCGGTTTACATCTACAACCTTCCTCCATCGATATCATTGCTCTGGAATTTGCAGACATTCAATTTTGTGACAGTTGGCGTGGTAGTAGCCCCACCTGAAATTTGGGAGATGCCGCAACTCCGGCATCTCGAGTGCGGATTGGTCCGTCTTCCTGATATATCATCCTCCGGCGAAGGACGAGATTGCTTTGTTCTGCGGAACCTGCAGAGTATAAGCATGGCACATAATCTGAGGTGCAGTGAGGAGGTTTGTGAGAGAATTCCCAACATCAAGAAATTGTTTTTGATCATTCAAGATGATTGGGGAAGTCAAGCAGCGTCGTATTACGGTCTCTACAACATTGGCCAGTTGAATAAACTTGAGTCGCTGAGATTAGAATTTACAAGTGAAGGGCCTAGTCGTGATGATTTGCTGCAGAACCTCAAATTCCCATGTTCGCTCAAGAAACTGAATCTAAGAAACTGCAATATTGAGTGGCGAGATTTGACGATGATTGGTTTGTTGCCACAACTGAGAGCTCTCACACTGAAGTGGAATTTGTCGGCAGAAGGTGAATGGCAGCCGGTGGAGGGGGAATTCGGAGAGCTGAGATACTTGGAAATTAACAACTGCCATGATCTGGTATGTTGGAAGGCAGACAAATCTCATTTCCCAGTTCTTGAGAAGCTTGTCATCCAAGGATTGCTGGAGTTGGAAGAGATCCCTCTGATTATGGGAGAAATTGCAACACTTGGCAGTATTATCGTGGAGAATTGCAGTGTTTCTGCCACGATTTCAGCAATAAAGATACTGGAGGAACAAGAGAGTTATGGGAATGAAGACATTCGAGTTCGAGTTGAGTTCTGGAATGTCAAGAGGCTTGAGGAGTTCAGGGAGCAGATGGAAGTGGAGGAACTCACTACTGATAAATTTGAACTGCGTTCTTACTGATTTGGATTTTTTGTGGCCCCAATCAAATTTTGGTTTGCAAATCATAAGAAAAGAAGATATTAGTGGGATTCAAAAACTGACGGATGGCCGTGTGCTTTGTTAAGCTACCTTTCTAAATTTACTGAGTTCTTTTATCAGTTTCGTGTTTCAATCGGGGATTTTTTTTTTTATTTTTTTATTTTCGTATTGATCACATGAGCAAAGCTTTCAATTCATTCTTCAATTTGTTTTTCATGATTTATAAAGTTGCAACTTCGTCGTAAAAAATAAATAAATTAAAACTTGTCATTTTGGTTGAACCGAATTTTCAGTTTCAATTTTCTATTTTACAAAATTAAATATCAAATAA
Organism: Lavandula angustifolia; assembly: GCA_028984105.1. Classification (NCBI taxonomy): domain Eukaryota; kingdom Viridiplantae; phylum Streptophyta; class Magnoliopsida; order Lamiales; family Lamiaceae; genus Lavandula; species Lavandula angustifolia. The sequence goes on along the minus strand of CM054819.1, from coordinate 8,712,026 downwards.
AAATATTACGAATTCTATTTCAGAAATTTTAATTAGTTCGGTCGACTAAACTGAAATTGTAAAGACAACCAAAAGAAATAAGAAAATAAAAAAATTATTTAATATTTTTAATAACAATATTACTTTATTCGTCTTGTCTTATAAAAAGTATCATGTTTCTTAAAAAAAATTATGTCTCATACATTTACCGACTCAAACCAATTTAAAAAATTAATTTATTGCATGAGTTCAATATATTTATCTCATAAATTAATTCTAAATAATTAATTAAATGCTAATATTCAAACAAAGCCATACTGGTAAACTTAAATAAAAAGAGTCGTCTGCACAAAATAGCGAAAAGGTGTTTTTTCAGAAGTATTAACTGACAAAGCCCGATTTCAATCACAGTGGCACAGAAAATTAACTAAACATGCCGAAAGGGAGCCTACATAAGGTACAGTATTTATTTCGAGGCAGATACGAGCATTAATTGCGCACTTTGGCACTAGGTATGCACCTAAACTTAGAAAACGACATTTCGAGACCATTTACCGGACCACTTCTCACTTTGTGCGTAATTTTGTTGTTATCGGTTGTGATTCAAGTTTTATTTTATGCCGTAATTATTGTAAATTGGTTGTTATGGACCAAAATTGTCGTTTTCCAGCTGTTATGAACGGTGTCAAAACAGTAATTTATATATGGCGCTGTTTCGGCACCGGTTCGATCTTTCGGCCAGGGAGTAACCGGATACGGCACCGATTCGCCTTCAGGGCAGCCGCCTTACCGGTTTAGGCATCGGTTCGGCACCTTTCGGTATCGGTTCCTTTATTAAGGCACCGATTCGGCAGCTTTCGATATCGGTTCGCTTGTTTAGGCACCGACTTAGGAACCGTATAGTGTTGTTTCTGAAAGGTTCGGCACCACTTGGGAACCATTTCAGCACCATATGAAATTTGCTTATTTTTATATGCAGCCTGATTATATTAGGTTACCCATTAGCGAAAAAGTCACCTACAATTACTATGTATTAGAAACATCAGCTTGCTGAGTCGATTAGCCGGTTGCTTTTGGGTGGGGGGTGGGGGGGGAGATAATTTAATTCATAACTTTAGGGGAGGTTAGTTTTGGCACATCCTGCAGTGGAGGAAGGGTAATAGCGCCTCGCAGTGCTCTACACTAGTCGATGTGCAATCAGTGCCGTGTTTGCCTCGACGAGGTTCAGCACCTTATATCCGCATGCACCATTTGATTTGCACAATTAGAGTACGCGTTGGGCGAAAGTGTTTGTCCCGAGTGTAAGGTCGTGTGTAGGAAAAAATGGAATACACTCCGATTCGATTTCTCAACCTCGAACTCGAACACCCTATTCGTGATGGTGCCTCGATCGAGATAGTCAAATTGCACTGCATAACCGTTTCAATCGAGTTAAAGGCTAAGGGTACCGACTCGACCGAGATCTCGCTAACCGACTGCGCCGACCCGCATCTACAGAAGAGTTCAGCCAAGCGCGGAATAGTGTAGCCCAAATCGGCTTTTGTGAGAAAACGCTTTAAGTCTCGGCCAAGAGATTTAAAAGTTCAAGATGCCGAGACGCTTGATCGATTTTAAATATGATGTTCAAGATGAATAGTAAAATCAATGCAACAGCTTAAGAAAGCAAGAAGAGACACAGGATTTTTAAAGTGGTTCTGGATATCGCTCAAATCCTACGCCCACCGTCCCGAATGATCGAGGCTATTTATTATCCCGAGTTGAGCCTCGGCCGCCTGCACACCGGCAAAGCCGCGCCTTGGTTTTTATATCGATCCAAGTCTCGCTTACAACACTATCAAACTTAAAGTGCTTCGACAAACTTCTCCAACAGCCAAGGAGTCCTTATACAACAAGGATCGGGTTCAAATGTGAACTCCTTCGTCTAAGCTATGGATATAGCAAGTGAGCTAGTGGTTAGAGGGATAAGGAACGAGAATGCAGACTATCTGTGAGCGACCGAACAACCGAGGGTTTAGCTATGAGTTCGTGTCGGGCCGCTTGGATACTAGAAGCTTATGTCTGGCTCAGCCTTGGTTCCTTTGAGCCGGATGTAGTCTTTCACGGAGATAAATCCGTTGATTCTCGCGGAAGACTTAGTCGTTAATTTCGCTCGCTTCAATGCTCTCTCGTGTTCTGGTGAGCGCATTCTCTTCAAATCTTAAACTTAAATGATCCCTCTATTTATAGAGCAGTAGATTGAAAATAGATCCGTTGAGACGATCTTCTCTCTCTCTCTTTTGGTAGCAAACGGCTCTTTTCGGGTGTAGGTAATAACAGTACTTTCCCACCTTTTTAGGTAAAAGGTCGATCGCAGCCTTTAGCAAGTGAGAAGATACGTGTATGCTTGTCATTCGCCGAGGCGGATGGAGTGGTCGAGACAAAGACAGACTTCGAGACGCATCAAGCCGACTTCTCTCTTCCTCGCATACGACAATGCCGATTGCCTTTCAAAAGATTCTCGACAAACCCCGAAGACTATCCGCCGTTGCCGAGTCCGACCTTGTATTCGAGATGGATCGCCGAGATAAGTCTACCGATGATCGCCCGAGTCCAGCGAACTACTCCCGCCGAGTCCAAGCTCAACCGACTCTCTCAAGCATACCGCTTCCCGCCGAGTCCAAAGATTCACCGAGCCTTCTACACCGGTGCCGAGGCCGATGAGCTACCGAGCGCCTTGACCGTGAGCAGAGTGTCTACCGAGTCCGAAACCTCGGAGAAATACGAATACAAAGGAAACGGTTCACCAATCGATAGGTTTTGGGATCTTCAAATCTTCTCAACAGCTCGTAAGCACGAGGCTACCGAGCGTGATTCAAAGATAGAAGATAGTCATTTCCCACAAGTATGATCACGCCGAGGATCAATCATCACCCAACAATTTCCCCTATTTGATGACGCCAAAACCTATCATCTATGCCCTATCAACTATGCTAAACACTAACTTACTCGTAAACGAGCTCCTTACAAATATTACAAGTAGATCACCGAGTTGTCTCGGTAAGTGCTAGATCGACCGAGGGAGACAAGGCGTAACAATTTCCCCTTTACAATAATTTCCCCCATGCAACAATTTCCCCTAAGAGAAATAATAACTCTCCGAAAGTCTAGTCTATCGAGATCTAACCGAGCAAAATCTCGACAAATAAACAAAGTGCGTGTGTGCCAAGAATCACTTCATGATTCTCGAGTGTTAAAGCATAAAACAAACACGGCTATTTAGACAACAAGTAGTTGTCGAGCCAAAAGAAGATTTGTATATATATAATAAATAGTTCAAGACATTACAAATCTTGCTAAGCTAAAGTGGAGAACTAAGAGGGAGAACCCTTAAACCGCCGAATCCTATTCATGAAACCTGGGATTTATCTTCGAGCAACTGGGACTCCATACATTCTCGAACGTGTTCTTCCTCGCCCTGTGTATTCGCGAAGTCCGGCCGGATCATCTTGTTCTAGTCCCTCTGCTCAACGAAGCATTCTTCACTTCTTGTTCAATCATTCCGAGACGTACCGAGTCGTCTTATCTTCCGGGTGGAGGAATGATCCTCGCTTCAGAACGCCGACTACTACCCCTTCAGCCATCGCTTCCGCGCATATACGGGTAAAGATCGTGTCCCGAATGGTCATCCACTCGACATGTGCATCGCCCTTAGACATTTCAAAGCCGTAATCGCGTAAATAACCTTCTTGATAAACTCTATCTTCGCCGATTCCCATCTCTCGATGAACCGAATAGCATCCATTCGCCCGATCTCGGCCATCTACGTGTTTTCGATCGCTTCGCTTCCCGAACCTTCTCGGATCGATAAGGAATGCCGCCGAAGGAACTCTCGCCCGCCTCTTATTCAGCACGCTTCCCGAGTACCTCAAGGCCCGCCAAATGTATCCTCTCGTCCTCCGGCAGCCTCTATCTCGCCTAAGCCTTCCTCTCCTCCCGTAGAGATATCTATCCATCTCGAGCAAAGATTTCTTCAATTTCTCGCATCTTGCTCTCGAGGCTTCGAGGAGCTTGTTCCCGATTCGGCCAGGGGTACTAGCTCTGGATTTGGGATGTACCCCGCCTTTCGCACTCTTCTTCGTCGCCGCTCCTTTTCTTTTTCTCTCGTCCTCTTCATCCGTTATGATGAGCTTCTGAGTGCGCCTAGCAGCTTCTTCCTCCTCCTCGGACGGGGCTTTAGTCTTTCCTTCGGCAATGCTTGGATTTCGCTTGTTAGCCGCTTCGGCCCGCAATTTCTCCGCCGCCTCTCATCCGCAGCCTATTCGGGGCTTCCTCCTCGCCAGAGACATGTACCTTAATCGCTTTGCCGGGAGGGGTTGGAATTCTTAAGCTTCGTTTGCCCTCGCTTTCTTGAATCGGTGGTGGAAGAGGAGCCTCTTCTTCTTCTCGAGTCCTCCACCGCTTGTCCGGCCGTACTCAAAGAACCTCCTTAATAATGTCTTTGGGAGTCCGGGCCGCCCGAGTAGTCCCCGGGGTCCCGAGCCACTGGGGCCGGTTTCAACCGTGCTCGCACCCGAAACACCCCGGGCCCTCACCCTTCCCGAGACCGAAGCCTGAGTCCGGGATGACTTCAGCATAGCTTCCCCTTAGATTTTGGACTTTTGGTGGGAGCCGCCTTCTCAAGCACTCTTCTTCCTTCCCTTTTTCCTTCACTTTCCCCCTTTTGGCATCATTAATGAGCACCGGGTAGGGACTAGGACTCGACTTCTTCGTACTTTGTAGGAGGTTGAGTACTCATCAAGACGATGGTGGAGCTTAGTCGAGCCTCATGCAACTCGCCCTCTCCATGGTAAGGTCTTCCTTGGACCGCTTGTGAGAGAGGTCACCGCTTCCTGAAGTCTTTCAACCTTCTCGCTGATCTTGTCTTCCAAGTGCCGCTGGATATTCTCAAGTCTTTGTTCGGCCGGCCTCGGATTGTTCAAATGATAGCACAAGATGAGCCGCTTTAGAAGCCAAGAATTCATCAAGTAGCTTCGCTTGGCTCTCCCGAAAGATCTTGAGCCGAGCTTCGACTTGACTTGCCGCCGAGCCAACGCTTCGAAATAAGCGAAACATCGGGGCGGCCGATGAAGAGACGTAAGACTTCACCCCAAGTTCTTTAGTCGCGGCTTGAGCAAGCCGCTTTCCATGTCCTATGGATAGCCTTCGCAAGATCTCGATTTTTGATCCTCGGGCGCTAAGTGCTTTTGCCACCGATCGAGATCTCTTTGCGGTCCGGGCCGGGCGCCGCTCGAAAGTCGATCGCAAAGAAGAGCCGAGCGGCTCGCGAGGACGAAGCACCCGCCCTTGGACTTCTCGTGACCAAGGATACCGAGAGGTGGTGCCGCTCAAAGCATGGGTATCCTTGTCCCGCGGATGTCCCTCATCGCTTCTGTGGCCCGATCATCGAGCGGGTCCCGACCGCCGTGGTCGACCCATCCGAGGGCGGCGAGCCACCGCTTAGGCCGATCGCACACCGCAAGCATGGCCGCCCTTAGATTCTCCAAGGCCGTGTTGAGGTTCTCGTGCTCGAATAGCCTATTTCCTCACACAATCTCGCTTCTTCCAAGTGTAGCCGCCGACAGGAGTAGTGTAGAACAAGGCGTCAAGCCGAGGCCACCCCGAAAGCGTAGGATCATATGGAGCCTTGGCCGACTGGCTAGGACGAGCAAATCTCGAATGGTCGCAAGCTCGGGAATCTCGTTGAAGGATCTCACTGAGGCTCGAGATAAGATCATGAAGCTTCCATCCCGATCGATTCGCCTTCGATGCCGCCTCGCACTCCAAGTCTATGCGGTGAAGTCCGCTCTCGGCTGGAGGGACCGAGCCGAGTGGGAGGGACAGTAAAGGGGGCCGCCTCAGCGCCGAATATCCGCGCCCGAGCTTCGTAAGCATCCCTTGGTCCCTTTCAAGCCGGAAACGATCTTCTCCACCGATCGAGTCTTCTCGTAAGACTCTGACTCATCAACCACCGCACGGGCCGAGTAGTCTTCTCGAGAGCCCGACAAGAAGCACTTCCGGACCCTCTCGCAGGCCGGCACCTCAACGGCTTTCTTCGCTTTCTTTGCCGGCGCCTTAGGAGTTTTAGCGGGAGGGGTTCTTTTCTTTGTAGGCGTAGCCCGCCGAGACTTTGATTGCGGAGAGACCGCCGAGGGTCCCGACCCTATCCGCCGAAGCGCCGTCGTCTTGTTGTGAAATCTCGACCTTCTTCACATTGAAGTACTCCTGTCACCGTAGGTGATAGCTCGCATCCACATAAATCTTCGATCATGATGGACGCTGAGTCCATACAAAGCAATTTGCCCTTTGCGCCAAAGATGTTCGATGCCTTGTCGAACTTAGCAAACCGAGCCAAGAATTCCCTGAGAAAGAACTTCGTCCAATTTATCCGGGCTCTGGCCGTATACGGCCATCATCATCCGAATCCTAGGCTCGACACTCGGTCAAACGACCCTCGCTTGGCTTGTCGCAGAGCTCGCGTCACTATATAAGCAAGTGCCCCGAACCGAGGCAACATGTCGTTCTTCTAAAAGCAGCCTCAAAGTAGCGGGTTTTCCACGTAAGACGGTAAGATATTCATCAACCCCTGGCCGCCTCTGCACCCGATCGGACGGGTCCCTTCGGAGGGCGTATCAAAACTCCGCTTCAAAGCATCCTTGATGGACATCTCGCTCAGCCCTCCGTAGCGGCGTGCTGGATAGAACGGGCAACAAATTTCGCCACTATGCCTCCGCACACCGCGTCCGAATTCAAGTACAGCCCGCAACCCGTCCTCGGGAGGAAGAACGAAGGCCTCCTGAGACAGAATTTCTCCAGCCCCGACTCACGCAGAGCCGAGAATATATCGTCCATGTACCTGCATCGCATGAATAGAAATCCATGGGCGGGTTCAAACCACACGCGATCCTTCTCCGTAACGTTCTCGCATATCCGCCGGAGATATCATGGAGATATTGGTTTCCGCCATCGGACTGCTACAAGAAATGAATCGCACTGCTTTCTGATAGAACAATGCTGCATAATGCGATACCGAAACATATAACAAATACATTAACGCATATAAGCATACCAATAGATAAAATTCGAGATAAGATCGAGAGTGAAGTCGCAAGTAAGGATCGCGAATGCAGATCTCGGATTTTTCGTAATTTGCAAGTTATGAAGTATGCTAATGGCGGTTTCAAAGATATGATCGAATATATATATCAACTATGAAGGTGAACGGTTTTCGATCAAGGCTCGAATGTAAACTTGCTTTATGATATGGACGGTTAAGATTAGAAGTTAAAAATAGGCAATGATCACAAAAGGCGCCTAAGTCAAAGCCGCTTGTAAAATAGCCTAAGTAGTAATCGTGGAAAAGACATGCATTAAATGCGTGCGTAGTTCAAAGAAGCTTATGTATGGAATGTCGTACATTAAATGTGAGCCGTTAATAATAAAGACAAAGCAAAAGATATTAATGTCATGTCGAATCTTTGCCATAAATGCAAGGTATCGTTGTATTAAATTACTACCGAGTAGAGATACGCAAACCTCGTCACCGAACATAGTAGTCACCGATACCTCGTGTAGATGGTTTGCCTCTACGCATCGAATGTATCGCACCGAGAGTGAACATTCCCCTTACACGAAATGTCTCTCTCCCGAAACCTCTCACCGACCGGGGTCAAGTAGGTCCAAACGCACCCAGCTCTACCGAAAGTTCTCTCGAACCGGATTTAGCTAGAGGCTTGGTCAAGCATATCAGCCCGCCGCTTGTCGCATGGGATCTTCTCCATCCCGATATCCTTTTTCTCGACATGGTCACGAATGAAGTGATGTCTCGATGTCCACGTGCTTGCATCTTCGTGTGAAGTACATGTGGTTCTCGAGTGATCGCAATAGCACCGGCTCTGACCGCGTAAAAATCGGCACTTCATTCCGAATGACGCCATAGCCTCCCGCCGCCGCTCGCACCAAAGGATCTCGGGCGCAACAACTTCCCAAGAGCCTATGTATTCAGCCCGCAGTCGACGTGGCTACCGAAGTGCCGTTTCTTTGAAAACCATGAGATCGCCCTTGCCGCCAAGGAACCGACATGTTCCCCGAAGTTGATTTTCTGGCCTATTCTACATCCCGCATAGTCGCATCGAATAACCAGCTAGTTCAATATTATCATCAACCGGATACCACAAACCCACGTCGTGTTCCTCGTAGATAGCGGAGAATCTTCTTTGCCGAGTCCATACGACTCGCTTGGGATTCGCCCCGAAATCGAGCACGTACACCTACAACATAAGTTATGTCTGACGAGTAGCCGTTAGATATAATAAAGAACCAATTATAAAGCACGGTATTCGCCTTGGTCTACCGATACTCCCTCTTTATCAAGATCTATCTTCATATTCGTGTTCATCGGGATCTTGATTGATTTGGCCTGATGTGCAACCAATCTTTTGATGAGGTCTCGAGTGTATTTGCGCTTGGTTGATGAACGTTCCCTTTCGGGATCGCTTGACTTGAAAACCAAGGAAGTAGTTCATTTCACCCATCATCGACATCTCGAACTTATCCTTCATCATCTTTTCAAATTGCCGACACATGACGACATTCTTGATCCAAATATAATGTCATCCACGTAGATCCGCACAAGTAATAAGTCTTCTTCCGCCGAATGCCGAATAGAGTGCGGCTCATCGCGCTTCTTCAAAAACCTTCTCAAGAAGAAACTCGGACAGTGGTATCGTGCCAAGCCCCGGGTGCTTGTTTTAACCCGTATAGAGCCTTCCCCGAGTCTATATACTTGATGTCCCCGCCGAAAGCCGGCGCTTGTTCCACATAGACTTTTTCTTTCAAAGACGCCGCTCGGAGAACGCAGTACTTCACATCCATTTGATAAACTCGAATCGCTGATGTGTCATGCGTAGGCCAGAATAGTCTCGATCGCCTCCACCTCGCAACCGGAGCGAACGCCTCATCGAAATCTATCCCTTCGGCTTGACAAGTAGCCTTTAGCCACGAGTCTTGCTTTGTTCCTTACTATAACGTTGTTTTCATCTCGCTTGTTTTTGAAGACCCAATTGGTTCCAATGACATGTTGATGCCGGGTCTCGCCTACAAGCTCCCATACTTCGCTTCTCGTGAACCGATTCACAAGATAAGCCAAGATCTTTAAGCGCATCCTCAATATTCTCGGGGCTCTTCAAGCAGACAAGAAGCGTGAAAATAACGCGCTTTCTCCTCGACGTAACCGGATCTTGCCTCGACATGTGGCCGAAGGATCTCCAATTATAAGATCAAGCCAGCTGTGAGCATCTAGCCACGATCTACGATGTTTTAACTCTTCATCCGAAATTTGTTCAACACGTATAGTAAGGTGAGTTAGGCATTTCAGCTTGTACTATTCTCGAGATTGAAGAATTTCGTTGATAAGAGTATGATCTACCGAGTCACCAGAGTTCGTGGGCATTCACTCAGAACATTACTAGATGTTCCCCCCGAGTTGTTATTCTCGCAGTGGTCTCAGCCACCTCTACGGCTTCCTCATCGACCTGAGTTACCCGGGGATTGATTCTGACGGGAGAATCAATCTCGCTCGCCTACTTGCTCACCGGGTTGAGATTCGCAGATTTGTCTTCGCCTTCGTCCGAATCATCATCCCAACATAGCCGGATCTTTCGCATTTGTCTTTAAGCTTAGATCCCGTAGCCGCTACCGATGTCCTCGCATTCGTAATTTGAGTTATTGCTCCCGCCTTCGCAGCAAACTCGTTAAAAACAACATGAGGGCTTTCCTCTACGCAAAGAGTCCGATGGTTGAATACTCGAAAGCTTTGCCGACCCGAGAGTATCCTAAGAATACTCCCCGATCTCGACTTGCTATCAAAAGTCTTCACCGATCTTTCCCATTATTGTGGATAAAGCATGAACAACCAAAAATATGGAAATAAGATAGAGAGGGCTTCCCCGCCGTTCCATAGTTCATATGGTGTCCGCTTACGCCGCTTTGCCGCAGAGATCTATTCTCGAGTATAACATGCGCACGCAGCTTCCCCGCCCGCAATTTGGTCGGGAGTCCCGAGTCCGGCGAGTAGAGTCCTTGCCGCCTCTTTTGGGAGTTCTCGTTTCTTTCGCTCAAAGAACTCCATTCCCGCCGAGGTGTGCGTGTGCAACGAAGTCTCATGCTTCTATTCCTTCGCTTGCGTAACTCCTTTACCATGGAATTAAGGAACTCGGCCCTCCGTCTCGAACGTATTTTTCTCGATCTTGGTTTTCTTCTCGACACCGAGCTTTTTCGTAAGCGTTGGTAACTCGTTTTGACGTCGACTTGTCGGCAATGAATATGACCCATGTGTAGGCGAGTAGTCATCTATGACCACTAATGCATATTTTCTCGCCCCGATCGTCATCGGGGAGACGGACCGAACAAATCCATATGTAGTTACGAAGAATTCCATCCGTGGAAGGCGATGGAACCGGAGGATTTTGATTCCTTTGTTTGCTTTCCCTTCAAACATGCTTTACACCGAGTGTCTTTGCCGAATACTTCATTCGGCGCCCCCTTGCTGAGAGTGTTTCTCGCAAGCTTGTCGAGCGCCTTAAAGTCGAGATGGCCGAGTCTTCGTGCCATAGCCACCCCGTGCGGTTGTCATTCTTCGCCAATAAGCAAGCTTCGTGTTCACCGAGTTCCGGGCCACCACATATATGTTCTTCTCACGCGAACCTCGATAACACTATTTTCCCCGTGGATTTATCAATAACATCACGTAAAACCAGCCACAAATATCACTCTATTCGAAGTTATCACAAAATTGACTAACAGAGAGAAGATTATGTCAAGTCCTTCAACATATGATACTCTTGGAACGCTACGCGCTCCAATGCCGAGTGTTCCATATCCTCTCGGTATAGCCTTGCATTGTCTCCAAACTCACCTCGGGTCCTTCTTCAGCCGATATAATTCTTCGCAGACTTCTTTGGTATGTCATGTGTCTCGAGCATCCGCCGTCCACATACCACGGGTCTTTACGCACCCGCAAGACAAAATTATATTCAGTAACCCTTTTTTTTTATTTTGGGGTCCTTAGATGTTAGTTTTAGTAACCCAAATCTGCCTAACAACCCCGGTGGTTTCACACATTTTCTTTCCACCGGAGTCAACATATCTCGACCACCGGATCGGTCACACCGACTTCGAGGCTTCGAGGTTCGGGAGTCCCGATCTTCTCGAGTTGGGCGGACCGCCGACCTTAGCCTTCGTGCGGCTTTCTTTTCTTCTCGACCTTTGGAGCCTCTTCTCGACTATAGGTTCATAATAGTATGACCCATACTAAGTCGGGACGTGCCGCCTTTGAGGTCCATACCGATCCGCCAATTTTGATTCGCCGGTTCCCCCTCGACCGAACCGGGGTTTCGGGCACCGATCTTCTTGTCGAATGCCGATGTGTGGGATGAGGTGCTTTCATCTTCTCGTTTGTTCTTTGCTAAGGGGTTCATTATATTTGCGTTCATAGTCTCCCTTGAACAAACCTATCGCCAAGCCGTACTTCGAGTGTATCGGGCGTATGAGGAAGCTCCCCGGCCGAATCCAAGTCCTTCCTTACAGCTTGCTTGCTTATTGTTTGCTAGCATAGCTTCTAATTTCTTCTCAAAGACCCATGTACCTCTCGCCATCGGCCCTCCGCACATCATCACTCTTCTTCAAAGGCCGTCGCCCCTGGCCTCGAAGTCCCGACATGCCTTGCTTCAACAGACTCGGCCAAGATCTTTCTCGAGTCAAGTCATTGGTCAAAACCGAAATCCGATCTTCTTGATGCCGAGACTTGGCCATCGTGAGAGTTTATCTCCTCCCCGAGTCTCAACACAAGTCCTTCGGCCTCGCAGAATAACCCCGACTCTCCCGAGAAAGTCTCTCGATTCTCTACTTTTTGTGGTATCCAACTCCCCGAAGAGTCTTGGCCGAGCCGCTGCACTCATCCGAATTTGTTCGCCGAGCGCTTCTTCGTATGCGGTCGCGACGTCCAAATTCTCATCCGCACCCGAAATAGTGTCGTGTGTGCAAAGGTGAAGAGGAGTTAAGTGGTTCATGAGAATTTACCTCATCCTCTTCACCCGCCATCACGCACTTTTCACCGATTCTTCGCCTTCAAGCTCTAAGGCTATGAAAGCCGCATCATCATCCGATGAATCCATAAAGGAGTCGACCTCTTCTTCGAGTCGCCCGAGATTTCGCCAGCCTATGTAGGATTATCTTTTCTCGGGCGAATTTCTCTCTCTCGCTTGCCTTACGTGCCGCGCTGCTCAAAGACTATCGAGCTCGGGACAATCATACCGATAATGTCCCCGCTCTTGCAGCCTGTAACAAGCAATGACTCTTTCTTCTTTGCTTTCGCTATTCTTTGATGGTTCTCGAGTCATCTTTCTTTCGCATTCGTAAGATCGTGAGTCGAGTGTGTTTCGACATATAATTTGACTTACCTTTGTTTCCCGACAGCTTTAGTCACTTTTCTCGCGCCGCTCCTTCTCCTTCTCGATACTTTACAACGAGCAACAGCATACTTCCGAGCGAGACTTCCTTCTTGTAGATCATCGAGTGAAGGTTCGCCTTACTCGCCGCTTTGCTCGTTGCCGGAGATGTCCGTGGCCGACCGATGCTTTGAAAGCATGGTCGATTTTTGTGTCAACTTCAGCCTCTCCGCTTTCTTTGAGGTCCGTCGAACTCAAACTCCTCTCGCCCGTAATTCTCGAAAAGATATGGTCGAGAGACACAAAGATCTAAGTCGAATGTCGCAATAGAGTGGCAAAAGGTGTCCAATGGTCCATCCGCAAGTAGCGCCTCGTAATCTTCGGCATTCATCTCTGGTTGCCGAACGTCTTTCCCAACCCATTGATAGAGTTCATCGATTGGTAACCGACGCTCGGATCTTCGATTTTGTCACCGGCACGAGAGACAAGCTTTCCAGCCTTTTGGAGTTCCAGCCGCTAATTTGTTGGCTTTAATCTTCCGAGTCCCTTAACTCGCAGCGCAAGAGTGTCCTGCAGTTCTTTGCAGCCTTGCATTCCCGAACCCCGCCAAGATAAGAATCACTAAGGGTGGTCAAGATAGCATTCCCGGCGACTCGATCTAGATTGTGAAGCTTCTTCTTCGTGGAGTGAAGAGACTTTCGTCTTGGGGGGATCTTCTTCCCGGGCCACCATTCCTCCTCCTCGAGCTTGGTCCCGAGTTACGACACTATCGCTCATGGGAACGATAGGTCCATCTTCAAGCACTTCTACCATACTGCCATGGAGGGATGTCGATGTGCTTCCATTCTCGACTCGCCATACTCCGTAGTTCTCCACCGAGAACATAGGTACCATCCTTATACCCGACATATCGGCCATGAAGAATAATGATATTGAATGTAGAGTGATATGCAAAGGAAAACATTTTCCCTGGGATCCGCCTCGAATAGACCGGCCTCAAAGATAACAAGAGTCAAAAAACTCCCGCTCCGATACCAATTGTTGGTCCCGAGTGTAAGGTCGTGTGTAGAGGGGGGGTGAATACACCCGATTCGATTTCTCAACTTCGAACTCGAATGAGCCCTATTCGTGATGGTGTCCCGATCGAGATAGCTCAAAGCAGCACTGCATAAACCGTTTCGAATCGAGTTAAAGGCTAAGAGTACCGACTCACCCGAGATCTCGCTAACCGACTAGGTCATAATTCCGCATCTGCAGCAAGAGTTCGCCAAGCGCGGAATAGTGTAGGTCCAAATCGGGCTTTTGTGAGAAAACGTTTTAAGTCTCGGGCCAAGAGATTTAAAAGTTCAAGATGCCGAGATAGTTGATTGATTTTAAATATGATGTTCAAGATGAATAGTAAAATCAATGCAATGCTTAAGAAAGCAAGAAGAGACACAAGATTTTTAAAGTGGTTCTGGATATCGCTCAAATCCTACGCCCACCGTCCCGAATGATCGAGGCTATTTATTATCCCGAAGTTAGTCTCGGCCACCTTGCACACCGGCAAAGCCGCGTCTTGGTTTTTATATCGATCCAAGTCTCGCTTACAACACTATCAAACTTAAAGTGTTTGACAAACTTCTCCAACAAAGGAAGGAGTCCTTATACACAAGGATCGGGTTCAAATGTGAACTCCTTCGCCTAAGCTATGGATATAGCAAGTGAGCTAGTGGTTGAGAGGGATAAGGAAGGAGAATGCAGCTATCTAGAGCGACGAACACCGAGGGTTTAGCTATAGGTTCGTGTCGGGCCGCTTGGATACTAGAAGCTTATGTCGGTTGCTCAGCCTTGGTTCCTTTGAGCCGGATGTAGTCTTTCACGGAGATAAATCGGCTGATTCTGCGAAGACTTAGTCGTTAATTTCGCTCGTTTGAATGCTCTCTCATGTTCTAGGTGCGCGCATTCTCTTCAAATCTTAAATGATCCCTCTATTTATAGAGCAGTAGATTGAAAATAGATCCGTTGGAGACGATCTTCTCTCTCTCTCTCTCTTTTGGTAGCAAACGGCTCTTTTCGGGTGTAGGTAATAAAGGTACTTTCCCCACCTTTTTAGGTAAAAGGTCGATCGCAGCCTTTAGCAGTGAGAAGATACGTGTATGCTTGTCATTCGTCGAGGCGGATGGAGTGGTCGAGACAAAGACAGACTTTGAGACATGCACCGAAGCCGACTTCTCTCTTCCTCGCATACGACAATGCCGATTGTCTTTCAAAAGATTCTAACAAACCCCGAAGACTATCCGCCGTTGCCGAGTCCGACCTTGTATTCGGAGATAGACTACCGAGATAAGTCTACATCGATGATCAACTCGAGTCCAAGAGAACTACCCCGCCGAGTCCAAGCCCAACCGACTCTCTCGCATATCGCTTCCCGCCGAGTCCAAAGATTCACCGAGTCTTCTACACCGGTGCCGAGGCCGATGAGCTACCGAGCGCCTTGACCAGTGAGCAGAGTGTCTACCGAGTCCGAAACCTCGAGAAATACGAATACAAAGGAATGGTTCACCAATCGGATAGGTTTTGGGATCTTCAAATCTTCTCAACAGCTTCGTAGCACGAGGCTACCGAGCGTGATTCAAGATAGAAGATAGTCATTTCCCACAAGTATGATCATGCCGAGGATTCAATCATCACCCAACAAATGACCGATTTGTCATTCGACGACTCTTTATTTGATTCGACGCACAACATGACCAGCTTTATCGCTTTGAAGAAAAATAATAATCAATTTTGATGCTTGCGTGAGGATGACCATCTAAAAATAGTCAACCTCACGGCTCGATGTTGTTCTTCTACGCACTCGCCGATTTGAAGAAGATTGTCACGCTGGATGCGGGTTTTGGTAGATGATCTAAATGCGCTGGAACACTTTTCCATCGGGTGCCTACACATACAATGCCTTGTTGTACTACCTCACCTTCTTTCTAATACCGTATCCGAGTGCAATCGTAGTACAATTTGTATGGGCCAATTTGGGCATTTCTGTATTTTTAGTAATATTTTTTAATAATACTTTTAAAAATATTTTTGTAATAATACATGATCTACTCATATTATAGATTTCGACATATGAGGCCATATCTCGATTTACCATGGCATCGGGTGAAGCTCATCAATGCGGACGGGCGCGCCTCGTTGAATGAAGTGGTCCTTTATGATGGAAAAATAGGAGAGGAAGAGATTGTACCTTCCTCCGCATATGTTGTAGTCGCTTTGATTGTTGCTCCTGTCCAGATCTTCTGATTTGTGTTCTGACCTTTTTTCTTCCTCCGTGTGGTCAGAGAACTGAAGAAAATAATTTTGTCTCTTTCTCTTAAACTCGCGTGTTGAAAACGTGTGAGTAAGAATGTGTGTTCATAATTATGAACGGAATACTAATATATATAGACTTATAAAGTTAATATTATATTAATATTTGTAGCCTATTACTTTAATTATATTTCTAAAGGACTTTCACATAATAAACTCATAATATAATTAATTAATCTATTGGGGTATTAATATTTATCAATTAATTGGTCCAGCCAATTAATTCTAGATAAATAATATTATTAAATAATGCAAAATGTATTAATCTATTAATAATAATTTTTGAGAGACAATAAATAACTAGGCAACTAATTGGGCCAGATCAGAGATCTAATACAAGAAATAAACTTGGGTTTCAAATTAATTAATCATCTATACTCAACCAAGAGCAAAAATAATCAATAACACATATTCATTCAATTAGAGAATCTGTGCTGACTTACTCCTTTATCCCAAATTGAGCAAGGGCTTGTATTTAGACTTAATCAATCTCCGTATTTAAGATAGAAATATCCATTAATTAATTAAGTTCACTGACAACTTAAATTAATCAACATCTAATTATATTTATGAGTAGTACCATTCGACCTTATTAACACACCTGAACTTAATCAACCGACCGAGTTTAGTGTGCTAATCCTTACGAGTTCCTCAGGGGATATTATCAACCTATTTTACTAGGATACAGTTGCAAGATACAGACAACCAACCTGAGCCACAAATGACTATTAACACCCAAGATACGTAGATCCGGTCGCAATGACAATCACCATAGTAGGTCAAAGTCATAGACAACCAAATACACTCAGCTGAAGTCTTACCAAGCTTAAGACCAGCTAAGTCACTGAGATCTTGGTTCTCCACTAAGGTCAGCCAGAAGAGCACATCTCACTGTGATCCATCATTACACCACCTTAAGTGTACCAAGAAAGGCAAAACAAACCAAGACAAGCCACTTCTTATCTAAATCGGCAGTCCTTAAACCGACAACTTATCCTTAAGTTGTCTCTGGGCCAGGATAACCGTTTATATCTTGTCTGCTCAACTAAATTGTGTAGTCTTCTGTGATACCCGACACACTACACAAATTTAACTTTTATACAAGATAAATGATTATTTGTGCATATATATATATTTATCGATAGGAGAATAAAATAGTGGCAAGGACAAAAACATATTGTATACAAGCTTAAAAACCGCCTCCAAAGATACAAAATCCCAACACTTTATGGCTTTGTTGTCCACCGAGCGGATTAGTTTTTTTTGTCCAAATGGGTATAATTTTTTTAAATATTAGTTTTTGGCAACGTTGATTTTTTTTTCAAATATTAACTTAATTATATAACATAACGTTCAATTTTATGTTTGATATAAATGCGCACGCCCCCGGTGCCACGCTTACTCCGACTCCAAACAGAGGCCGAGACACCATACTAGAAAAGTGTCACGTGCGGTTATTCGTCGGTCGCCGCATTCCATACACCGTCCCCGTAGTGTCGATCCAACCGAATGAAGACGGACACGGACATCAGATCGGGCGTGAATCACGACCATGAGCAAGAAAAAGAAAAAAAATAATAAATAAAAAAGCGAGGAATAGAAAAGGGGAAATGACAAAGAACCCTCCAACGGATCTATTCACAAATAGAAGACTATAAATAGAGAAGAGTCTTTATGCAGTAAAGACATCTGGGAACCAAAGCGATCAAAGCTCAAACACTCTAGCGAACTTACAAGCAAACATTCAAGCGATAACTTGCTCTTAGACTTAGAATCTTTTTAGTTCTTCTCTCTAGAGAATTATTGTTCCCTTTCTCTATCTAAGCTTGCTTATTGTAAAATCGATAGCTTAGAACTTCGAATGAGTTCATATCTTTTGAATCGTTCTTATTTGTAAGAACTCCTTCCTAATTGGAGAAAATCTAACCTTAAACTATTAAGAATCGTATAGTCACTACGACTATAAGTAGATATCTCGCCCCGCGTAGAGATTGGCCGAGGCTTGCTCAATATAAACAAACAAGTTAGAATATGTCCCGTGAACATATCAATTGAAGCTTGCTCAGCATAATTAATACAAGAACTCCCCGCTCGCTCGAGACAATGGGACGTAGGACCCAAGCAGTGTCCGAACCACTTTAAAAAATTGTTGTGTTGATTTTAACTATCGCATTGATTTACCGTTCATCTCGCATCCAACCGAAGTTTTAATCAAACTAGCATAAAATAGATTTTAACTCATATTTTAAGGGCCTACACTTTCGCACACAACTCTTGTACTGAACTACTATTCACTGACATAAGTCAGTAGGACTGTACTCAGTAGGAGAATATTCTGCCCACGCTATCGAGAAAGCATATTTGGCTGACTTCAGTAGCAACCTTCAGCTAAAGCTGACTTTCGCGTTCTAAGTTTGAATTTGTATTCAGGTGTATTCAACCCTCCTCCCCCCCCCCACCACCTGAAGCATGTCTCTGGACCAACAATTGGTATCAGAGCGGTGTTCTTCTAGATCATCGTTATCTGTTAACTGGTCTTAACTCGAACAGATCCTTGAAAACCGTTTTCTCTGCACTTGCATCTCTTCATAGCAGCATCCTATACCATATTCTTCAACATATCTGATTTTTTAGGTATTAGGACAGTACCCATATATTCAGCAGAAAACTATGCGGTATGGTGGGTGATGACGGAGGGTTATCTTACATCGCTGCATGACAGCATGGCCGACGTTCTAGAGAAAGGCCCTATTGTTCCCATGATCGACAATGTCAAAATCATAGTGGAAGGAGCAGCAAGTGCCAGAACTGGCCCGAAAATCCCCAAAGATAAGAGTCTCTTCACACCTGAAGAGAGGAAGTTACACAACCTCGACCGAGTCGCACAAAATGCGATACTAACAACTCTTAGTGACTTTTATCTTGGCAGGGTGCATGAATGCAAGACAACTAAGGAGCTATGGGATGCCCTAGCTGTACTGAGCCAAGGAACTCCACAAATAAAAGAAAACAAACTGGAGTTAGAGCTGTAGAAACTTGAAGCATTTGCTATGCTTCTAGGAGAGTTTATTGATGATTTTAGGCCGATTCACGAATCAAATCAATATCATCAACAGACTGGGGAGAACATTTAGCAATAAGGAGACCAATACCAAGATCTTAAGGGCTCTTAGCAGGCCTAAGTGGTACTCTTTTGCTATATGTTTAAGGATAACTAACCAGAAATCTGTTACTCTTGGTTATATATTTTCGTAATTAAAGGCGCAGGAGGTGGAGTTCAATCTTCACACACCCCTGGGCCGAGACCGAAGTACCAATAGATCACGCTTATAAGGCATCAGTTAGCACACCCGGAGCAAGTTCCTCAAGCGCAAGTCAGTCAGCTGGAAGCTTAGTGACAATACCATCTACTGACAACTTGACTAAGAAGTACGCTCTCCTCGTTATGAAACATCAGAAGGAGAAGGACAAATTCTGGAGAATGAAGATGAAGAAATCTTCTAGCTATCAAGGTAAGGAGATAATAATCACTCGAAAAGTGAATCTAATTCTCTACCTGATTGCAGGAATATTAAAGCCACTCCCACTAAATATACCGATACACCTAAAAGGGAAGTCCGGAGCTCAGTATGCTATAACTGCAAGAAGCCAGAATATTACCAAGCACGTAATGTCCGTAACTCTCAAGCCCGAACGAGCTGAACGACAAGCCCGACGTGACAAATTTGTCAGAAAGAGGCAATCCTATATAGCTGGAGAGTTATCTGACTGCTCAAGCGACGCAAAACTTTTGTGGAATCATCAGATGATGATGCTGCATTCGTCGCAATTAAAGCAGAAGATACTGAACTGTGTCTCGTGACCGGAAAAGAGGCTGAGGTAAATTCTGAATCTAATAAGTGCCCCTCTTCACCATGCACATACAACACGAGCTCAACTGCAGTGAACCGCTAGATGTGGTTCATGCATATGAAGATCTCGCTCAAGAATGCATCCGCATGAGCCAACAATTCCGCAAGACTATTCACGAGATGGAACTTCTGAAAGCTAAAAATCAGAGACTTTTGATGAGAAGTCAGGACTCTACTGAGTCTGAAGAACTTGTGCTGAGACAGAAGGATGAGATTAATTCTCTGATGACTAAGTCTCAACATCAAGAAGTACAGATCTCAGTCTTGACCAAAGACATCTTTAAAAAAGATACGAAGATAGCTAACTCGCAGTAAGTACAAAAGGATTATGTATTACTCAGAGGAGTGATGAAGTTTGGTGAGGATGTATTGACAAAACAATATCTTGGAGCCAAGGAGAAGTTGGAAAGTATGCCGTGAGCTCGAGGACAAGCTTCCGTAAAGGAAGGACTTGGCTATACATACGAGGCATCCACTTTTACCTCCAAAGACTCGTAAAAGCCGGTTGATCGCCTTGTCGAGGGAAGACTCAAACCGCCGAACCTACAACCCGTCAAGCAAAGAACAAGTGCACTTCTCACCCAAAGAATAAGAAAGTGACCCACGGTTCAAGCCCCAAGACACCCATGTCCAACTCTGGGGGAACCAAGAAGGTCAGGTGGGCCGAACAATATGTTCAAGTAAGATGGACTCACCTAGCTCAACATGGATCGTATTATTATGAGCCGAGAGTCCAAAGCCCAAATGTTCAGAAGAAGAAGAAGGCCGAACCTCGAAGAAGAAAAAGTCAAGCATCTCCAAGTTCAGTGGAGAAGTCACAGAAAGGGCAAGATGACCATCAGGGTTGTCAGACAAGTTTGGATTCAAAAGTTTACTAACATCTAGGACCCAAAGCTGAACCCAAAGGGTACCTGAATCTTTTTTCTGCTTTGCGTGCAAAAGAAAGGACCCTCGATCGTGGACAATGGATGCTCAAGATACATGACACATCGAAGAATTCGTAGATCGACTATGTTCAGGAAGAAGGAGCCAGAATTGAGTTTGGTGACAACTCCAAAGGCTACACAAGGGGATACAAAACGCTGAAAATAGGGACTCGCAATAGTTCCTGGGAGTATCATATGTTGAAGGACTTCAACATAATCTCTTCTTCGCCACCAATTCATGATAACTCCAATAAATTGACTTTTGACGTTGTGTTTTTGTGATGTTCTTGATAAATCTACAGGAAAAACTATGTTATCAGGGTCACGGGATTCAGAGGATACGCTCAGACCGTGGAACAGAGTTTCTGAACTCAATAGTGAAGGACTACTGCGAAGCTGAAGGAATTCAACACGAGACCTCTCGCGGCACGTACGCCTCAAGCACAGTAATGGCTTGCCGAAAGGAAAAAAGTAACATTGAAAGAAGCAAAGAAGAACATTATTCACGTACTCAGTCTACCATTGAAGTTCTCGGGCACAAGCTATCGACACCGCCTGTTACACTCGTAACTCGATCTCTACCGACTCGTATGCACATGAAGACACCATATGAATTATGGAAAGGGAGAACTCCTTCTATTTCTCATTTTCATGTTTTTGGTTGTTCGCGCTTTATCTACAATAACGGGAAAGGACCAAGCTTAAAGGTTTTTGATAAAGCAAGTCAGTACCAAGGAGTTTTCTTAGGATACTCAAGGGTTAGGAAAGCTTTGTGGTCTTTAGCTACCGAACCCTTTGCGGGAAGAAAACCTCATGTCTGTATTTGATAAATTTACTCGAGGACAGAAGTCAAACTCTCAAAGAAGAAGTCGAAGAGGTCAGAGCAAGCTACAAGATCTAAGCTTAAAAGATAACATCGAAAAGATCCAAAGATTGTTGGGATGATGATTCGACGATGAAATTCGAATCAACCAACAAGCAATGTAGCCGAGGAGATCGATTCTACCGAACAAAATCAATCTCGTGTAATTCAGTCGATGAAGAAACCCTAAGTGGTAATCGAGACCTCTACTAAGAATAACAACTCGTGGGGAACTATTAATGTTCTTAATCCGAATACCCCGAACCCGGTGACTCAAGAGAACCCGATCTTGTTACCGAATCGCTTCAATTACGTAATAGTACAACCGAAATTCCTAACACTCCTACTATCTCGTGTAGAATCAATTTCGATGAAGTAATAAGACGTCATCGCTCACGGTTTGATGCTCATAGCTCGATCTAATAATCGGAGATCCTTCACTAGTATCAAGATAAGATCCGCATTCTATCGTGGAGAAAGTGTCTTATACTCCTCCTTGTCTATCGAAGAACCCTGACGATCGAGGATGCGCCGAATGATGCCGACAGGATCACCGCTATGCAAGAAGAGCTCAACCAGCTTTACCAAAAACGACGTATGGACGCTTTGTAGACGCACCTGAGACATCAAGCACATGATAGGAACGAAGCTGGGTCTTCAAAAAACAAGCGAGATGAAAACAACGTCATTGTCGTGAATAAAGCTGGGACTTATCGCCAAAGGATATTGTCAAGCGTAAGAGATAGACTTCGACGAAACGCTTGCTCCAAGCTTGCAAGATTGGAAGTCATTCTTCTATCCCTAGCATACGCAACACATCAACAGCTCACGCCTTCGATGGATGTGAACTCAGCCTTTCCCGAATGACGCATCAAGGAAGAAGTCTATGTTAAGCAACCGCCCGACTTTCAATAGGGGACATCAAGTTTACAAACTTAAGAAAGCGTCGGACTGGGTTAAAACAAGCACCCAAAGCGCTTGGTACGATACCCTATCAAACTTTCTAGTTCAAAAAGGTTTTCGGAAATGAACAGTAGATTGCACCCTATTCAGTATCAAGTCAGAAGCTGACATCCTACTGGTGCAGATCTATGTGGACGACATCATATTTGGATCTAGGAACCCGACTATGTGTCGAAATTTGGAACAGATGAAGAAAGAGAAATTCGAAATGTCGATGATGGGAGAGATGACTTGTTTCTGGACTTCAAGTTAAACAATCCAAGAAGGGAATATTCATCAATCAAGCTAAGTATACAAGAGATATCATCACGAAATTCAACTGCGAATCCAACAAATCAGTGAAGATACCCATGAATACCAATCAAGATTGATCTTAATAAAGAGGGAGTATCTGTAAACTCAACTGATTATCGTGCTATTAATGGTACATTATTATACCTAATGTACCACAGACTCGACATAACTTATGATGTAGGTGTATGCGCGAGATTTCGTGCGAATCCCAAATAGAGCCATCTAGATTCAAAGTGAAGAAAATTCTTCGTTATCTAAAGGGAACACCCGATGTCGGATTATCAGATCCCGCCGATGATAATCTTGAACCGATGCATTATTCTAATGTTGATTATGCAGATGTTGAACCGACATAAAGTCTACCTCGAGAACTTGCCGCCTCCTCGACAATAAGCTCATATCTTGGTTCTCCAAGAAACAACATTCAAGCAGCTACGTCCACTATTGAAGCCGAATACATGGCTACCGTAAGCCGTTGCACACAAATATTTCGGCTTCGACAAAGTGTGAGAGACAAAAAAATACATCATGTTGGGATAAGGATCGAGTAGATGAATTGAAAGATTTGATAGACCCCAAAACCCTAGCCGAATATCAGACCTTCGTATCCCGTTATAGCTTAGTCGAGTCCGGCCTGTTAGAACTCGCAGCTGGAGTTCAAGCAGCCCGCAGTTCCGCAGAAGATCTCGCACTCAACCGTTGGACTCAAGGTCGAAGAAGTTAGTTGGTCAGCCAACCACCAACTGGATTTGCTTAGGAATTTGTGCCCATGCACTGAATGCTCAGAAGAACGTCAATAGGAAGTCACTTCAGTTGAAGGTCCGAGGATTCAGAGGAAGTCAACCTTGATGTTTCGACAAGCCTCACCTACTAATCTACCTCGACCAATCGAGAGCCGACAACGACCTATCTTTTCCGACAAAAGCCGCTCTCGACCGAAAAAGAGGAGAATCTCTACAGCCGCACCTACTCACCAACGTTCAAAATAAAGGAGCCAATTTTCCTTCTCGTTTCGACACGTGGCTAGACCTCCCTCCAACGGATCTATTCACCATCGACAACTATATAAGAGAAGTCTTCATGCAAAGACATCACCGGGAACCTAAGCTATCTACGCAAAAACTCTTAACACTTTCAACGAAGAATCCAGTGAAGAACAAGCATTCATAGAAGAACCCCTTAGTTCATCACTTAGAGTTATATTTGTTCCCCTTCTCTTATCTAAGCAAGCTTTATTGTAATATCTTTAGCTTAGAAACCTCGAGGAAGTTCACATCCTTGTGAAACAGTTCTTATTTGTAAGAACTTCCTCTTTGTTGGAGAAGACTCAAACTCTTAAAACATTCAGGTGTAGAGGGGGGGGGGTGAATACACCTGAAAACCGATTACTCAACTTTAAACGCGAATGGCCCTTTTCGTGAGAGTGTCGGATCGAACGAAGCTTAGCGCACTGTATAAGCCGTTCTCGAATCGCGTGGGCAAAGCGACCGACTTTACCGAGGCCTCGCTAGCTTACTAGAGTCGAATTCAAGCATCATTCGATAAAGTTCAAGCAGTGCGGATATGTGTAGGCCCAAATTCGCTAAGTTAAGAAAACGTTTTTAATAAAACTATTTCAAGATATTAGTGCAACTAATTAAGCTTGCCGAAACTCGCTTGAATGATTTTAAATATATTTTCGCATGCACAAGTAATCAATGCAATAGTAAATAACGAACACGTAACACGTACGATTTTTAAAGTGGTTCGGATCCAACAATCCTACGCCCACTTTCCCGAAAGATCGAGAGGCTATGTATTATACCGAGATAGTCTCGCCCGGCTTGTACACCGGACAAACACCGGTTTTGAGATTTATACCGAGCAAGTCTCGCTTATAAGGGTATCAAACTAAGTGTTTGAAAAAACTCTCCAACAAGATGAAGGAGTCATTTACAATAAGGATCGGCCCGACTATGAACTCCTTCGTCTAAGCTATAGATATGGTCACCGAGCTTAGGTTAGAGGGATAGGGAACAAGAAGATGGCTTCGTGAGCGACGAACGGCTAAGTATATGACTGGGGTTCGTGTTCGGCCGCTGGATACTGAGGCGCTTTAATTCTCGGGTTCAGCCTTGGTTCCCTATGAGAGCATATGTCGTCTTTCACGGAGATTACTTCTTTGAACTATATGCGGAAGACTTAAGACATTTTGAGTTGCTCTTTTGAATGCTCGTGTGTTCTTCGACTTCTAGGTTTCGCTCGTGAGCTTCAATTTGATTTTATCCCTCTATTTATGGAGTAGAGATAAGGATAGATCCGCTGGAGACGACGATCCTTTGTCTCTCTCTTTTGGTAGCTAACGGCTCTTTCAAATAATTTGCGTGAGTCTTTCCCTCCTTTTTCTCGGAAAAATATCGACTTGCAACTTTAATCAAAATGTTGACATACCTGGGCCGCTCATCGTTGGTCGAGGCCGCAGTAAAGTGGTCGAGACATGCAACGTACTTCAATGCGGATCTCGAAGCCGACTTCTCTCGCACTGCATTTGACTATGCCGATTTGACTTTTAGAGAATCTAACAGAGCCACGATCGTTTAGCCATTGACGAGTCTCGATCTCTTATTCGCAAGCATGCCCCCGCCGAGTCGGCTCTACCGAAGATCGCCTTAGAGTTCACGAACTACTCCCGCCGAGTTCGGGCCCACCGACTCCTTTCGCATACCGCTCCTACCGAGTCCAAAAGATATCGAGTCTTCTACTCGGTACTCAAGGTGTAATCTATTGGGCGCCTGAACCACATGCAGAGTGTCTACTGAGTCTGAAACCTCAGAGACAAAATGTCACGCTTTACAACTGAATGGTTCATCAGTCAAGATAGGGTTTTGGGATCTTCAAATCGTCAATAAATATTCAGAGCATGAGGCTACTGAGTTATGTCTTAACTGATTGTGAGAAGACTGAATCATCTCCCAACATTTTCCCCCTATCTTATGATGCCAAAACCTAACACTATGACTTATCAGAAATAGAGCTCCTTACAAATATTACAAGTAGGATCAGTGGAGTTGTTCTTCAAGTCTTAGACTACTGAGGGAATCAAGGAAGAAACATACTGAGGGAATCAGGGAAGAAACATCAGAACCTATACATAAACTAATCAGCAATTTCCCCCTTACTAACAATATTTTCCCCCAACTATGCAATCTATCAGAATCTTACTAAGCTAAAACTGACCGAATATATAAGAACAAATGAGTATGTGAGCCAAGAATCACTGAGTGATTCTGTGTGTTAAGCATAAAAACGAACAAGGCCATATAGACAATAAGGAATTGTCAGGGCCAATAACAGAGATGTTTTATAGATGTGAAAAGTTCAGTACATGTACATTATCTGCTATACTAAGAAGAACAGAAAAGAAGTTATAAAAGAAACAAGCTAATAATCATCTCGAACCGCTTAATCCTCGTCTTTGAAGTCCTTTGATTTGGATTCAAGAAGAGGGCCCATACATCCCGTAGGTGATCTTCCTCGCCCCGCATCTCTACAAAGTCACCGGATCATCTTCCTCTAAACACTGGCTTCAGCAAAGATCCTTGATCTCCTTCTCAATAACTCCATAGTGAACGGAGCCATCTTGTTTCAGCTGGGGCGGCATGATTCTTGGAGTTGGGACTCGACATCTATCTTGTCTCGGCGACGGCCTTCCGAACTCGGCAAATATTTCTATGTCGGCCCTCGTAAGCCATTCAAAGAAAGGCGACATACTTGTGTTTTTCGTGCAAGTACCTCTGGAAATAATTTCTCTTTATGAAATCACCTTCAGACGACTCCCACTTTGAAGTTCTTTCCCAAGGCATCCATTCATCAACTCTTGGCCATCTATGGATTTTGAGATCGCAGGTTTCCCGAACCTTCTATATCTCGTAGGGAATGTCCGCTTTCTCGAGAATCCTCCGACTCGCTTCTTTTCGCCTTTTCACCCTTAGAGCTTCCAAGTCTCGCTAGTCCGAGCCTTTCTCGAGCTACTTCTATCCGTCTAGCCTTCTTCTCCTCTATACAAATACCTCTCCATCCGAGACCGCATCTCTCGTATCTCTAGATCTTGTTCCTTAGATGGGACATATGAGGGTATGTGAGGCTCTTCTTCCGAATCGCCAGGTGTTGTGGATTTTTCTTTCAAGTACCCCGCCGACCCGCCGACCGCCGTTGTTGCCGTTCCTTTCTTTTTCTTTATCTCGCTCTTATCCCTTAAGCACGCGCGTTCGGGGAGGCGCTTTAGGTCCAGCTTTCTTTCCACCCTGGAGCCTTTGTCTCGCTTCTTTGGTCGGCTTCTTCTAAAGCTTATTAGCAGTCCTCGCCTTCAATAATTTCTCTAGCCAATTTCTCATCGCAGCCTATTCGGGGCTTCCTCCTCCCGGAGTAACATACCTTGGGGTCCTTTCTTCTTAGAGGGAGGGGTAGGAAGCGCCGAATTTTCTTGCCTTTTCCTAAGAATCGGAGGAGGCAGAGGAATCTCTTCCTCTTCGACTCCTCTTCAAAGATACCGAGCAACCTCCTTGATTATATCTTCCGGAGCTCGGGGCCGCCTCGAGTAGCCACGCCCCCGGGGTCCCGAGCCGCCGGGGTCCCGGGCCGCCCCTCGCAGACACTACATCGCCCGTCGCCGAGATACCCCGGGCCTCGCGCCCGAGCGGAGGTACCAAAGCGGAGCCGAGAGCCGACTTTGAGATGCCCCCCGCCACCGCCTCACTCTTTTCGGTACCTTCAGCACTGTCCTTTTCCTTCCCGTATCTTCTCTTTCCTTCCCCCTTTTGGCATCAACAAATCGGCTCTGGGGCGGAACCGATACCTTCTGTCCGCACTTTTGTAAGCCGTCGCCAAATCGTCCAAGGCATGTCGCAGCCTTAGTCGCTGCTCGTGCAGCCTTCCTCTCCTCGCAAGTTGTTCACCGTATTTCTTGTGGGAGGCGTCTCGCCGTTGTCCGGAACTCCTTCAACCGCTTGTCCACGCCTCTTGTATAGCTTCTCGAACGGCTTGGAGCCCGAGGTCCGAAGCTTGAGAGACGGAGGAGACAGATTCAGCATATGCTTTTGAACGACCTTATAATCTTCAAGAAGTTGAGCTTGGCCGCCCCGAATCGCCTTCGCCTGTTCATCGAAGTCGGCTCTCCGCGTGGTGAGCGTGTTGTTCGTAATGGTGGAGAAGTCGTGGGCATGCGTGTTCTGGACGGATGCCTGAGCCCCTTTATCTCTCGCGCCGCGAGCCTCAGCTGGCCGCTCCACATCTTGTGGACGGTGTGGGCGAGGAGTCGATTCTCGAGTCCCTTGATTCCTCAGTGGCCCCGGCCACCGACTTCGAACGCCGGCTCCTGGGCCGGGCGCTACTCAAGGCGCATCTGGGCAATGCACCGAGATGGTTCTCGCTATCTTTCAAGTACCACCGCCGACCGTCCCGGGGCCAAGGATGCCGAGCGGCGGTTCAAGAAACGGATGTGGGAGCATCCTTGTCCGGGCTGAAGTTCCCTCATCAGCTTCTCGTGGCTCGAATCACGGGGCGGGTCCCGACCATCTGGGGTCGACCCATCTCGAGGGTGCCGATGCCGAAATAAGTTGTCCGTCATTCAACATAGCTAGCATCGCAGCCCCTCGATCTTCAAGGGGAGCAAACGCCCCGACGGCTCGAGTAGCCAATCTTCCCCTTAAGATCAGCTCCTCCCATGGAGCCGTTCGCAGGAGTGGTGTTTGATGAGGCGGTTCGAGACAGCCACTCCTAGAACCGGACAAGCATGTGAAGTCTACTGCCTCGCCAAGATGACTAAGTCATCATGGCGGGCTATCTTCGTGATCCGTTCAAAGAATCCCTGGGAGGCTCTTGATTGGAGAACCGAGGCCTCAATCCCGATCGATTCCCGACTCGGGTTGTCTCCGAGTCTTCGACTTCTATCGAGACGGCTACTTCTCACCGCACGGTATGCCGTTCCGCAGAGGAACATCCAAGGGGCCGGTCTAGTGCTTGAACCGACTCAACTTGGACCCCTTGGTCCACCGCTCCGGTCACGCCAGCTGAGACGGCCTTCTCCACCGACGGAGTCTTCTGGACGACTCGTACTCATCCCTCAACCGTGCAGGGAGGCTCAAAGCAACCACGCTCTCGGCTCGCTTCCCGCACGACCTCACCGACTTTCTTCGCCCCTTGGTCGGGGTTTTTGGAGTAGACTTGGGAGGGGACCTCTTCTTGGTGGGTGTGGAGGTCTTCTCGAGCTCCAAATTGGGGATTAGCGGCCCCGATCCTATCCGCCGAAGGGCCGCCGCCTCGCTCGGGAACCGACTTTCTTCGGATTAAAATATTGTTTGTCAAAAAAGGTGACATTGTCCGCTCCGTAGAAATCTTCAATCATGATTGATAGCTTCACCATACAAGCAATTTTCCTTTTCGACGCCGACGCTTGGTTGTCTTGTTGTACTTCGCCGACAAGGCCATGAATTCCTTCGAGGAAGAATTTAGTCCAATTAACTCTTCGCTCCGTCGCGTATGACCATCATCACCGAAGCTTTGCCTAGACACCCGATCAAAGGAGCCGGCCCGACTCAAGTTAGCACCGAGTCACTACATGTGCCAATGCTCGTAGAAAGGGAGCATGGCATTCTTCGGGAATACAACTCTCGAAAGTTGTCGTCTTCCCACGTAATCTGCATGCATACTCATCCATCGATCATCTTTATAAAGCTACGGTGGTGAATCCCTCGCTAGGTGCTTGGAAGCTTCTAGAGGGCTTCTTTGATCGACATCTCGCTTGATTTCATGACTTCACTGGGAGGGGTTGCCAAGGGAGTGAACGACGTAATGGGCAACGGATGTCTCCCCTCATCGATTCGTAATTCGACCCGATAGAGCTCGCCTATCCGTCTGGGAGGAAGAAGGATGGTTTCCTCGTCGAAAACCTTCAAGGCCGATTTCTCTCGAGGGCATAGAAAAATCTCCTTCATGTAATCAAGCTCACATACGCCGAACTCCATCATGGGTTCGCACCACACCCGATCCTTCTCGAGGATCTCTTGCATATCGTCAGGGACGACTATGTGAGTTCCAATCATATTCTGTAATCTGCAAAAGTAATAGATCAATATCCAATACAATAGAGAAATATTAGCACATACGATACTGAATGATCATTGAAATTTACCAAAGATCTTCTAAGAGTTTTGGAAAAAGAGTTTTGTAAAGAGGCAGGGATGTTCTCAGAAAAACTAGAGTTCGAAATATTTTTGCAGAGTAGAAATGGCGGTTCCAAACATTGAACGTGATTAAATATGTAAAAGAAGATGAACAATTAATGATCCACGGTTCAGTTTGAATTCGCTTTTGAGATGGACGGCTAGGATTAAATATTATGAAATAGGCAATGATTATTTTTGCCGCCTAAGTCAAAAGACAGTTGTAAATATCCAAATGAGTAACTTGATACAACATGCATTAAATGCGCCGCAGAAGTTCAAAGATGCTTTACATAGAATGTCGTGTATTGAATGAAAACCGTTATATTAAATGACATTTTCTAATGCATTGAATACGGAGCCGAATCTGAGTCATAAATGCACAGAATATTTCATTTGCTACTGAGTATAGATAAGCAAACCTATCAGCTGAACATCGTAGTCAGCTGATACCTCGTGTAGATGGTTGTCGAGTCCCTACGCATCGAGCTTACTCGCATCGAGAGTGAACATTCCCCTTTGCTGAATGCTCCTCTCCCGAATCCTCTTACCGACTGGAGTCAGCAGGGTCCAAAGCAGATCTAGCTCTACCGAAAGTTCTCTCGAATCCGCTTCGCCCAGAGGCTTGGTCAAGATATCTCGCCCTTTGGTGGTCAAGATGGATCTTTTCCATCCCGATATCCTTCTTTTCGACATGATCACGAATGAAGTGGTGTCTGATGTCCACGTGCTTGCATCTCGTATGAAGTACAGGATTCTAAGTGATTGCAATTACACTAGTATTGTCGCAGAAGATCGACACTTCATTCTGAATGACATCATAGTCGCGTAGCTGCTATCTCAGCCAAAGGATTTGGGTGCAGCAACTTCCGACAGCCATGTATTCAGCCTCCGCAATTGAAATTGCTATCGAATGTCGTTTCTTTGAAAACCATGAGATCGCCTTACCGCCAAGGAACCGACACGTTCCGTAAGTCGACTTTTGGTCAATTCTACATCCCGCATTGTCGCATCGTAATAACCAGCTAGTTCAATATTATAATCGCCGATACCATAAACCCATGTCGGTGTTCCTCCGAGATAGCGGATAATCTTTTTTGCCGAGTCCATGTGACTCGCTTAGATTCGCCCGAAATCGAGCGCAAAACACCTACAACATAAGTTATGTCAGTCGAGTAGTCGTTAAGTATAATAAAGAACCAATAATAAGCACAAAATTTAGTATGGTCTCATCGATACTCCCTCTTTATCAAGATCGATTTTCATGTTCGTGTTCATCGGGATCTTGATTGGCTTGGCCGGATGTGCAACCGAATTTCTTGATGAGGTCTTGAGTGTATTTCGCCTTGATTGATGAACGTTCCCTTCTCAGATTATTTGACTTGAAAACCGAGGAAGTAGTTCATCTCTCCCATCATTGACATCTCGAACTTGTCCTTCATCATTTTCTCAAACTGCTGACACAGGATGACGTTCTTCGAACCGAAGATTATGTCATCTAGTAGATCTGCACAAGTAGGATATCGTCTTCCGGGCCGAATGCCGAATAATGTGCGGCTCATCGCGCCTTACTGAAAACCTTTCTGAAGAAGAAACTCAGATAGGGTATCGTACCAAGCCCTGGGTGCTTGTTTTAACTCATACAGAGCCTTTCTGAGCTTGTAGACCTGATGCCCCTGCTGAAAACCGGGAGGCTATTCTACATACAATTCTTCTTTCAGCACGCCATTCAGGAACACCGACTTCACATCCATTTGATAGATTCTGAAGCTTTGATATGTTGCGTAGGCTAGGAATAGTCTGATTGCTTCCAACCTTGCGACTGGAGCAAACGTCTCATCGAAATCTATGCCTTCTGCTTGACAGTAGCCTTTTGCTACGAGTCTTGCCTTGTTCCTTACTATAACGTTGTTTTCATCTCGCTTGTTCTTGAAGACCCATTTAGTTCCAATTACATGTTGATGTCGGGGTCTGTCAACAAGCTCCCAAACTTCATTTCTCATGAACTGATTCAGCTCCTCCTGCATGGCTGTGATCCAGTTAGCTTCCTTAAGTGCATCCTCAACTGACTGAGGTTCTTCAGTAGACAAGAAGCAGGAGTATAAGGCGCTTTCTCCCTGACAGAATCTGGATCTTATCTTTACACTCGCTGAAGGATCTCCTATAATCAAATTAGAAGTGTGAGCGTCCAGCCACGATCTACGATGTTTCAACTCTTCATCTAAAATTTGTTCAACACAGATAGTAGGTGAGTTAGGCATTTCAGCTTGTACTATTCTCGAGATCAAGCAATTCCGCTTATTCAAGTCGGGTCCTACCGAGTCACCGTGTTCGTGGGCATTTAGCTTAGGAACATCATTTGTTCCCCCGAATTGTTATCCTCGCAGAGGTCTCAGCTACCACTGGGTTTCTTCATCGACCGAAGTTACCCGGGGATTAACTCGCTCAGCAGAGTCAACTGCTCAGCCTACTTCGCTCCAAGCCGAGACCCACGAGACTTATCTTCGCTCTTCATCTCGAATCATCATCCCAACATAGCCGGGATCTTTTCGCTTTATCTTTCGTGCTCGATCCCGTAGCCGCTACCGATGTCCTCGTATCCGCTTTAGAGTTTCGCTCCCGTCTTCGCAGCAAACTCATTAAAAACAACATGAGGGCTTTCCTCCACGCAAAGGGTCCGATAGTTAAAGACTTTGAATGCTTTGCTGACCCGGGAGTATCCTAAGAAGACTCCCTGGTCTGACTTGCTATCAAAAGTCTTCAACTGATCTTTCACATTATTGTGAGTAAAGCACGAACACCCAAAAATATGGAAATAAGATAACGAAGGCTTCTTGCTGTTCCATAATTCATATGGTGTCTTCTTATGCTGCTTCAGTAGAGATTTGTTCTGAGTATAACATGCAGTATCAGTAGCTTCTGCCAGAATTTGGATAGGAATCCTGAGTCTACGAGCAGGGTTCTTGCTGCTTCTTTGAGTGTTCTATTCTTTCTTTCAGCAACCCCATTCTGTTGAGGCGTGCGCGCGACAGACGTCTCATGCTCTATGCCTTCTCGCTTACGTAACTCCTCCACCATAGAATTCGGGAACTCGGCCTCCGTCCGAACGTATCTTGATGATCTTGGTGTTCTTCTCGACACCGAGCTTTTTCTGTGGCGGTTGGTAACTCTGTTTTGACGTCAGACTTATTGGCAATAAATATAACCCATGTGTAGTGCGAGTAGTTATCAATGACCACTAAAGCATACTTCTTGCCTCTGATCGTCACTGGAGAAACTGGACCGAACAAATCCATATGTAGTAGCTGAAGAATTCCATCAGTGGAAGGAGATGGAACAGGAGGATTTTGATTCCTTGTTTGCTTTCCCTTCAGACATGCTTCACACTGAGTGTCTTTGCTGAATACTTCATTCGGCAGTCCTCTTGCTAGAGTGTTTCTAGCTAATTTGTTGAGCGTCTTGAAACTGAGATGGTTGAGTCTTCTGTACCAGAGCCACCCCGTTATGTTGTCATTCTTTGCCAACAAACAAGCTTCAGGTTCAGCTGAGTTCCAGTCAGCTACATAGATATTCTTTTTGTACGAACCTGATAATACTGTTTTCCTGTAGATTTATCAATAACATCACAGAAACCAGCGTAAAAAACCACTCTATTCGAGTTATCACAAAATTGACTAACAGAGAGAAGATTATGCTGAAGTCCTTCAACATATGATACTCTTGGAACTTTGGCGGTTCCAATACTGAGCGTTCTGTAGCCTCTGGTATAGCCTTTTGCATTGTCTCCAAACTCGATTCGGGGTCCTTCTTCAATAGTATAATTCTTCAGTAGATCCTTTTGGTATGTCATATGTCTTGAGCATCCACTGTCCACATACCAAGGGTCCTTGTGCACCTGCAAAACATAATTATATTTAGGTACCCTTTATTTTTAATTTTGGGTCCTTAGATGTTAGTCTTAGAAATCTAGATCTGTCTTACGACCCTGGTGGTCTCAAACAGTTTCTTCCCACTCTTATCAACGTATCTGACCACTGGACTGGTCGATGCTGACTTTTGAGGCTTCACAAAGTTCGGGGAGTCCCGTTCTTCTCGAGTAGGCGGACCGCCGACCTTTGCCTTCCCGTACGACTTTCTTCTTCTTCTTCTCGACTTTTGGATCCTCTTTCCCGACTATAGGATCATAGTAATATGACCCGCATCGAGCCGGGATTGAGTCACCAGTGAGGTCCATACCGATCGCCCCATTTTGCTTTGCTGGTTCCCCCTCGACCGAACCTGGGTGTTTTGGTGCCGATCTTCTTGTCGAATGCCGATAGTTGGGATGAGGTGCCTTCATCTTTTGTTTGTTCTGGCTGTGGGGTTCAATATCTCTTCATCGATGGTCTCCCCTTCAACAAATCTATCGCCTATCCAGCTTTCTCGAGCATATGGTGGCGCATGAGGAGGCTCAATGGCCGAATCCAAGTCCCTCCTTACAATGCTTAGGTTGTTGCTTGCTAGCACGCCTCAAGCTTTTTTTCGGCGCCCATGTACCGCTCCGTCATCGTTCCTCTAAACATCATCGCTTTCTTCAGCAGCTCATGCTCGGCCCTGGAGTCCCGACAACTTCGCTTCAAGAGACTCGGCCAAGCATCTTTCTCGAGTCAAGTCATTTGTCAAGCATCGAGATCTTATCTTCTTGATGCCGAGACTTGGCCATCGAGAGTTTATCTCCTCCCCCGAAGTCTCAACACAAGTCCTTCTGACCAAGAACAACCCGACTTTCCTAAGAAAGTCTCTCGATTCTCCACTTTCGTGGTATCCAACTCCCGAAGAGTCTTACCGAGCCGCGCACTCATCCGAATCCGCTCGTCGAGTAGTTCTTTGTATGCGATCGCAACGCCCGCATTCTCATCTCGCACCCGAATTTGTCTCTGTGTATGCAAGGTGAAGAGGAGTTAAATGGAGCGTGAGAGTTTACCTCATCCTCTTCTCCCCGCCATGAGACACTTTTCAAGATCTTCTTCAGCCTTCAAGCTCTACGGCCATGAATGCCGCTTCATCATCTCGATGAATCCATGAAGGAGTCGACTTCATCTCGAGCCGCCCGAGAGTTCACCAAGCAATATATGCTTGTTGTTTCTTGATGAACTTCTCCCTTGGAGCTTTGCGTGCCGCTTCTTTAGTAAAGTGCCGAGCTCAGGATAGTCATACTATAGTGTCCTCGGCTTTTTGCGCTTATAAGAAGTCTGCGGCTCTTCTTCTTTGCTCTCACCGTCTTCTTCGACCGAGCCGAGTCCTCCTTTTCCTACATTCGAAGTATGTGAGTCGGAGTGCGCTTAGGTGTATATTCGGCCTTACCCTCGGGCGTCTCAAACAACTCTTGAGAGCTTTCTCGCCCCCTCCTTCTCTTTCTCGATACTTCACTGGCAAGCGCCGCGTACTTCTCGGCCGTATTTCCTTCTTGTATATCACCGAGTGAAGGTTCAGCCTTGCTAGATGGCCGGAGTCGCCGTGGCCGACCGGTGCTTTAAAAGCATGGTCGACGCGGGTGTCGCCTTCATCTCGCCGCTTCCTCGAGGTAAGCCACCTCGAACTCCTCAGCCTTTAAGTTCAAAAGATATGGTCGGGAGTAACAATATCTAAATCGAACGACGCAATAAAGTAGCAAAGGGAGTCCAAAGCGACCGTCCGGGTCGTGCCCTCAAAATCTTTAGATTCATCTCTCAGTTAGAGAATATCTTCCCCAGTCCGTTGATGGAGTTCATCAGATCGGTGAATCTAGCATTGAGATCTTCAATGGAGTCACTGTGCATGAGAGACAGTCTCTCTAGCTTCTGAAGTTCTAGCGCGAGTTTGTTTGCTTTGATCTTCTGAGTCCCCCGACTCAGCAGCGCTAGAGCATCCTAGAGTTCCTTCGCGGACTTGCAGTCCTGAACTCTCCCGAGATAGGAATCGCTCAAAGTGGCCGGGATGGGCGTTTTTGGCAACACGATCTAAGTTGTGAAGTTTCTTTTCCTCAGGAGTGACGAGACTTCTGTCTTTGGGAATCTTCTTCCCGGTCACCATTCTACCTCCTTATGCTGGGTCCGGAGCTACGACGCTTCAATCATTAGAACGATAGGTCCGCCCTCTAGAATCTCTCCGTCAGCCATGCCGCGGAGGGAGGTCGATGTGCCTCCATTCTCGACTCCGCCATACTCCATAGTTCTCTACCGAGAACATGGGTACCATCCCCGATTCCCCGACATACCGCATATATGAATAATGATATGAATGAAGAAACGACATGAAGTGAAAACGCTTCCCGATCCGCTCAAGTAGACCCAGGCCGTAATAACAAGAGTCTTAGAGAACTCCCGCCCGATACCAATTGTTGGTCCCGAGAGTAAACGTCGTGTGGAGAGGGGGGTGAATACACCCGAAAAACCGATTTCTCAACTTTAAAATCGAACAAACCCTTTTCGAGAGAGTGTCGCATCGAACGAGTTCAGCAGACCGATAAGCCGCCTCGAATCGCGGGGCAGAGCGACCGACTTTACCGAGGCCTCGCTAGCCGGCTGGAGTCGAATTAAGTACCATTCGATAAAGTTCAGCAGTGCGGAAATGTGTAGGCCTAAATTCGCCTGAGTTAAGAAAAAGTTTTTAATAAAACTGCTTTCAAGATATTAGTGCAACCAATTAAGCTTGCCGAAACTTAGTTGAATGATTTTAAATATATTTTCAAGATGCACAAGAATCAATGCAACAAAAAAAAACCGAACAAAGAACAAATGCGATTTTTAAAGTGGTTCGGATCCAACAATCCTACGTCCACCGCCCCGAAAGATCGGGAGGCTATGTATTATACCGAGATAGTCTCGCCGGTTTGTACACTAGACAAACACTCGGTCTTGAGATTTATACCGAGCAAGTCTCGCTTAAAAGGGTATCAAACTAAGTGTTTGAAAAACTCTCCAACTATGAAGGAGTCCTTTACAATAAGTGATCAGCCCGACTATGAACTTCTTCGCCTAAGCTATAGATATGGTCACCGAGCTTAGGTTAGAGGGATAGGGAACAAGAAGATGGCTTCTGTGAGCGACGAACGGCTAAGTATAGACTGGGTTCGTGTTCGGTCGCTTGGATACTAGAGGCTGTTTAATTCTGGTTCACCTTGGTTCCCTATGAGCAGATATGTCGTCTTTCGCCAGAGATTACTTCTTCGAACTATATGCAGAAGACTTAAGACGTTTTGAGTTGCTCTTTTGAATGCTCTGTGTGTTCTTCGACTTCTAGGTTTCGCTCATGAGCTTTAATTTGATTTTATCCCTCTATTTATAGAATAGAGATAAGGATAGATCCGTTGGAGACGACGATCCTTTCTCTCTCTCTCTTTTTGGTAGCTAACGGCTCTTTCAAAGAATTTGCAGAGTCTTTCCCTCCTTTTTCTGGAAAAGTATTGACTTGCAGCTTTAATCAAAATGTTGACAGCCTAGCTACTCGCCGTTGGTCGAGACCGCAGTAAAGTGGTCGAGATAGAACAGCACTTCAATGCGGATCCGAAGCCGACTTCTCTCGTGCCTGTATGACTCGCCGATTTAACTTTAGAGAATCTCGACGCCGCCAGATCGCCTAGCCGTTGCCGAGCCCGATCTCTTATTCAAGAAGCATGCTCCCGCCGAGTCGGCTCTACCGAAGACGCCTCGTAGTTCGCGGAACTACTCCCGCCGAGTTCGGGCTCCACCGACTCCTTTCGCATATCGCTCCTACCGAGTCCAAGATACCGAGTCTTCTACTTGAACCGAGGCGATAATCTATCGGGCGCCCGAACCGATGCAGAGTGTCCACCGAGTCCGAAACCTCGAGAGAAAATAGAACAGTTTTACAACGGAATGGTTCATCATCAAGATAGGGTTTTGGGGATCTTCAAATCTTCAGTAAATATTCAGAGCATGAGGCTACTGAGTTATTTCTTAACTGATTGTGAGAAGACTGAATCATCTCCCAACACCTTGTAAAGTCACTACGACTATAAGTAGAGAATCTATACAGCGCACAGATAACTGAGAACTTGCTCAGTATAAGCTTCAAGTTTGAGTTTGTCTAGTGAATAGACCAACATAAACTTGCTCAATATAAATATAACAAGTATCCCGCTTTGGTTAGGACAATGGGACGTAGGGACCCAAGGTGTATTCGAACCACTTTAAAAACTTGTTGTGTTGATTTACTATTTTCTCTAACTATCCATATTGCATTAAAACTGTATTTCATCAAACTCAGCATAAAACTGGTGTTTTTTAACCGAGACGTTTGATAGGGCCTACACTTCCGCACACACTTTGATACTGAACGACTGTTCGACTGACTCAAGTCAGTATAGTTGAACTAAGTAGAAGAATTACTTGCCCACGCGATCTGAAGCATACTTGGTTGTCTGACTCAGTTCAGTAGCAAACTCAGCTAGAGCTGACTTCGCATTTGAGAACGAAATTTGTATTCAAGTATATTCACCCCCCACACCTGAACCACATCTATCGACCAACAATTGGTATCAGAGCACAGGGTTCTAAACTGATCATTGTTCTCTAAAACTGGTCTATCTCGAACAAAGATCTTAGAAAACCCGGTTTCACTGCATCTTGCATCTCTTCATTGCATCTTATATCCTAACTTTCAATGGCTAATATTTTAGGGATTAGGATCGTGCCAATATTCTCAACTGAAAACTATGCGGTATGGCACGTAAGGATGGAGGCACATTTGACCTCGATGCACGATAGCATGACCGACGTTCTAGAGAAAGGCCCCATTGTTCCGATGGTCGACTCAATCGTACTTGCATTGGACGGAGCAGAAGGTGCCCGAACCGGACCAAAAGCCACGAAGGACAAAAGCCTCTTCACTCCTGAAGAGAAGAAACTGCACAACCTCGACCGAGTTGCTCGCAACGCTATACTGATGACATTCAGTGACTCTTATCTCGAAAGAGTACATGACTGCAACACTGCCAGGGGCTATGGGATGCTCTCGCGGTGCGGAGCCAAGGAACTCCACAGATCAAAGAAAACAAACTGGAGTTTGAGCTGCAAAAACTCAAGGCATTTGCTATGCTTCCTGGGGAGTCCATAGATAACTTATTCTGAGATTGAAGGAAGAGATTAACTCTCTGAGGACTAAGTCTCATGACCAAGAAGCACAGAACTCAGTGCTGTTTAAAGACATCTCTGAGAAAGAGACTGAAATTTCTAATCTCAAGGAAACTCTCGCACATGCCAAAACAAAGTATGAAGCTCTAAGGAAAAGTGATGAGGTGTGGAGAACCTTGATGACAGAGCAATACATTGGAGCAAAGGAGAAGTTGGAGAAGCTACTACGAGCACAGAGACCACATGCCACCAAAGAAGGACTTGGTTTCACATGTGAAGCCTCCACTTCAGGACAGAAGAGCTCAAACAAGCTGACTGATAGGTTTGTCCACGGGGTAACTCAACATGCAGAATTTACATCCCCTCAGACAAAGAATTAGCAGAAGATTCAAGCACCTCAGTCTAGCAACAGGAAAGTGACCCATGGTTCTAGCCCCAAGACACCAAGAGCAAACTCAGGGGGAACCAAGAAGGTCAGGTGGGCTGAACAGTATGGCCACCAACTACTGACTTATCCAGCTCACTACGAAACGTACTACTATGAGCCAAGAGCCTTAAGGTTCAGAAGAAGAAGAAGGCTGAACCTCAAAAGTTTAAGAAGAAGGCTGAACCTCAAAAGTCTAAAGTCAGAGGACTTCCCAACGAAGTGTTCAAAAGATATAAAAATTATGAAGTATGTCTGAAGAGGAAGCAAACAAAGTCAAGCAATCCACCAATTCTGTCACCTTCCACTGATGTAAACCTTCAACTGCTGCACATGGACTTATTTCGGGGCTACCAATC
Source organism: Lavandula angustifolia (assembly GCA_028984105.1). Taxonomy (NCBI): domain Eukaryota; kingdom Viridiplantae; phylum Streptophyta; class Magnoliopsida; order Lamiales; family Lamiaceae; genus Lavandula; species Lavandula angustifolia. Next base: position 8,672,187 of record CM054819.1, on the reverse strand, counting down.
CAAAGTTGATGATCGAAGAAAGAAATATGCTCTTGTAGTCGTTGATGACTATTCAAGATATACATGGGTGATATTCATCGCCAACAAAGTTAACATCACACTTGAGATGTCGAAACTACTGAAGCGGCTGAGCGTCGAGAAAGATATCAAGATCCAAAGGATACGCTCAGATCGTGGAACTGAGTTTCTTAACTCGATGGTAAGAGATTTCTGTGAGGCTGAAGGTATTGAACACAAAACCTCAGCGGCACGTACGCCTCAGCAGAACGGACTTGCTGAAAGAAAGAGCAGAACGCTGAAAGAAGCAGCAAGGACGTTGCTTGTATATTCAAGTCTTCCATTGAAGTTCTGGGCAGAAGCTACTGACACTACCTTCTACACTCGTAACCGGTCTCTACTTACTCGTATGCACATGAAGACGCCTTGGCGAACTATGGAAAGGGAGAATTCCTTCTATTTCGCACTTCCTTAACTTTGGTTGTCCGTGCTTTATCCATAATAATTGAAAGGACCAGTTAAAGGTCTTTGAAAGTAAGTCAGACTAAGGAGTCTTCTTAGGATACTCTGTGAGTCAAGAAAGCTTTCCTGGGTCTTTAACTAGCTGACCCTTTGTGTGGAAGAAAGCCCCCATGTTGTATTTGATGAATTTATTTCTGAGTTTAGGAAGTCAAACTCTCAGCCAGAAGCTGAAGAGGTCAGGAGCAAGCTACAGGATCTAAGCTTAAAAGATAACACCGAAAAGATCCAAAGATTGTTGGGATAACGATTCGATGATAAAATTCGTAATCCAACAAGCAATGAAGCCGAAGAGATTGATTCTACCAAACGTAATCAATCCCGTGTAATTTTGGTCGATGAGGAAACCGATATGGTAACTGAGACCTCTACTGATAATATTAACTCAGGGGGAACTATTAATGTTCCTGAGCTAAATACCCCTGAACCTAGTGACTCAGTAGACCCAAACCTTGTTACTAAATTACTTGCATACGTATAACGCATCGGCCGGATTTCCTAATACTCCTACTGTTCGTGTTGAATCAATTCCAGATGAAGTAACAAGACGTCGTTGCTCATGGTTAGATGCTCACTCTTCAGATCATATCATTGGAGATCCTTCAGCTAGTGTCAAGACAAGATCCAAATTCTGTCAAGGAAAAAGTGCCTCATATTCATGCTTCTTGTCGATTGAAGAACCTTAGACAATAGAGGATGCGCTGAATGATGCTAACTAGATCACCGCCATGCAAGAAGAGCTGAATCAATTCACGCAAAACGATGTATATGAGCTTGTTGACAAACCTAGACACCAACACGTGATAGGAACAAAGTGGGTCTTCAAGAACAAGCGCGATGAAAACAACATCATCGTCAGGAACAAAGCTCGACTCGTTGCCAAAGGATATTGTTAATCCGAGGGAATAGATTTTGATGAAACATTCACCCCAGTCACAAGATTGGAAGTTATTCGCCTATTCCTAGCTTATGCAACACATCTGCAGCTCACAGTCTATCAGATGGATGTGAAGTCAGCTTTCCTGAACGGCGTACTTAAGGAAGAAGTCTACGTTGAACAACCGTCCGGCTTTCAGCAGGACATCAAGTTTACAGACTTAAGAAAGCTTTGTACGGGTTAAAACAAGCACCCAGGGCTTGGTACAATACCCTCTCAGACTTTCTACTTCAAAAAGGTTTTCATAAAGGACCAGTGGATCGTACCCTATTCAGAATCAAGTCGTGAAGACATTTTACCGGGTGCGCATCTACGCGACGACATCATCTTTGGATCAAGGAATCTCGCCTACGTGTCGAAATTCGAGCAGATGATGAGAGCAAAGTTTGAAATGTCGATGATGGGAGAGATGAATTATTCCTTGGACTTCAAGTCAAACAATCAAAGAAGGTAACATTCATTAATCAAGCGAAATACACAAGAGATCTCATCAAGAAGTTCGGCTGCGAATCCAGCAAGTCTGTAAAGATACCCATGAACACAAATCTAAAGATTGATCTTGACAAAGAGGGAGTATGTTCAAGTTATGAAGTTAGCGGTTTGTCTTAACAACCACTTAGAGGATACTAAGTATTATTTTATCAGTAGTTCTTGTAATAGGACTTATCTATTTATCTGCAGTGGGGGAAATCATAGTGTTTTATGCTATGGAATTGAAGATCCCAAAACCCGGCTTGTATCCTTTGTGTAGTGTCGATAGGACTAGATGATGTAATAGGCTAGACGGATTATATTTCCATTATCTTTTTGTCTAAGTCCTATACGGGGTAAATGTTGGATTGATCTTCGCAGGAAGTTACCTTCCAGAACCCCACGTCATCAGTGTAAGAGCTTGTGTTCTCAAGTCATCAGCTGACCTCGCTCATTAGAAGACATCTCATCAGCTGACCTACATCAGTATAAGAACACAATATTCAAGCTCAGTACCTTCAGAGTCATCAGCTGACTACACTCAATAGAATATACACTATCGCCAGATCTCGCACGAAGAAGATAGAGATCTTATCGTGCCCACCGTGTCCGACGTAAAATGACCCAAAGTTGTTTAACTTCATTCGAAAGTCAACAGAAGATCATACGAGGATGAGTGAGATTCAACTCCGATGAAGACCGATGTCTGACAGATCTCACCTACCACAAGCCTCAACCAATGAGAAGTCGTCTAAGCTCTACCTGCTCTGACCTACTAAAGTTGCTCTCATGCACACTAATCAACAACTCTGCTGCAATATTTCGAACTTATGGCCATTTTTCTTGGACGTTTGTGACACGTCGCATCGTCCTCTCCAACGGGCAAATGCTTGGGTCACAACTATAAATAGAGAAGCATTTCCGAGCTCCACGCACGAGATATGAAAGGGATTACATGCTCAAGTTTTCGAAACACTCTAGCGCTTTCAAGATGATCCAGCGAATAACTTGCTTAGTAGAATATTTTTAGTTCTTCTCTCTAGAGTTATTTCTTTAGATCCCTCTTCTCTATCTAAGCTCAATCGTTCATATCCATAGCTTAGAACCTTCGAAGGAGTTCACAATTAGTGACTGTTCTTATTGTAAGAACTCCTTCATAGTTGGAGAAAATCCCCTCCCCTTCAAACTCAAGTTTGAATTGTAAAGTCGCTAAGGACTATAACTTAGAAGCGGTCTCGTCCAAAGCGCACGCATACCTTGGCCGAGGCTTGCTCAGATAAATCAACAAGACCTCCTGTTCAGCAGGACCGTGGATGTAGGATCTTGCGTATCCGAACCACGTTAAAAATTGCTTGTGTCATTTACTGTTTTATCACACTGCATAAATTATCTTACAAACTCATACTTTGCATAAAACGTATTTGAAAATTGCACTAGCCAAAATAATTTAACTTGTGAAAAACACGTTTTCAAACTGAGACAAAGTCTACCGGGCCCTACACACTTATCCGCACTTAGTCTCCGACTGAGAATCAAGTACTGACAAAAGTCAGTAGGAGAGACTCACTAGTTGACACACTCTGACCCGCGATCAGAAGGTTACTATATGGCACTGTTCATCGGGCCGCAACCTACGCCCCACCGTCCTTCGCGTTTGAGAAAAAGAACTTGTACTCAGGTGTATTCACCCCCCTACACCTGAATCTCGTCTCCGGACTAACAATTGGTATCAGAGTAACGGTGTTCTTCTGATCATCGGTTCTGAAACTACTGGTCTTCTTGAACAGATCCTGAAAACGTTTTTCACTACACAAGCATCTCTTCATACATCCTTATACTCTCACCCATAATGTCTGATATGTCAGGTATTTAGATGGTGCCGATGTTCTCCGTAGAGAACTATACGGTATGGCGCGTAAGAATGGAGTCGCACCTTACATCGCTGCATGACAGCATGACTGATGTCCTAGAGATAGGACCTGTCATTCCCATGATCGACAGTGTTCAGTTTGCCACTGTGGGAGGTGTAGGAGCTCAGACTGGTGCTAAAGTTGCGAAAGACAAATCAACCTTCATGCCTGAAGAGAAAAAGCTGCACAACCTCGACCGAGTTGTGCGGAATGCAATCCTGACTACGCTCAGCGATTCACACCTCGGGAGGGTGCAAGACTGCAAAACGGCGAAGGAACTTTGGAATGCCCTGGCTGTACTGAGCCAAGGAACCCCGCAGATCAAAGAAAACAAGCTCGAGCTAGAGCTACAAAAGTTCGACACTTTTGCCATGGAGCCCGACGAAACCATTGACGAGCTCATCGTAAGATTTACAAATCAGATCAATGTGATCAACGGGTTGGGGAGGACGTTCACCAACAAAGAGATGAACACGAAGATCTTGAGAGCATTGCCTCGACTGAAGTGGCTTCCTTTCGCTACTTATTTACGTCGCTCAAATCTTAATTCTCTAACTCCTGATGTTATATTTTCAGAATTAAAGACGAAGGAATTCGAGCACAGCCTAACCCAACGATGTTCCAGTGCCCCAGCTGACACATAGATAGATCACGCTTTCAAAGCAACAGTCAGCAAAACTGGAGCCAATCTTAATTCTTCCCGCAAGACAGTAGCTACAACAGATGCTAAGTCTTCTGAGACACCTGCTACTGATCAGCTTGCACTTATGGCTCTCAAATATCAAAGAGAAAAGGAGAAGTCAGGAAGTTGAAGAAATATCACAGAGATTCTTCCTCAGGAAAAAAGGATTATCGAAAAAGGGAAGATTCTAAACCATCTACTAATTGCAGGAACGCAGAATCTGCTACTAGTCCATCCAACGATTCAGCTGGAAAAGGCGCAGAACCTCTGTATACTACAACTACAAGAAGGAGGGACATTATCAATACGATTATCCCGAACTCTCAGCTGCTCAACGAGCAGAGCGGTAGGCCAGACGCGAGAAATTTACCCGAAGAAGGCAGGCCTATATCGCTGGAGAGATATCCGATGACTCAATCGAGGAAGATAAATTCATGTATTATTCTAAAGACGAAGCTACATTTGTCGCCGTTGAGATCAGAGAAACAAATCCTGAATCAACAAACGAATATTGTCTCGACGGCCGGAGAAGAGGCTGAGGTAAACTCGAAACTTAATATAGCCTCCTCTTCACATAGCACACACGACACATGCTCGGTCACAGATGAACCTCTAGATGTGGTACAAGCATATGACGATCTACTAGAGGAGCAGATTCAGCTGAGCAGAGAGTTCAGCAAAACTATTCAGGAACTGGAACAGGTGAAGGCTGAGAATCAGAGACTTTCTTCTGATTGTCAAGTCTCTACTGATTCAGAGAATCTGGTCGCGAGACTCAAGGAAGAGATTGAATCTCTTATGACTAAGTCTCAGCTTCAAGAAACTCAGTTATCAGTTCTGACCAAGGACAATTATGAGAAAGATACTGAGATAGCCCGACTCAGTCAGAAACTCGCAGAAGTTGAAAAGGACTGTGAATCACTAGGAAAAGTGATGAGGTATGGCGAGGTTTGATGACTGAACAGTACCTAGGAGCTAAAGAGAAGTTGGAAAGCATGCTCAGAGCTCAAAGGCCACCACCTATGAAAGAAGGACTTGGCTACACTCATGAAGCTTCCACTTCAACATCGAAAAGCTCAGAAATGCTGGCTGATAGGTTCGTCAGAGAAAAGTTAAAGTCGTTGAATCAACACCTCAGGCGAAGAACAAACAGAAGATGATTGCACCTCAGTCGAGCAACAAGAAACAACTGACCAAAGGTTCTAGCCCCAGGACACCACGATCGAATTCAGGGGGAACCAAGAAGGTCAGGTGGGCAGAGCAGTACGGCGAGCCACTGGTTGAGCATCCAACACAGTATGGTTCGTACTATTATAAGCCTAGGATCAGGAGGAGCACAAAGCCTCAGAAGAAGAAAGCTCCCGAACCCAAAACTGCCAGAAAGTCAGTATCTCCAAGTCCTGTGGAGAAAAAGGCTGATAAGGTTCAGAAGAAGAAGTCTCAGACTCCTAAGGTCCCGAGACAGATCTTGATCCCGAAATCACCCACTGACACTTAAGGACCCAAACTGAACCAAAGGGTACCTAAAAATGTTTATATTTTGTAGGTGCATAAGGAGCCTTAGATTGTGAACAACGGCTGCTCGAGACATATGAAATATCAAAAGAGCCTGCTGACCTATTACATACAAGAAGATGGTCCCAGAATTGAGTTTGGTGACAACTCTAAAGGCTACACAAGGCGATACAGAACACTAAACATTGGGACTGCTTCAATTCCAAGAGTAACATATGTTGAAGGACTTCAACATAATCTCCTTTCTGTCAGTCAATTCTGTGATAATCTGAATAGAGTTATCTTTGACGCTGGTTTCTGTGATGTTGTTGACAAATCTACAGGGAAAATAGTGTTATCTGGTTTGCGGAGGAAGAATATCTATGTTGCAAATTGGAAAACCACAGAACCTGAGGCTTGCTTACTTGCTTTGACGAAATCTAGTGATAAAACAGGATGGATGTGGCACAAGAGACTCAGTCACCTGAATTTCAAGACTATGAACAAGCTAGCCAAGAACTCTAAAGTCAGAGGACTGCCCAATGAAACGTTTATCAAAGATAGAAATTGTGAAGTATGCTTGAAGGGAAAGCAGATAAAGAAAAGCAATCCACCAATTTCGTTACCTTCCACAGATGGAATCCTTCAACTGCTACACATGGACTTGTTTGGGCCAATTTCTCCAGTGACAATAAGAGGCAAGAAGTATGCCCTCGTCGTTATTGATGACTACTCAAAATATACGTACGTCATATTCATAGCCAACAAATCTGATGTCAAGACTGAGTTACCAAACCTGCTGAAGAAACTCAGTGTGGAGAAAGACATCAAGATTCAGAGAATTCGCTCAGACAGAGGAACATATTTTCTTAACTCAGTAGTAAAAGAGTACTACGATAAAGAGGGAATTCAGCATGAGACCTCAGCAGCTCGCACCCCTCAGCAGAACGGACTTGCTGAACGAAAGAACAGAACATTAAAAGAAGCAGCAAGAACGCTCCTAGCGCACTGGACTACCCTCAAAGTTCTAGGCCGATGCTACTGACACCGCCTGCTACACTCAGAATCGCTCTCTACTTACACAGCAACACATGAAGACGCCTTATGAACTGTGGAAATGGAGAATTCCTTCTATTTCTTATTTCCATATTTTTGGTTGTCCTTGCTTTATCCACAATAATGGGAAAGATCAGTTGAAGGTCTTTGATAGCAAATCTGATCAAGGAGTATTCTTAGGATACTCTCGAGTCAGTAAAGCATTCAGAGTCTTTAACTATCGGACTCTTTGCATGGAGGAAAGCCTTTATGTTGTTTTTGATGAGTTTGTTACTGAGGACAGGAAAACAAAGAAGACAAATCCTGAATATTTCAGCAGCAAGCTACAGGATCTCACACTTAATGACAAATCTTAAAAGATCCAGCATTGTTGGGATGATGAGTCAGACGATGAAGAAATCTAGACCCATCCCTCAGGCACTGTAGCTGACCTGGTTGATTCTACTGAACAGAATCAACATCAGGTAACAATGGTCGATGAGGAAGCCCCAGTGGTAACTGAGACCTCTACTGAGAATATAAACTCAGGGGGAACGACTAATTTTCCTTAGCTAAATGCCCCTGAACCTGGAACCTCAGTAGATCCTAACCTTCTTACTGATTTGCTTTAGTCACAGAATAGCACTACTGAAATGCCTAACACTCCTACTGACTGTACATAAGTAATCTCAGAAGAAGAAGCCAAACTCAGACGTTCATGGCTTGACGCTTACTCTTCTGATCTTATCATAGGAGATCTATCAGCAACAGTAAGGACAAGATCCAGATTAAGCCAAGGAGAAAGTTCTCTCTACTCCTGCTTCTTGTCTACTGAAGAGCCTCAGACGATTGAGAATGCTCTCAAAGATGCCGACTGGATCATTGTCATGCAAGAGGAGCTGAACCAATTCGTTCGAAATGAAGTTTGGGAGCTTGTTGACAGACCTAGACATCAGCACGTGATCGGCACTAAGTGGGTCTTCAAAAACAAGCGAGATGAAAACAACGTCATAGTCAGAAACAAGGCTCGACTTGTTGCTAAGGCATACTGTCAAGCAGAAGGAATAGACTTTGATGAAACATTCGCCCTGGGCCGCCGATTGGAAGCTATTCATATGTTCCTATCCTATGCAACGCATCAAAGATTTAAAGTATATCAGATGGATGTAAAGTCAGCGTTTCTGAACGGCGTACTGAAGGAAGAAGTCTATGTGGAACAACCGCCCGGCTTTCAGCTGGGACATCAGGTGTACAGACTTCGAAAAGCTCTGTATGGGTTAAAACAAGCATCCAGGGCTTGGTACGATACCCAATCAGACTTTCTGCTTCAAAAAGGTTTTCAGAAGGGGACAGTAGATCGCACCCTGTTCAACATCAAGTCAGGAGATGACATCATACTGGTGCAAATCTACGTGAACGGCATCATTTTCAGTTGCAAGAACGTGACTATATGTCAACAATTCGAGAAAATGATGAAGGAGAAGTTCGAGATGTCCATGATGGGGGAGATGAACTATTTCCTTGGATTTCAAGTGAAGCAATCAACTGAAGGAATATTCGTCAACCAAGTCAAATACACTCGAGACCTCCTAACAAGATTCGGCTGCGACTCAAGCAAGCCAGTCAAGATCCCCATGAACACAAATTTAAAAATCGATCTAGACAAAGAGGGAGCTTCTGTTAACTCTACTGATTATAGAGCTATTATTGGTTCTTTATTATTTTTAACAGCAAGCAGACCTGACATAACTTATGCTATAGGTGTATGTGCTAGATTTCAGGCGAATCCCAAGCGAAGTCATTTGGACTCAGCAAAGAAGATTCTGCGATATCTAAAGGGAACACCCGATGCAGGGGTTATGGTATCCCGCCGATGATAATCTTATACTAGCAAAGTTACTCGATGCCGATTATGCAGATGCGAGATAGATCGAAAGTCAACTCGGAACGTGTCGGGCCTAAGGAAAGCAAGCTGATATCATGGTCTTCAAAGAAATAGCACTCAGTAGCGACATCCACTACCGAAGCTGAGTATATGGCTGCAAGAAGTTGTTGTGCCCAGATCCTTTGGCTTCGACAACAATTGCGAGATTATGGAATTACTCGAGGATGAAGTGCCCATCTACCGCGACTCCACCAAAGGTAATTGCTATAACTCGTAACCCGCTTCATACGAGGTGCAAGCACGTGGACATTCGACACCACTTCATCGGAGACCATGTCGAGAAGAAGGATATCGAGGATGGAAAAGATCCATACCGACAAACAAAGGGCGCATATACCGACCAAAACCACTAGCCGAGAACAATTCGGGAGAACTATCGCTGAGCTAGGTCTACTAGATCCCAAACGACTCTTGTCAGTAGGGAGGAATCGCACGATTGGTCGAAGACTCAAGCACTTTGATTCGGCCGGGTGAATCATACAAGACATAGTAAGGGGGGAACGTGGTCATCAAGCACTACAAAGATCCTCCCGAGTCATTACGGTAACCACCGATCATTAAAGTTCAATTGAAGAGGTTTGCGTAGTTAGAGTACTTTAAAATTCACGTAAGCAAGCTCGCATTTATTATATCGGGCCGTTTGCACTCGTAGTTTAATGAGCATTTATTTCCCGCCATTAAGTTTGTAAGGTTTAAGCCAGTAGAAACCGTTTTCATTTAAAAAGCATAGCCTTTAATGCTGTCTGCAACGCAGTTAATGCATGTCTTCTCACCTTACCCTTTCTGCGCTTATCTTACGTGGGTCGAGATTAGAGGCGGCTCAGTAATCATTCCGTTTATAACATCAGATCACAGCCGTCATTAAAAAGCGAGTTTTCATCCCAATCGTACGATTAAAACCGGTTGATCTTCATATCTTATAAAATCTCTCGCCTTTTCTTCTAATCTATCTTTTTCCGCCATTATCGCACTTAGAGCAATTTCAAGCATTCAGTTTTCGTCTCCCTTCAAACTGTCTCTGTGTTTTAGTCTTGCTCTTTGTCTACGGTAATTTCTTAATCTTCTGCTTAAACTCGAATATAACTTACTCTATTTTCAAGTGCTAACGAGTTTCTTGCAGATATCTATAGCGATTGTTCTGACCCCACCCCACATCGAGGAGATCATCAAGTCCAGGGTTCAATTCGAACCAACGATGGTGCTCCATCAGGCAGACCTTCCATATTTATAGCCCATTTTCTCGGCCCTTGAAGAGTCTGGCCTCGCGCTTCTTGTCACGAAGCATCCACGATCGTATCTCCCCCGCCAGGTGGTAGAGTTATACTTTAACAGGCGTTCGGTGGAAGATACAGATGGAGAGGTATCCCAGATTGCCTATATGAGGGAAGTGTCCCCTCAGAAGTGGGAATCCAGCCACGCCGATATAAAAATCAGGGCAGCGCTGAAGTTATCATTCGACCTTCCTGCTTATGGGATCTCTCCAGTCGGCTACAAGGAGAAAGAGCTTAATGCATACGTCCATCGTTTATGTGGAATGGACAATATATCCTTCAAATCCGCATTGCCGAAGAACCAACTCTTGCCGGAGTATCGTGGCCTCGCATACATCGTCATCCATATCCTGACGAGCGCCGCTAGTTCATTTGATCAGTTATCCAATCCCGGACTCCAACTGATGATGGCCATAGTTGATGGAGTCCAGGTGAACTGGATGGAGTTCCTTGTAACTGAGCTGAAGGCTCAGGCACAAAAGTTTATCGCCACACAGTCTGGAGAGAGAAGACTTATTAGTGTGGGCAAACTCCTGTATGGGACCAAGATGTCCATACTGATAGAGGACTCAGTATCGAATCACGCATCTTTTGCTGATTCCAGATACTTCGACAGCAAGCTCATTAAGTTCAAGACAAGAGTCGCTGCTGACAAGTCAGTCGGTCATGGACCCGCTGAACTTAAGAGGACTTCGACTGATTTGCCTCCACGTGCTGACCCGCCGAAGCAAAAAAGGCTCTCTAATACTGGAACTTCTGAGGTTCCTGCGAAGCCTGCTTCTCCACCACCTCCTCAGGAGGAAGATATTCTGGATGTTGATACCGGGATTGAGGGTGCGACCCTCCAGGATAAGGTATAGTGTATCAGTTCGGAGGAGACTCAGCCGGAGGAGGTTGAGGAACCGGCTGATGAAGTCTCCACCGAATGGTCGACTTTGCTGAAGACTCGTCTTCGAGCTACAGAAGAAGTCTCTGCATAAATCCCTGAAATATCAACTCATCAGGATCTGGTCGACATAGCGATCAGGGCAAGGACTCAGATGCTGCTGAGGTTCCTAAACTAGGACATTCTCGAAGAGCTGATCAAGTAGCATTCAAAGATTGCCCCTTATCGACGTAAGAACAAAGTCTGCAGTCAGCCATTGGGTTTGGGGAACCCGCTGACTTAGCATTGTTCGAGGACTTAAGGTCAGCCATGCTCTATCTTCTGAACTTGAGGTCCTCCGAGCAGAATGCCAGCAGCCCGTCGCAGCCTTCCCATCATGACGACAACGATGATGACAATAATGATGAGGATCAGGCACCACCCAAGGAAGCAGACCAGGGAGAATCTGCTGAGGGTAAAACTCCCAGCGAGAAGGGCAAGTCACCACCTCCACCATCTACATCAAGTAACGCCCCCGTTGCCTCGAATCCCAGCCGAGCGCAACAACTCACAGCATCTGAGCAAAGGCTCGGAACCAGCTCGTATAAGATTAAACCCATAGGTTCCGTGTCCTCAAAGTCTGTCAACACGGCGATAAAGAAGCAAGGAGACAAAAATCACCTCCTGGCTAAGGACGTCCACCTAAAGTGGGCGCAATACACAAAGTCTCAGACGGAGACAGTTGACAGACTGGCCAGCGAAGTGAAGAAGGTCTCGGAAACTCCAACTCCTAACATTCAGGAGATTGTCCAGACCGCGCTCGCCGCTCAGAAGGCGGACTTGGCTGCTCAAAGTCAGCCGCTCCTCGAAGCTCAGCAGAAAACATTTTCTGAGCAGCTGACTAAGAGTCTAGCCACTGTCTAGAAGACCATGGATGAGCGAAACAAGATGGCCACCTCCAGCGTGCAGAAAGCATTGGAAAATCAGGCGGCGGCCTTCAAGCTCATCCAGGCAGAGATGACTGCCTCTCTCGACGCATCGCTCCTGAAGTAGAGACAAGAAACAACAGCCCAGATTCAATAGATCCGCAAGGATCAAGAGGCTGACTGGGAGCACTACTGCGATGCGGTCAGAGACTTCGACACCACCACCACTTCCATCAAAGACGTCCTTTTCAAATTAGAAAAGGAAGTGGTCGCTATCCGCACTCTTCTAACCCCGGATGATGCCAAAAAGGGGGAAGATAAGGAAGAGAGGACGGAGATAGCACAGGTGGGTGTAGAGGTAGAGGCAGAGGCAAGAGAATTTGCAAGGGGGAAGGTTCAGCTGCTCAAGCTAGAACCAGCTCAGTACCCCCTCCCACAGTCCAAATCCCAACTGTCCAAACAACTCAGTTGCATGAGCCGGCCGGAGGATCAGGCGCAGGATCCTCAGCTCAGCACATCGAAGAGGTTGCACAGTTTGTGGACCAGGAGGATGAGCCACTGCCACCGCAAAGGCCTGGGAAGGAGAAAGTGACTGAATCTACTCCACCGTCTTCCCCGACGCCTAAGTTCAAAACCAAAGCGGAGCAGGAGGAATTTGATAAGAGAGTTGCTCAGAAGCTCCAAGATGAGCTAGACTATGAGAGATAGCTTGAGGAAGAGGCTCAGAAGGCTAAGAAGAAGAAGAGACGACCTAAAGTCAGGATTTCCAAGAGCACAACCAAAAAGATACTGGATGAACAGAAGAAGGCTCAGGATGAGCAGGCTGGCTCTGGCACTGACAATCTACCCCTCACTCATAGGATGAAAAATCTTCCAATACTTACTCCTGAGCAGGAGGCAGAGGATAGAGCTACCTGGGAGGCCACGCAGCAAGGGCTGAATCTCCGAAGAGGAGATACTAGAGCTGCGGCCCTCAGAGAGAAGAAGAGGATGGAAGACTTGGCAAAGATTATAGAGCTTACTGACAAAATTGCCAAGGAACCAATCTTCGACTTGAAGAAACAGGTGCCCAGGACTTCCAAGTTCTTTCGGCGAGGCGCACCAAAAGTTGATTATCTAAAGAAAACTCCACACCGCCATGTAGACAAGTGGATCCCTTGGAACCTGAACGAGGAATGGGAGGAACTGAAGATTAACTTCATAAAGGCATACTACGTATAGCAATGCTATCCGACTGAGGTACCGGCTGCTGAACTCTTCGACGATTTCATCAATCAGTACGACGCCAACCTCAGAGCACAGATTAAGCTGATATTATTCAAGGAGAAGCTGCCACTCGCTGCCCCTGCCTACAGAAAGCTAACTCCGCCCATGACCTCTCGAGGAGTATTATACACAAAAGAGATTGAAGATGAGGTCAACTCTGCTGCACACCACCATGATCTTGATCCTTTGCAGCCAAGTGATCTTAAGGATATCCAGACCCTCCGTGCCAGAATCTACAGATCTTATGGTTTGGATCCTCCTGCTGCCAAGTCTGCTGATTTCAAAGACAAGATTAAGAAGTTCAGGCGATAGCAGTAGTTCTTTATCTCTGTATAGAAGATAGGACTGTGTAATCTTTTCATATATATAGGGGTGTAAGTGGTTCCGCTCCGAACCGTGAAACCGATCGGACCGAACCGAACCAAACCGAAAAATGTGGTTTGGTTCGGTTTCGCAGTTTGGTTCGGTTTATTTTTTTAGGAACCATTTACATTCGGTTCGGTTCACGGTTTCAAGAATTTTTGAACGGTTTAAACCGAACCGAACCAATGTCCTATTTTTTTAATTTTTTTAATTAATATTTGTCTTTCTTATATGAGAATATCGTTGGATTTAGATATTAGATATAAGTTAAGATCAATTCTAATCTATACAAAGGAAAAGAAAGGAGTAACAACTCTATACTTATGAGTTCGGAATGAGTGACATCTTATAAACTATTATTTTTGCATTATTTAGGATTTCAAAAACATAAAAAAAAAAAGATGAACCGATGAACCGAACCGAACCAAACCATTTATAAGCGGTTCGGTTTGGTTCGGTTCCGATATTTTGAAACACATCGAACCGAACCGAACCGAACCATTTCTATATGTTCGGTTAGGTTCCTAAAATACATAAAAAACCGAACCAAACCGAACCGTTACACCCTATCAGTACCTTTCTTCTGGCCAGACAATTACTCATTGTCTTACGGCTTTGTTTGCTTTACTTTATCACGACTGATCACTGAAGTGATCTGACACACACACACACATAACCGTTTCTCTGATATGCCTATCTCTCAACTGCTGACTGCCTTACTTTATGCTCATTCTTTACTGAAGTTTCTCTTATGTCAGTAGTTTAGGACTTAATATTCTTAGAATCTATAGTGGTTTCGGCATCATCAATTAGGGGAAAATTTTTGGGTTATGAGTCAGTGGTTTGTCTTAACAACCACTTAGAGGATATTTAGTATTATTTTATCAGTAGTTCTTGTAATATGACTTATTTGTTTATCGGTAATAGGGGAAATCATAGTGTTTTATGCTATGGAATTGAAGATCCCAAAACCCGGCTTGAATCCTTTGTGTAGTGTCGATAGGACTAGATGATGTAATAGGCTAGACGGATTATATTTGCATTATCTTTTTTTCTAAGTCCTGTACGGGGTAAATGTTGGATTGATCTTCAGGGAAGTTACCTTCCGTAACCCCACGTCATCGTGTAAGAGCTTGTGTTCTCAAGTCATCACCGACCTCGCTCGCAGAAGACATCTCATCACCGACCTACATCGTAGAAGAACACAAGTATTCAAGCTCGGCACCTTCGCAGTCATCACCGACTACACTCAGTAGAATATACACTATCAGCAGACTCAGACGAAGAAGACAGAGATCTTATTAGGTCTACTGTGTCCGACAGAAAATGACCCAGTGTTTAACTTCATTCGAAAGTCAGCAGAAGATCATACGAGGATAAGTGAGAGTCAACTCCGATGACGACCGATGTCAGACAGATCTCACCTACCACAAATCTCGACCAATGAGAATCCGTCTAAGCTCTACCTGCTCTGACCTACTAAAGCTGCTCTCATGCACAGTAATCAACAACTCTGCTGCAACATTTCGAACTTATGGCCTTTTTCTTGGACGTTTGTGACATGTGGCATCGTCCTCTCCAACGAGCAAATGCCTGGGTCACAACTATAAATAGAGAAGCATTTCCGAGCTCCATGCACGGGATATCAAAGGGATTACACGCTCAAGTTTTCGAAACACTCTAGCACTTTCAAGAAGACCCAGCGAAGAACTTGCTTAGCAGAATATTTTTAGTTCTTCTCTCTAGAGTTATTTCTTTAGATCCCTCTTCTCTATCTAAGCTCAATCGTTCATATCCATAGCTTAGAACCTTCGAAGGAGTTCACATTTAGTGACTGTTCTCATTGTAAGAACTCCTTCATAGTTGGAGAAAATCCCCTCCCCTTCAAACTCCAGTTTGAATTGTAAAGTCGCTAAGGACTATAACTTAGAAGGTTCTGTCCAGTGCACAGATACCTTGTTGAGGCTTGCTCAGATAAATCAACAAGACCTCCTGTTCAGCAGGACCGTGGACGTAGGATCTTGCGTATCCGAACCACGTTAAAAATTGCTTGTGTCATTTACTGTTT